>JAHRHZ010000027.1:6140519-6203173 GCA_024137785.1 Ginglymostoma cirratum
AGCAGGAAAATGCTTGACCTGCTGTGTTCATCCAGCCCCATGCTTGTTATCTCGGATTCTCCAGCATCTGCAGTACCTTTTATCTCTTGTGCATTAGGATTAAGGTTAGGGTTATGGCTTGTTCCGAACCCAAGCTGTTCAGCTACACAGGTGAAATTCAACTGGCCACTAATTCATAGAACAAATCAGTTACTTGTTGTTGGCTGAATCTCCACTTATAGAATAACAGGTCTACAGCACAGAAGAGATCCTTCAGCCCAACTCATCCATACCAACCGGATATCCTAAATTTACATCCTTTGGATTCAGCTCATCTGCAAACTATATTCCAACTACTGCTTCAATAAGCAGCTGGATAAAATGGCCTTGCTTTCCTATAAGTGCAATAACCCCCAACAATCCTTGGTTCTGGAAAATAGTTCTTTTCTAATTTCTGTCCACAATTAAGATACAGACAAAAATATGATCTTTAAATATGCAACTGCACTTCAGTGAGTGAGTCATCAGCACTGGCTCAGTCGGTAACACACTTTGGAATCAGGGGGTGCTGGGCCCATTCCAGGAATTGTTTCTTTTACTATGTGTTCTCAAGCACAGTACAGAGTGAGTGCCGCTCTGCTGGATATGGCATCTTTTAGATGAGACCTTAAGCAAAAGCCCCATCTGACTGCAAACGGATGCTAACAATCCCATGGTACTTGTTTAAACAACAGCAGGGGATCCCAGCCAATATTTATCCCTCAACCAACATCACAAAGGAATATATCAGGTCATTATTAATCTGTAAAAATTATTCGATAGGCCCTGGGCACTGTGATTCCTACATTACAATAGCAATTATTCAGCACTGACATATCTTTTAATACTGGATTAACAAAAATCTATTGTTCAGATTTAAAATCTGAGACTTGAACCAGCCCTAACAGCTGACTGTAGAAGACAGCACCAGTCTCGTTGCTGAGATCTGATACAGCAGAATTCCCGACTAGTCTAGAGTTAGGGTCACAGATCAACTATGATCTTATCAAAAATCAAACCTGATTGCAGGAGTACAAGGGATATTCGGAGTGGGGAATAAAAGCTCGTGATGCTCACAAACCTGTACTATGAATAACCTTCCACTGAGCATGGCAGCTCAGTGGTTAGCACTGCTGCTTCAGTACCAGGGACCCAGGTTCAATTCCACCCTCTGGCAACTGTCCATGTGGAGTTTGCACATTCTCCCAGTGTCTGAGTGGGTTTCCTCCCACAGTCCAGAGATGTGCAGGCTAGGCAGACTGGACATGCTAAATTACCCATAGTGTCCAGGGATGTTTAGGTTAGGTGGGTTACACATGGGAAATGCAGGGGCGGTGTGGAATTGTTGGGCCAAATGACCTGTTTCCACACTGGAGGGACTGTATGACTCAAAGTAACTGGCTCAGGGGGTTAAGTGGCCTGGCTCTTTCATTATCCAAGAGAAAGTTGACCTGATTGGAAAATCTAACTCACACCAGCTGCTCTATGTTCATGTGCTGTGAAGAAGAAAAATAAACTTGGTCAAATGAGGCCAGATTTGAACTAAGTGTGTTCTCTACCTGCCTGCAGAGATTAATGCACAGGCACAAAGCATGTGAATATCCAGCTCAGATCAAAATACAGTACACCACTCTCACCCCTGCAGTTATGCTCTTGCAGAGAGGTTTGCCGTTCTTCTAAAATTCAGCTTGCACTGTAGTGCAATAGTGTCACTACTATGATAAATACCAAGAGACTAAATTTACACAGGAGATGCAGAGAACCACACCTTCAATCTAACTGGTCCACGATGATTATACCTCATACAAGCTTTCTTCCACCCACTGTCTCACCCTATCGGAACATCCTCCTATTCCTCTGCCTGTCTAGCCTCTCGTAAAATCTATGGTATTAGCCTCAACTATTCCACATGGTAGAAAGTATCTCAGCAAAAGGTTTTTAAATATTTAAATTTCTTCACCTTAGAACATAGAACAGTACAACACACCAATAGCCCTTTGGCCCATGACTTCGTGCTAAACATAACATCAAATTAAAACCAATCCCTTCTGCCTGTCCTTAGTCCATGCTCCTCTATTCTTTCGCATATTCACGTACTTATCTAAGAGCACCTTAAACCCACACCCACCCCGTATGATATCTGCTTCCGCCACCACTCCTGGCAGCATGTTCCAGACACATATCACTCAGTTTAAAAAACAAGTTTGCCTCATCTCCTTTGAACTCCCACCGCCCTGTCACCTTAGCTGCATATCCCCTAGCATTAGACATTTCAAATCTAGGGGGAGAAAATCTGACTATCATATCTATGCATCTCAATTTTAGACTTTTATCAAGTCACCCCTCAGCATCCTCCACTCTAGAAAAAAAAAACCCTAGTTTTTCTAGCCTCTCCTTCGCTTATACTCTAATCCACACAGCATGCTGGTAAACCGCTTCTGCGCCCTCTCCAAAGCCTCCACATCCTACCTGTAATGTGGCTACCAGAATTGAACACAATACCCCAAATGTGACCTAACCAAAGTTTTATAAAGCTGCGACATGACATCCTGCCTCTTGTACTCAGTGCCCCAACCAATAAAGGCAAGCCTGCCATACACCTTCCTTACCACTATCTACTTTTTGCAGCCATTTCAAGGGAGCTATGGACTTGAACCCCAAAATCCTTTTGTTCAAAGCTGTTCAGGGCCCTGCCACTAACTGTATACTTTTCCTTAATATTTGATCTCCCAAAGTACAGCACCTCACACTTGCCCAGATTAAACTATCTGCCATTTCTCTGCCCATATGAGCCATCCCTTTTGGACATTCCTAATAAGCAGAAACATCTGCTTCATATCAGCCCATTAAACCCCCAACATAATTTGGCCCAGCCATCAGTGCTTTAATAACCTTGCTTCTACAATAAAAGGAGAGAAATGGAGATGTTTTCCCATAGAAAGCATAATTCTGTTCTGACAAAGGGTCACTCAACTTGAAACATTAACTGTTTTTGTCTCTAAAACTGCCACCAGACCTGAACTACTTCGGCACTTTTTGTTTCAGATCTCTAGCATCCGCAGTTCTTGGTTAGAATAAAACAAAGACATCTGTTTCAATCTAGAACATTTTAACCCAATTGGACTAGAGTCAAGAAAGTACCCACTTAAATTCACAGTTAACCATCGATCCAATTAGAAGCTATTTAAATGTTTAAACCAGATATCCAGAGTGATGTTCCAACTAGAACTGGGTGATGTCAAGACTGAACAGTCTTCAAAAAAAGTCAGTCCAGTATTGATGTGACAGTGATAACATGCAACATAAATGATTTGATAAAGACAACTTCTGCATCTTTTGGACCCAAGCCCCATACTGGATTAGTAAGGTGGCACAGGACGTTTAAAGAAAAATTGCAATTGCTATTAGGGCATCTCTGACAAATGTTTTCCACCACAAAAACTATCATGCCATTTCAACCTGATAGAACTCGCCCCTAATAAAACATTTAGTAGGGTCAAATTCTATAACAGTACAGGTCCTCATTTCTCCTCAAGCCTTCAAAGTAAAAATTGCAGACAATGAAAATCTTGGCGTCAGCCTGGTTTAGGATTCTGAAATTCTTAGAAGAGCTAGCAGGTTAAAAAGACTTGTCCATTAAAGGGGGTTAGGATCAGGAAAAAGTACGTACAGCAACAGGCTAGCGCAGGCAACTGCAAGGGGTCCGTATCAGGGAAGGGGACATCCTGTCATACCTACAGTGCAACGATCTGATGCACAATATCATTTTCAAAAACCTAAATTTGGAAAATAAAAACAGGCCAAAGAAACTGGTTTAGAGTTGGTTTAGTATAATATATTTCAGCTTTGAGAGAGACATAGAAATCAGCTTTCCACAGTTTTCCTATAAAAGACCCATTTTTCCAAAGCATTATGCACAAAACATTTTTAATTAGAATACAATTGTATAGTGAAAGTAAAAGTGATCTTGTAACTTCCCAATATAAAACGGAGCCACAATGACCAAAAGTAGATGTTAACTGTTGGGAGAAGTCCATTAGGGAACAACATGGACTAAAAATGTCAAAAACTATCCGTGAACTATTAGTGCTCGATAGGGAGAAGAGGTGCGATGATAAAAGGCCAATATGTAATCAACTCTTAATTTCACTTGCAACATCTACAACATTGGAAATGTGTCCATGCTTTTTTTTTGTATAATCATACAACTAAACTCATCATTAAATCCACATTGGCTATAACCACTATGCAAAAAGGTGAAAATACTGTCTGTTCAAGCGATGCACATGGCAAATTTCAGGAACAGTATGTGCAAACTGTCTTCTGGAGATCTCTTTTTAAATTGAAGATATAAAAACGGGTGAAGCCTCTTCAGATATGTTAATTTTTTTTGAAATTGGAATGCTGGCACTTTCCAATTAGGCAACAGTTCTTCATACCTGTAAACAGCAAGGGAAAAAGGTCTCAGAACCAGAAAGATATACGTTAAGTTTAATTGAGCATAAAATTACAAACACAAATAAACACCATCTACTTTGGTAATCAAAAGTCCTGTAGCTTTAAAGCTGAAATCTCTAAATGAAACTAAAAAAAAAGTGGGAGGAGGTGGCCTCAAAAATATTTAAAAACATCTAGTGCTCGGGCAAATCACATTCAATATTTCCAAAGACCCCAGTCAAAAACTCAACTGCCTAAAAAGAATACATCAACAGCAGATCTGGACTTCTAACAGGAATTTACCAAATCTCAGGCAGAGATGGTTAGTGGATGAAGGTTGTACAGGACTGGTTTCAGAGGAGCTGGTACATATGGTAGAAAAAGTCTGTTAGGACTGCGCAGGAGTGAGTGTAGAATTTGAGAAGTTGGGGATTGAACAAGACTGCAACATTTTTTTCTGACCATGTACACTCCCATACAAAAACTGATTCAGGAAAACTCCACCTATCCAAAGGGGTCAATGTCAGTCACCATATTATAAAATTGAAACAGGCACTGGAAAGGGTAAGGAATAGATTTAAAAAGATGACAGCAGAAACACAGGATATGGCTATCAGGTAAGGGTGTACCACCATGTCTGGAAGTGACCTGAAAAAAGGTATTTTAAAAATTATGAAGACTTTAGATAAGAGTGGATGCTGGGAGAATGTTTTACTTGTTGGGGAGAGAAAAATCAAGGGCACAAAAATAAGACAAGTCATCAATAACTTTTAAAAAGTTAAAAAGGGTGTCTTAAGGAGGCACTAAATGTGGAACTGCTACCACACGGAGTAGCTGAAGTTTAAAACTAAATACAGATGCATTGAAAGGGTCCTGATAAACAAAAAAAAAAAGGAGACAAATTACACTCAATTAGATGTTGAAAGGAACAGATTTAATTGGAGCATAAACACTAGCATACACAGTCTGGGTTGACCGGTCTTTGATGTTTTTCTTCAGGTGGAGGCATGATAAATATACAGCACTGGTATATAAGGAGTCAGTTGTGGCAGGACAAGTGACAACCAACATTCACTTCGGTCTTCACAGTAACTAAGATACAGGATGTGATCAAGGCGTTTACAAATTGTTGCATGTCAAAACAGGTCTGTCTAACCTCTGTCACTAGATCAAACAAACAGGCAATAAACAAGGATTAAAACTGAAAAGAAACGAAGCATAAGAAAACAAGTCAACTCTGAACCAAAATTCCAGTCATTAGGAATTTTACAACAATATGTACTTCACCAGGGTACGACAGTTGAGGTTACCATTTGAAATTACTATTCCTCCTGTTAAATAGTTCATGCAGTTACGAAGGTTCTCAAAAAGATCTCTTCTGGTGTGTCCAAAGGAAGAGGGCAAAGGGCAGTGTACGTCATATGAACTGTCAAAGTTGACTATTCGTAATGGTGTTGCAATACATTTTTCTCAAAGCACTAACTCAGTTATAGCTAAAAAAGTCTCAAGGTATGCAAAAGAGAAGAAACTTTCAGCACATAAAGAGGACAGAACATAGCCCAAACCCATTAAAAAAAACAATGCTATTCTACATTAGCCCCACTATATTAGGATCTCTGCACTCAAAGTTGCAGGTCAAAAACAATTCCATGACCCGAGTGAGTGACTAGCAAGCATTGGCTAGGAGTGCCGGTCAGTCACTTTGGGAGGGATGTTAAATTGCAATTCCCTAACCATCCAGCCTAGTGAATTACAACATTGAAAACTTGAAGCACAGCAGCTCAACCAACAGGGAAGGAATTAGTTTGCTCGCTGCTTGTGGGGTATTTATGCAGATAAATAACTTACAAGCCATTGAATTTGCAATGCAGTGACTGTGTTACAAACAATTCCACGTACGTGAAACACTCCGGGATTTGAACACAAGTAAAAAAGACATGGTTCGTTGAGCCTACTCTGCTGTTTAACAGAATCCTGGCTGATCCTGGGCTTATCTTAAATTTTTGCCTACTGCTCATTTGCCTCAATTCCATGAGGCATCAAAATCTGAATACATTTGAGCCTGGTATAGATTATGAAGTCTCACAACCTGGAGTTAAAAAATTCTGTGGATTGGTGACCCTTGAGCGAAGCAATTCCTTCTCATTTCAGTCTTAAATGACTGGTCTCACATCCTGAGAGTGCATTCATGCTTAAGAGTCCCCGATCAGCAGAAACAACTTCTTAGTATCTACCCACTCACGCCCCTTCAGAAACTTGTATGCCTCAATGAGATCATCTCTCATACCTGTAACCTCAGAATACAAGCCTAATTTACTCAACCTCCAATCATAAGTCCCACCCTTGGGACTAAATTATTGAACCTCCACTACACTACCTCCAAAGCAAGTATATCCTTTACAAATATGGAGACCAAAACTGCAGTTTTCCGTGATCTAATCAAAAGCCTGCACGATTTTTCCAAGACTTGTTTATTTCTACACTTCAATCCCTTGAAAAAAAAAAGGGCCAACATGCAATTTATCACCTTAATTTCTTGATGAAACGTTCCTGGCAGATGCAACATAAATCTGTCCGTTGGTACTTGAACAGAATTACAATTTTGAGATTAGATTTTGTCACAACTTGCCAGTATAAAAATTGAAGTGGCACCTCTTATGCCTCTCGTGTACTGCCTTAAGTACAGAAAATATAGTTAGTGCCAGCAAACCCAAAAAAAAAAACTGAACACTAGAGTGAAATAGCACTGACCGCTTTTACAGCCTCCTAATCTCCATCACACTGACTCAGTTAGAAAGAGATCATGGAAACCTACATCAAGCCAATCAGTATCTGGAAGCCAGATTACATTTGAAGGCAAGGGAGTTTCCTTCAGTGGAACTGCATTTTTAAGGCAGCACAACTTTTCATTGTACTGAATACACGAGTGAACTGTTAGCTGTTGATTTTGACCTTGGGACCCAAGGCTTGACTGTGGCAAAGTCAGCAGGCAGCCCATATCAACAAGAGTAATTACAACCAAAGCTGGGATCCAAAAGATGGCACTGCCATACTTAAGCAGCAGTTGGCATTTCTACAGCATTCCCTATTTGTAATGAACAATATTCTCAATCTCTTACCTGGCTCAGACCTGCTGCATAGCAGACATTTAAAGCAGCATACATTGGGATTTCTTCTTTTTACACTTTTCCACTGGTGCTTTCCTATTGATCTGTCTGACCAGATCATAAAAGATCTGCAGAATTTAAAAAAAAACGATATTTTGAGCACAAATATTTGGAGAGATTTCACATGAAACACAAGAAGGGGTGTTGTGGTAGATACACTTTGACAAAATAATAAAAACAATAGTTACCACTTTAGGGTATAGCAAACTGCAGATGCTGGAGTCAGAGTCAATGCAACGTGGAACTGGAGGAACACAGGAGGTCAGGCAGCAGCGGAGCAGGAAAGTCAATGTTTTGGGTTTACACCATTCATCACAACTCATGACAAAGGGTGTAAAACCCAAAACGTTGACTTTCCTGCTCTTCTGCTGCCTGACCTCCTGTGTTCCTCCAGTTGCACATTGTATTACCTACAACTTTAAATTGTAGACAGAATCATAAAAGCTGCATAAAGTGCAAGTCTGTTTGCTGTATTGTCAGGAAAATGCTGCTTGATTGCACTAGTTCACTGAATATTTTAAGAGAAATGAATGCAAATTTGAATCACATCTTTGGTTCTGAAAAGTAGCATGGTTTTGAGTAGTTTAGACACCGTTTGCCAACTACAGTGGAAATTCAACCATATTCAATACATTGGGACAGCTTTATGTAGTGACTGTGTTGTTAATGTCAGTGGAAAGGTTAGAAAAAAGACATTCCTTCAAGGGGGAAGTGCGTGAAGGGGAATCAGAGTTACCAATGAGGAGTGGAACGGAAAAAAAAAAAGAGCCTTTTAAAAATTACAACTGTTGGATTAGAGAAGGGGACAAGAGTTCAAACAGGATGAGTTAAATTCAGAACTAGCATCCACACACTGTTCACAGAACAGATGGTAAAAATTGACTTCGCTGACACGACCTGATCTTAGAATAATTAGAGACAGCAAACCCCAGTTTCTTGCTAGGGCATACCACACACAGCTGCTTTACTAACATCAGGTACATTTATTTTATCCCATGCTACAGACCACAGTACAATACTTAGCAACGCTGGATTTAGTCTACATTAAAATATTTTATATCCTTTCACTGAAAAGGAAATGCACAAAAATGGAGTGTATTGCTTCTTAAGACACACTGGGGAGGTGATGGCCAAGTGATATTATTATTGGACTGTTAATCCAGAGACTGAGGTTCAAATCTTGCCATGGCAGATGGTGGGATTTGACTTCAATAGAGAAACCCGAATTAAGGGTCTAAACTGGCAATGGTTTCATGGTCGTCATATCAGAAAAACCCGTCTGTCACTAATGTCCTTCAGGGAAGGAAAGCGCCATCTTTACCTGGTCTAGCCTACAGGTCCCTCCAGACCCACAGCAACGTGGTTGACTTTTAAATGCCCTCTGGGATGCATAATAAAAGCCAGCCTAGCCAACAAAACCCTCATCCCATGAATGAATACAAAGAAACACTAGACATTACTCTTCCAAAGGCTGCAAGGTCACTCTGTATTGACAAAGACTTGTTATCTGTTGAGGACTTGTTCATCTCAATATTGTGCAAAGCAATTGCGATCTTAAAATTTGCACTGAACTTTTCTTTTTGCATGGTCATAACGAATTATGTTCAGGTCAACAGAAGCTACTGCTGGTGAATGGAACACTTTCCATTGTTTGTTCTAAACGCTGTAAGCACTCTGAAGGCTAGGTATAGCTTGGTTAGAGAAAGCAAAACTCCCCAAATCTCTGCTTCATTCGACTCAACCCAAACAAGTGCAGTGACAATTGCCGATCTCTCTTCAGTCATCATCTTTATCAGAGATTACCAATTATCCTAAATAAGGCAGTTTTCTGGGCCACAATCAAACAAGCTGAAATAAGAGAATACCTAGCCTTACCTCATTAACGTTGATCTTTGACTTTGCAGAAGACTCTAAAAAGGCACAGTTGTTCCATTGTCTTGCTAGGTTCTGGCCCTGTTCTTTGCCCACTACTCGCTCATCTTCCAAGTCACATTTATTGCCAACCAGAATCATCGGAACCTGGGAGGAAAGCATAAGCAGCAGTGTCAGGCTGTTATCGGTGAAGACTCAGATGTTCTAAATTTTAAACATCAATCGATTTCTATTCATACAATTTTGTCTTAAAGGGTTTGGCCAATCAGTAAAATGAAAAGTGACATTTCTAGTGTCATAATCTAGTCCAGACACCAGCCTTCAGCCAATTTGATTTACTCCACATGATATCAAGAAATGACCGAGGCACCGGATACAGTGATAGCAATGGGCTCTGACAACAGTCCGGCAGTAGTACTAAAGACTTGTTCTCCAGAATTTGCCACTCCCCTGGCTAAGCTATTCCAGTATGGTTATAACACTGGCATTTACCAAACAATATGGAAAACTGCATAGATATGTACTGTATACAAAAAGATGAACAAATCCAACCTGGCCAATTTACCATCCCATCGGGTTGTAGACATACTCGCTGAGCTAGTGGGTTTGGTTGCAAATGTTTCATCACCCTGCTAGGTGCTGCCTTACAGTACTAGGGATCCGGGTTCGATTCCACCCTAGGGCAACTGTGTGTGGAGTTTGCACGCTCTCCGTGTCTGCATGGGTTTCCTCCCACAGTCCAAAGATGTGCAGGCTAGGTGAATTGGCCATGCTAAATTGCCCATCTAGGTGTTCAGGGATGCGTAGATTAGGTGGGTTATGGGGGGAATGGGTCTGGGTGGGATGCTCCGAGGGTCGGTGTGGACTTGTTGGGCCGAAGGGCCTGTTTCCAGACTGTAGGAATTGTACGATGAATCTGCGATGAGTAGTCTTGTGGCCATCTCTGAAATGTCCTTGACGTATGGTGGGATGATTAGTGAGCATGGTCAAGCCAGAAGAAAACCAACTATACAGGTACACCAACACCACCTAGCCACCAAGAGACACGACTGATTCTCACTTGTGTCACTACGGACAGCCAACGAGGGGCATGTATTTAACTGGGACAACACATCCATAGTCACACAAGCCAAACTGAGACACGCCAGGGAATCCCTAGAGGCTGGTACTCCAAACAGAGCTCCATCAACAAACACACTGAATTAGACCCTGTGTGTAAACCACAGAAACAAAACCAGAAGTTGTACCAACTACCCCAGAAAACCGAGGCATTTAAGTAACAAACAGGAAAGAACACCAATGCTTCACAGAGGCACACTGACAATGTTGTCCAGCAGAATGACGAAACATCTGCAATCAAACACACCAGCTTGACAAGCATATCTACAACCTCATCCACAACCCAAACTACAAATCTTAGAGAATTTTACCACGCCAGTCTACTCTCCGTCAGTGAGGTGATGAAAGCCATCAGTACAATCAAGCAGCACTCATTTAACAAAAAGCTGCCTAGTTTGGGTTCCACCAGGACCTCAGCTGCTGACTTCATTACAACCTTGGTTCAAACATGGACAAAAGAGCTGAATTCCAGAGGTAAGGTGAGAGTGACAGCCCTTGACATCAAGGCTGCATTTGACCGAGTGTGGCATCAAGGAGCTCAAGTAAAAAATTGGAATCAGTTGATATCAGGGGCAAACTCTCCATCAGTTGGAGTTATATCTCGCACACAGGAAGATAGCTGTGGTTTCTGGAGGTCAGTTATCTCACCTCCAGAACATCTCTGCAGGAGTACCAAAAGGATATATTTGTTTTCTAAATCAACCTGCTCAGAGATGTTCTGAGATGTTATGACACACTGCTGGAGTGGATGAGACTTAAACCTAGGTCTCGTGGTTCAGAAGCAGGGGCGCCATCACTGCGTCACAACAGTCCTTTAGTTCCTCAGGATAGCATCCTAAGCCCAGTTGCTTCAATTACCTTCCCTCCATCATAAAAAGGTCAGAAGTGGGGATATTGAATAATTGCATAACTAATCACTGACACTTAGTAGCAGCAACGTGTGCTATTTACAAGATACACCGCAGAAATTCACCGACGGATCTTAAACAGCATTTTCCAAATCCATGACTACTTCCATCTAGACAAGGGCAGCATATACGTAGGAGTACTACCACCGCAAGATCCTTGCCGAGCCACTCATCATCCTGACTTGGAAATGCATCGACATTCCTTCAGCACTGGGTCAAAATCCGGAATTCCCTCCCCAAATGGCATTATGGGTCTACCTACAGCACATTGGCTGCAGTGGTTCAAGGCAGCAGCTCATCATTTTCTGAAGTGCAACTAGGGACAAGAAATAAATGCTGGCCAACGAGCAGCACCCACATCCCACAAATGAATTAAACATAAAATATCCTGTCTCATTAGACTTTAGTGATAGGGACCAAAAGTAGTAGAGATTCAAAGCTACGGAGGGTGCCTAAACAGCTGGATTCCCATCAGACTCAGCATCAATTACAAAATCAAATTTATTTTGGGTTTCTGGATGTGAACTTAAAGTGCAACAGCACTTAGTACCAACTGAATGCTAGAGTACTTCAAAATTTCTCAACCTAATATTCAGCTACCACATAACCCGATAACGATAACAGCAGCTAGAGGTATACAGCACAAAAAGATTCTTCAATCTTACACAAGTCAGCTCCACTGGCTGCGATTTAAATGGAGTCCCATCACTAACATCAATCTAGCTGTAGTTTAATACATCTCAGGGCAGACGATCATTCTTGAGAATTGCCAATTAATCACCTAATTCTGAATGAAAGTCTGGTTAAAAATTGACATTTTATTAAAAAATTGGATTTCTTAAGTACTTCTCTTGAGCACAGCCAGATAAGCAGTGCATTTATCCATCTTTCAATTCCCAGTGGTGGTAATGGCAGTTCCCTGTGAACTGGCAATGACAACCCAAGATGGTCTTAGAGTATTTCCAGCTCAATTCTCTTCTGTAGGGGATCGAGTTACAGTGAAGCTTGCTAGACATCTTTGAGAATAGTGAAAAGGAACTGCATAATAAAGGATGCTGCCACTGTCCTTCAAGCCTGCTCTGTCAGTAAGTGTAATCTTAGCTGACCTATTCCACTTTCTAGCACTATACCCATAGTGAGGAAACAACTCAGGTGTTCAGACATGTGAAAAGCCTTCTCCTAAACAAGTTTGTTAAAGTTCCAGCTCAGCAAGAGTCAAGTGGTGTAAACAAGGTTACTCCTGGGTGGAACGTGAAGTGCAATACTAAGACACCCCCAAAAACCTTAAACATAAAAGGAAGAAACAAGTACACAACATGTTTTAGCAGCTAGCATGTAATTACAGGAACCATAATGAATGTAGTACATTTTTTCAGCATTGCATTGCCTTGCCTGAAAACTTACATAACCAATCAAGCTGGGTGACGGTTGAAGCCAAGTTTTGAAACAACTTGCAACTCACATTAAAAAAATTCTTAAAAAACACTATACTTAAATTTCAAGGATTATTTGAACAACAGGTATTACATTTAGATACTTAATTGAATTGTATTTAAAACAGATGGAGATTTGTGCACAAGTAATTTCCCAAAAAGTCAATGGAATTGACCCAATGATATCTCAAAAAAACTTAACTTCTTCCAAGAGTAAACCTTTTTCAAGTACAAGTTATGATCAAGCTGGATGAAGGAAAAAGAGAGAGAGTTTAGATTTTAAATTAGTGGCAAATGGGTGTTGGTTTACTTTTGTGAAGGGACTTAAAAGAAACAAAAATCAGTCTTTCCAGAGCCATGATTTTAAATTAGTATGCGTCAGATCAGGTCTGCAAGCCTAAGGAGGCAAATGCATAGTGATATTATTGCTAGACTAGTAATCCAGAGAACAGGTAATGTTCCAGGGACCCAGGTTTGAACACTGCCATGGGAGATGTCGAAATTTAAAACAATTTTCCTTAAAAATCTGGAACTAAAATGATTTTAAATACATTTAAACAGGGAAAGAAAAAAGGTAGATAAAAGATAAGATTTCTCCACTTCTCAGATTCTATAAGTAGGGGGCATAGTCTGAAAATAAGGGCCAGGCTGTTCTGGCAGTGGCTGGTGGATCAGTTGTTCTTTTTAAATCAGAGATAGATAAATTTTTGTTAAGTAAAGGCATTAAAAAAGGACATTGGCCAATCTCCATATACCTGTTTTTGGTCCCAGATGAGCCATGATCTCACTGAATAGCCTTTTCCTGTTTCTATGATAAGCAGGAGAATGAAGCCAGTCAATTGCTGGAAAAACCATCCTTTCACATGACTCCAGGCCCACAGCAATGCGGGTGACTCTTAACTCAGGGCAATTGCAGTCAAGCAACAAATGCTGGCTTAGCCAGTGATGCCTACATCCCATGAACAAATAAACTAAACTTCCTGGAGTGCTAATGGAAGTCTGTCTTTCTTGTGGGGCTTTATGACCAGAGGTAGAAAACTTAGCCAATAGTTCAGCAGTATCATGGATGAAAAAATAATTTTGTGTTAACAACGTAATTGAAAATTTTTGGGTTCAGTTTGAAAATCTGACTGAAATCAGAAGTAAATATAGTCTGAGAGAAAAGGAGACTGCTCAGATAGTTAGAGAAATACATTTTCTCAGAAGTGTTGTTTATGAAACTTCCAGATCAGGACTGTTTGTTTATCCAAGGTTGCAAAAGTCTAAGATCTCAACTGCTTTCAAAGAAAATAATTTCAAAGGAAAAAAAAGGGACTTCGTGGTTCACTAGACAGGAACTGAGAAGCAGTCAAGTCAAACTTATGGATTGGACAGGGAAGAAAAATTTCTCAAATTCAATTAACTGTGAATTGATTAAGTTGGGCAGTCATTGGGATTTTGTTTTGTCGTGTGTTTTTCACTGTTGAACCCAAATCTGCACATATGCGTGCTAACGCTTTAATGAAAGACAGCCATATTACATTAGAAACAAAATGATTCATGACAGATTTCACTCGGGGATCAGATTTTGCCAGCAGTAACATCTGTTAGAATCGTAGCAGCTCTCAAAAATCTGACACATGACAGACTAAAGGATTGCCCGGTGTTCGAAGAATCTGATTTATATTGGAGCCTTTCTCCCATTTAAGACATGTCCTGGATAAAACAGGTGCACAATTTCATTACAATTGCATTGTGGAAGAAATCATTCCTCTCCCTATTCTAGGAAGCGTAGCTATTAAAGAAAGGTCACCCTTTCTATTCCGTACCCCCTTAACAGGTACGCATTGTCAAATTGTGAATGATGCTGGAAATAAATTTAATTGTTGGTCAATCTCTTCCTTCATTGACAGGAACAGAGTCCAGTCATTGCAGTGTTCTTACTCAGCTCAAAATCAGGCTTAAAAAATTAAAATCAGAACCTGAAGTGGTAGAGATTGTAATGCAGAATAAAAGAGTGTTCACTGTACTAACATACCAGCTAAATTTTTAAATGTTTCAGAACAAATTTAAAATCAGAAACTACCCAATATTCCAGCATGAACTCATTTGTGGATAACAAAGCCTGGCAGAAGTACTAACCAATTGGAAGATGGTGCAATCACATCCAAATGTGCTTCAAACAGGCTAGGTTTCTTATGGAATTCCAACCCAATCATCCAAACAACAGGTAAAGATGAAAAGCAAACCTGTGACTTAGACCTTTTGTCAGGGAAGAGCCTACACTAAAACACACTTTCAGTCTGTATCACCACAAGTTCACAAATATTCCAAAAAAGTCAGTTAAAATTGCCTCTTGTAAGCCTGTCTGAAACTGTACAGGCCTACACAACTTCTCAATCAAATAAATGAGTGTGGGTCAGAAATATAATCTGCCAGGATTGCTTCAGTTCTTCTCAGGAAGTCTTATCTACCAAGTGATCCATACCAACATCACAGTTCAGAGAACTTTGGGGAGTGACTTACTAAGTTTAACTCATCACTCCCATTAGAATATAACAAACAAGACTGGAGTAGATTTTAGCAGAATTTCCACTACAAACCCACCAAATGGTTCACATACTGAACATTTCTACAGATTAAAAAAATGTGCTTGTAAATTCTTGTGCCCACATCAGCATAGAAATTGCCTTTGTAAAGTCAGATCTGGCAGCTGCAGCACTGTACAGGTGAGACTTTAATTAAAGACGTACAAATTTGCACCGTCAGGTTCCATCACTGAAGTGGGTGCTCAACACAGGAATTTAAAATGGCAATGAACTGCATCAGCAAGTTCTGCACACAACGGATAGAGCTGTCCAAAAATCCTTTGCTTCATCTGAATTAGTGCATGTTGATTTATAACAGATGCACTACAGAAGGGTGGCTTGTTAGATGCATGGTACTATTTCTAACAGCAAGTGAGATTACCTAGGCATCAGGGCCAATATCTATTCCTTAATCATCAAAACATATCAGCACGCTATCACCGTACTTTGGTTGCGACGCTTAGCTGTGTGCAGATTAAAAAAAAAAAAGAGTTTATATTACAATTGCAAGTACACTTTGTAAAACTCTAAAGTATTTTAATGTACAGAGGTCATCATCATCTATACATACAAGTCTTTCAACTTGTAACTGGAGGTATTTAAAAATCATTGTGCACTGTGTTACTATTGCTTACCGTTCAAAATTGCTAGATCAACAGCATTCCTGCAAAGTTGCCCATTTTCACTGCCACATGCAAAATATGCCTCATAGCCCTGGCCATATTATACTACCATGATTGTGTTCATAGACTGCTTGCAGCTCACATGCAATTTTAAAGCTCAGCCTGAGACTTAAAATGGAAAAGTTTGAAATTGATATTAATAACTAGTTCCAGTGATGTGTATTAGAATAGGTTGACAGGTTTGAAAGCAGGGACCTCAGCCTGAGTTCACTCCAGCAATTACTTGCATCCCTAAAGTACATATGACAGGTAATAAAATCTACATTAAGATAAATCAAAGAAGTCAAGAGTAGTCAAATCAACATATTAACTTTCTCCACAGATGCTAGGCCTGCTGAGTATTTGCAACATTCATTCACCTCATTTGTACATAGGCTTAGAACATGAAGATCACTCAAGTTCGATGAAAATCAAGGGGATTGGTGCAGAATAGAACCAACCAGTACATGAGATACAAATGCTGATCCATTTCCTTATTGGACAACCCAAAAACCTGCACAAAGTTGTAGCAAAACTGGAAGGAGAAGTGAACCTGTTACCTTTGTCTGGCAAGCCTGTGGGTCTTTACACTGAAAAGCAACAGACGTTAAGGACGGTAGTCGCCGCTTACGGTAGTCGCCGGTAAAGAAAATAAGTCCTTGTGCAACTTTTTTTGTTTCAAAGCTTATACAAAGACAAAAAGGGGAAAATACTGAAAGGTATAATTTAAACTGCATCACAGCACTCACTAGTTATTAAACACAGCCACACCAGATGTGCAAAAACTAAGACGCAAGCATCATGGAATGGTAGGAACACAGAAGTCTTGAACCACACCAGAGATCTCGACAGTCATGGAGCTTAGCCACCTCTGACAACTCATCTCACCTAGCAACATGCCATTAAAAGACTGGTATTTGCAGAAGCCAGCTAGCTAAGTCATGTGCACAATGCCAAGAAATGTAGAAGATTTGATAAAAACAGTATAAAAATAAATCCATGCAGGAAAAAAACCCAGCATTTTAGCATTCTCAGTACAAAGCTTTATCAGAGCACAGATCAGGCTTTGGAGCTGAACCAAGTTGATCAACATCAGCTTTGCTAGCAAACTGGTCCCATAAGGCAACAACTAAACCATAAAATGTTCATCCAAAAGGGAACAATTCTTTACACAATATTAAAAGGACCAAAACAATGATTTAGTTTGCATGTACTGATGCCATGTTTATTAACATTTATCCACTGGTTATAATTCACAGAACAGCTCCTCCACTTCAGAGAGTACCTAACTGGCCATAAGCTGCTTTGAGGGGCCACGAAAGACTCCAAACAAAATCTGTTAAGAATGTACACCACAAAAAAAAAAAAAAAAAATCCCCGAATATACCTGGACAATGTAAACAAGTGAATCACTTTGAGATGACTGACCATTTTAAGTCCATAACTTTGAGGTACCATGGACAGAATCAGGTATCAAGGGCTGACAACACCTTGATGCAAGCTTCTTGCTGCTATGACTTCTGGTGCTGTTGAGAACGCATTGAACATTTAAGCTTAGTGTTAAAATTTTACATGAGGTGTAGCACAAAGACAGGCAGATGTTAACATATTTAACTTAACAGGAGTTTTTTCTAATAAAAAGTTAAATTTATTCTTTTGGATATTAATTGGACAACTTGAGTGAAAAGTAGGGCATTGGGAACTATGATCCAGATTAGCATAAATTCACAAAGGAACAGAAAGCTTCTGGTCAAAATCTGCAGAGCCAAACATGATTCAAAACATTTTGGGGACAATGCTCATTTAGATAGAGGCATCAGGAAACTTGATCTATCGTACCAAGGGTTTTTACAGTTTCAATGCTTGTGAAAGTGTGGAATACAAATTGGTAAGCTAACGTTCCATCACTGTAGAAGTTTAAGCTCTTTAAACAGGGATACTGCATATAAGGGAGTTGAGATTTTTATATAAACAAAGTATCAATAACCATTATAAAAAAAGTGAGATAACCACCTAATCTCAGGTTACTGTACACAGAGCAAGATCACTTCCAGGTACAGCAGTAAAGCCTTTCAAATTTCAGAATTATTGCAGAGATCTGAACAAATAAGCAGAAGACAAAGGCATTCACATTAGACTGAAATCTTTTTACATGCCCACATATGGCATTAGACTCTGGAGCCTTACTGTATTTGGAATAAAGTGTGGACTCTTGCTCCTATAAAATGTTAAGGCAGCATAGGTCATAAACCGAGGATAAATACTGCCTGCTTTACACCCACCAGCACTACAGTATGGTAGTCAAATTAAATAACATCGTACTAAAATGTAGATTTTACAACATTTTAACATTTTACACTGCTCATGGACTCAATACAAAAATTGCTGCCATTAATTCACTTATACATTCACATTCAACATCACTATTTGAAACTGGCAAATTAGGGTGGCACAGTGGGTGCTCTGGTTTCTGCTGTGCGCTTCAGTTTCCACCCAGTCCAAAGATGCGTAGGTTAGGTGTGATGGCCATGGCAAATGCAGGGCTACAGGGATAGGGTAGGTGGGATGGGTCTGGGTAGGATGCTCAGAGGGTCAGTGTGAACTCATTTCCACACTGTAGGGACTCTTTGGAATTATATCACTTGATCAAAGCCTTGCACTTATTTCTTAACAGGTCATAAATTTGAATTCTGATACTGAGATGTAAAACCAGTTAAACCAACCTTAAACTCTCAAACCTGCAACAAGCTTTTACTGGCAAGTTGCTACAAAGTGAGATGGTTTATTGTTTAAATAACAGTGAAGTGAAGAATGGTCAATACAGTGCACTAACATGAATAAGGATTTTAGCACCACTCTGACGTGATTATCTTAGCTTCTATTTGAGTCATCCTATTTGCAGGGCTATACCAGAGAGAACAACTTTGGAGACGGGGGAACTAAAAGATGTCAAATGAACCCGGCAGAGACACGACTGAATGCTTCTTTCTGTACAGCTTTGTAAAAAAATGACTAGTAAAAAATACACCCACTGGATGCAAAAAGTCAGGAGCGAGTATGCAATTTTATCTAGGGACCACTAAAATTGATATGAAAGTTGGATCTTCTAGATGGATGGCTTTATGCCTTTAATAAGAGTATTTTAAAAAATTAATTTACAGAACGTGGATGTTATTGGCCAAGTCTGTATTAAAATTACCCATCCCTAATTGCTTGACAGAAACTCAGCAGAATGCAGTTTATACACTCCTGAAACCGTATTCCCAAAAACACACTGGAAGTCAAGTCTTGAAAGAAATATGGCCTTTTTTCAAAAAAAAAAGCAATTTTAAGCAACAGCACCTGCCATGGAAACGCCAACCAACACAAGTTACTGCCGCTTGTAGCATTATGTAGCTTTCTAAAATTTCAGCTCATTCTGCAAGGCTATGACTGCAGATTTTGAAAGCTTTTTGAAATAAAAAGTAACACTAGAAACACCAGTGTATCTTTCCCATGATAAAGTTTGCACTGCACTCTACCTTCTAGAATGCTTCTCTAGTTCAGGAAGTATTGGGATTTAAACTACATCAGGGCTTAAGCTCATTTTCTAGATGCACACATCAGGGCTACAACAAATCTAACCCAGGGCAGAATTCCAGAGCTAAAGTGGCACCTCCCCAAAAAGCAGAGACAACAGCAGCCAAAGGACCATCATTCTTAAGACTGACAAGTTTGCTTACATAAGCTGTGAGAATCATTGGCAAGGTCAGCATTTATTGTCTACCTCTAATTGTCCTTGAGGAGAGTGGCTTACTGGGACCCTCAAAGCAGAGAAAACAGTCAACACATTACTGTGGACCTGGATATGTCAGCCAGAGCTGGCAAAGTTGGTAATATTCCTTCCCTAAAAAGAACAACTTTTCATTAGTAAAACAGGATGGGTTTAAACAATCAGAGACAATAATAGGTACTGCAGATGCTGGAGAATCCGAGATAACAAGGTGTGGAGCTGGATGAACACAGTAGGCCAAGCAGCATCATAGGAGCAGGTTTTCTGATGAAGGGTCTAGGCCCGAAATGTCAAGCTCTCCTGCTCCTATGATGCTGCTTGACCTGCTGTGTTCATCTGGCTCTACACCTTGTTATCTTGGGTTTAAACAATAATAGCCTTTGAGGTCACTGTCACCAAGATAAGCTTTCAATTCCAGATGCTACCAATTTAAGTTTCACCAGCTGTGGTCAGATTTGAACCCATACACCCACAGCGTTAGCCTGGGCCTTTGGATTACTATCTAGTAACATTACTAGGAGGCCACTCTCCCACAAACGGCACATTTGGATTCCCATGGCAAACAAATTTCACCATTCTGGCACAACGGTTTGACATTCATTGTTCCATGCTATCATTTAATGAATATACAATGACCAATAAGACAGCATTCAAGTTTACAAGTTAGCCTGAATTAAGGACCTGTACAAAGGCTGCTAAGTAGGTCAAGAAGAAAAAAAAAGATTTTCAGACGACATTACATTAGAAAATATACACTGGCACTAAGAGGCATGCATGATCTAGAATGAATATTTTGCAATCATGCAGTACAGAAGGCAGTTGCCAGCTCTTTGAAACAGTTACCTAATTAACCTCAATCCTCTGCTTTGTCCATACACTTGCAATTTTTGCTTTCAAACATTAACCCAATTTCTTTGGAACGTTACTATCAAGTCAGCTTCCACCTTTCAGAATGCCATTTTATTATACAAAAAAAGTTATTTACTCCAGTTCCTTTGTCTGTTAACTAAAATCTGCATCCTTCAGTTATCAACACTCCCAGCACCAGGAACAGTTACAGAATCAAAATTCTGCCTTACAATTCTTCTCGTAACCTTTCAAAGATAGTGGGAACTGCCAATGCTGGAGAATCTAAGATAACAAGGTGTAGAGCTGGATGAACACAGCAGTTGCTGCTTGGCCTGCTATTTATTCTGTCTATTTTAGAATCCCCTTTCTCTCCCCCATTTCTGAAGAAGGGTCCAGACCCGAAACGTCAGCTTTCCTGCTCCTCTGATGCTGCTTGGCCTGCTATTTTCCCAAAATCCACAAACCTGACTGCCCTGGTCGACCCATTGTCTCAGTCTCGTCCTGCCCCACTGAACTTCTCAACTCCCCCTCCCAGGGCTACATGTCCATCCTGGGCCTCCTGCAGTGCCACAACAATGCCACCCGAAGGCTGCAGGAACAGCACCTCATTTTGCTTGGGAACCCTGTAGCCCAATGGTCTCAATATGGACTTCAAGCTTCAAAATCTCCCCACCCCCAACCGCATCCCAAAACCAGCCCAACTTGTCCCCACCTCCCTAACCTATCCGTCCTTTCATCCCATCTATCCACCCCTCCCGCTTCAAGTCCAACCCCCACCTCCTAAATACCAGCCTCATCCCTGCCACCTCGACCTGTCCGTCTTCCCTGGACTGACCTACCTTTTCTCACCTTTACTAGCTCCACCCCCACCTCTTTGACCATCTATCTCCTCTCCACCTATCTGCTCCTTTATCCATCCGCCTCCCCCTCTCTCTCTATTTCAGAATCCCCTTCCCCTCCCCCATTTCAGAAGAAGGCTCCAGACACGAAACATCAGCTTTCCTGCTCCTCTGATGCTGCTTGGCCTGCTATGTTCATCCAGCTCTACACCTTGTCATCTCCTCTTAACTTTTGCTGTTCTGTGAAGAGCAACCTCAAAAAAAAGAATGTTCCTCATTCTTGTATCATTCTGGAAAATCTGTCACCTGTCCCCTATTCGAGGCACTTACAGCCTTTTTGCAAGTGTTGAGCCCAGAAATTGATATAGCTCCCCATCTTGTCACCCTAACATCCAAAAAACCACAGCTCTGCCAAAGAATCCAACGTAAGTCAGTGACTTCCTGTATGTCCAATCTGCGGACTAGGGTAAAATGGTGAATTTGTAACCTGTCAGGATCCTGGAAATATAGAGATCCTAGAGGCCAACCAATATGACGCAGGCAAACACACACAATGCTAAAGTAAGAGATAACAAGGTGTGGAGCTGGATGAACACAGCAGGCCAAGCAGCATCATAGGAGCAGGAAAGCTTGACGTTTCGGGCCTAGACCCTTCCCATATACCAACATCAGTTAACCACCTCCTGCCACCAGCCCCCCAACCAACAAACTCCAGCTCCATGCCAGTTCTCCCGATAAAACTGGCGATCAGTAGTCTCTGAACAATTTAAAGAATAAGATGAATCAGTTACATGGAACTATGAGGCCAGGTCATTGAGTGCATTTAAGACTGAGATAGATAGGTTCTTGATTATCAAGGGTTACAGGGAGAAAGCTGGAGAACGAAGTTGAGGAACTTATCAGCCATGATTGAATGGCACAGCAGACTCGATGGGCCGAATGGCCCAATTTCTGCTCTTATGTCTTATGGTCTTAAATAATGGGAAAGGCTTGTGAATTCTTCAGATTGCTCTAGGGTTGCTTAACTGAACATGCCTTCCCCATTTCATAAAACTCAGACACTAGGTTTTCGGTCATAGATACACTGAACAAGTTCATCGAGCCAAATTTCACAGGTGTTGCAGCTGTTCATTTTTCAGAATTGCATGGATAGACTCATACAGATGCTCAAAGCTACAAGTCATCTTCTTTCATTACAGGATGTGGGGTGAGTTAAAAAAAATGAACAGAAGGAGGAATAGGATCAGGTGTGGGCTGATTGGATAAATTCATCTGAATGTTAGACAGCAAGCTGAGTTTCCAGACCCAAATTCACAGACATGAGTACATGACAGACTGGTATCAGAGTACAGTACTAACAAAGTGCTGTGTTGCAAGCTGGTGCCTTTTAGATTACAAATTAAACCCAGACTCCATGAAAGCATCCTCAAAATGTACACTGAAGAATCTCTTGGCAAAATTTGAGAATAGGGGACTGACATTAAAGCCCAGACAGATAGTTATCTTCCAATTGAACACAAAAGGAGATGGTCTTGTCATCAGGTTGCTGTTTTTGGAAGCTTATGTTTCCAAATATTACAACAGCAACTACGCTTCATAAGTAGATCATTGGCTGTAAAGTGCTTTGCAATGTTGTGGTCAGGAAAGATGCTTCAGAAGTGATTTGTCTGAAGTTGCATCTTTGAATATAATGCATACCCCATTAAGCGAGCCACATTAACTGCCCAAGTTAGTCTGTAGAGTGCTAATGAGGCTGAAGGAAAGCACACCAACATCTGAACATAAAACAAGGAGCATCTGATGTTAAAAAAAAAGCATCAGGACATCAGTATATCACAGCAAGTAAGGAGAAAAGCCAAAACAAAATCATTAATTGCAAGGATGATTGAATAAAAAAAGTAATGTTTTAATTAATTACATAGGACACAACATCTGGAATACGGTGCAAAATGTTGGTCTCTAGTCAAAGAGGAGCATAAATGCAGGTGCAGTCCAAACATGCGTATAAGGATGGAATTCGGCCAGTTATTTTTACACCTCCACTTGACTGAGGCATGTGGCCTTCAGGTTGACCAGCAGTCATCTCTCTAATGAGAGCAGCACCAAGGCCGGGTAAGACTATGGACAACTTTACCGTCACACACCACTAAACAGTAAATTGAGAGTAGTGCTTCAGCCGGATGGGGCACATTCTAGAAAACTTCAAAATGAAATACCACAAAGGCTGTGCTACAACTACACTTCAGAACAATGAATGCTTGGTGGTTGTGGATGCGAATGGGGTGACAATCAAGTGACCTGCTTAGCCCTGGTTGGTGTTGAGTTTCTGCAGTGTTGAAGCTGCACTCATCCAGGTGAGTGGGGTCTCTTCCACCAGCCTTCTAACTTAAACTTTGTACATGATAGATGGGATTTGTGGAACCAGGTGGTTAGTTACTCACCTAAAACTTCTGGCTTATGGCCTACTCAAGTAGGCACATGATTTAGAAGGGCTGGTCCAGTTCAACATCTGGTCAATGGCTACACCCAAGATGTTGATAAAAGGAATATTCTGCAGTGGTCTTGCTATTGAATGTCGACAGATTCAATTAGATCGGCTGTCGTTCAAGATGTCATTGTTATTTGTTAGCCAAATATTTTCTTAATGTATTTCTCCACAGGACACAAGCCAGCATTTTGTTTGAAATGAGGGACTGCTGCCCATCAATTATAGCTTAATTGATCTTAACCTTTTAGTGCAAAACACACAGCATCTCACAATGTCATTTACCTTCCTCGAAAAGGTCAGAGGCCTCAAACGAAGGAATAAGTTCTGTATCATGTATTGCTGGATGAACACAGCAAGCCAAGCAGCAGAGGAGCAGGAAAGCTGATGTTTCGGGTCAAGACCCTTCTTCAGAAGTGGGGGAGGGGAAGGGGATTCTGAAATAAATAGGGAGCGAGGGGGAGGCAGATAGAAGATAGATAAAAAGGAGAAGACAGGTGGAGAAGAGACAGGTCAAAGAGGCAAGGGTTGGAGCCAGTAAAGGTGAATGTAGGTGGGGAGTTAGGGAGGGGATTGGTCAGTCCAGGGAGGACGGACAGATGGACGGGCAAGTCAAGGAGGCAGGAGGTGGTTAGTGGGTAGGAGATGGGGGTGGGGCTTGAGGTGGGGGGAATGGTTAGGGAGGTGGGGACAAGCTGGGCTGGTTTTGGGATGCAGTCAGGGGAGGGGAGATTTTTGAAGCTTGTGAAGTCCACATGGGAACCCTCCAGCCCAAGGGTATCAAAGCGAAATAGGAGGTGCTGTTCCTGCAGCTTTCGGGCGGCATCACTGTGGCAATGCAGGAGGCCCAGGATGGACATGTCGTCCAAGGAGTGGGAGGTGTAGTTGTTTGTTGCGAACTATGCTCAAGCTAGGTCTGCCTCTTTGTAGGATACGTGGAATAATCCCTCTTCCAAAGCTACATTGGCCCTATCCCCCACCTTTCCTCCGTTACATCGATGACTGTATCAGTGCCACCTCGTGCTCCCATAAGGAGCTCAAACAGTTCAGCCACTTCAACACCTTCCACCCCAGCCTTAAGTTCACCTGGACCATCTCTGATAGCCCTCTCCTTCCTGGACCTCTATCTCCATCTCCATCTCTGGCATCCACCTGGAAACGGATATCCATTTCAAGCCTACCGACTATCACAGCTACCTAGAATACACCTCCTCTCACCCACCTTCCTGCAAAAAGGCCATCCCCTATTCCCAATTCCTTCACCTCCACCACATCTGCTCCCAAGATGAGGCATTCCACTCCTGGACATCCCAGATGTCCTCATTTTTCAAGGACCACAACGGTCAAAAATGCCTTTGACCATGTCTCGCATTTCGCGCGACACATCCCTCACACCTCCTACCCGCAATAATGACCAAAACCAAATCCCCCTCACCCTCATGTACCAACGCATCATCCTCTGACACTTCCAACATCTGCAATCTGACCCCACTACCAAAGACATTTTTCCCTCCCCGCCTCCCCAACCCTGCCAATCTGCTTTCTAGAAGGACCACTGTCTCCGTGACTCCCTTGTCTACTCCACACTCCCCTCCAGTCCCACCACCCCTGGCACTTTTCCCTGCAACCGCAAGAGCTACACCTGCCCATACACCTCCCCGCTCACCCCCATCCCAGGCCCTAAGACCTTCCACATCAAGATGTTCACCTGCACATCTGCCAATGTGGTATACTGTATCCACTGTTCCCGTTGTGGCCTCCTCTACATCAGGGAAACCAAGCGGAGGCTTGGGAACTGCTTTGCAGAACACCTATGCTTGGTTCGCAACAAACTACACCTCCCAGTCACAAACCATTTCAACTTCCCCTCCCACTCCCACTCCTTGGACGACATGTCCATCCTGGGCCTCCCGCATTGCCACAATGATGCCACCCGAAAGCTGCAGGAACAGCAACTCATTCTGCTTGGGAACCCTGCAGCCCATGGGTATCAATGTGAACTTCACAAGCTTCAAAATCTCCCCTCCCCCGACCGCATCCCAAAACCAGCCCAGCTCGTCCCCGCCTCCCTAACCATTCCTCCCACCTCAAGCCCCACCCCCATCTCCTACCCACTAACCTCATCCCACCTCCTTGACTTGTCCGTCCTCCCTGGATCGACCTATCCCTTAACTCCCTACCTACATTCACCTTTACTGGCTCCAACCCCACCTCTTTGACCTGTCTGTCTCCTCTCCACCTACCTTCTCCTTTATCCATCTGCTATCCACAGCCCCCTCTCTCCCCACTTATTTCAGAATTTCCTTTCCCTCCCCCACTTCTGAAGGGTCTCGACCCGAGACATCAGCTTTCCTGCTCGGCCTGCTGTGTTCATCCAGCTCTACACCTTGCTACCTCAGATTCTCCAGCATCGGCAGTTCCTACTATCTCAGTAACTCTGAGTTGAGGGCTAGCGAGCAAGCACAATTTGCCAGGATCATGAGCACACTTTATCAAGTTCCGCACATGATTTCTAAAGGTCAAACGGAATGAAAATGGACCCAATTGCCGTTGCAATATGTGGAAGCAATCAGATTGTTCGCTGCTTGCGGCATCAGCGAAGGCAGTTAGAAAAGCTCCACATCTGTAGAGTACTTTCTTCATTTGGATCTTTGATAAAAATACTGGAAAAGAGTACATGTAATATCAACACATGGCAAGGACATAACCGCATGAAAAGAACAGGCATGATTAAAAACACCAGAATGGATGATAACTGCAAGCAACACACACAGGAAACAGCAAATGTTTATGTGATGAATGACACCCTTTTGAAAGGGTGGATGCGCTTTCTATTGAGTTTGAGGTACTGTGAACATTTCCTACATATGACAGAAAATCTCGAGTTCAGCTCTGTTAAAACCGTGCTGCTTCCCTGCTTTCAGTTTTAGAAGAGCCCTTCATGTTGAACAATGTAAAACAAGTCCTGCACAAAACACTCTTGGATATTGCCAATTAAGAGGCTTAATAAATGCATTAATTTGTATTTAAATTAGTTCAGCTCATCCAGAAATAGCTGGCCAATTCACATGCAATGTTAAATTCGTAATTTTGAAGCTCAGATTCTTCAGACATGACTATTATGGGAGATGCTAACAATTGTCAAGTGTTTATAAATGCCTTTGTACATCAATTATACAAGTTTGAATATTACTTTGTATTATCCATGTCTCAATTTCAAGCTCAGGAAATGATCATAAAGTCACAAAACCCAGTACACGTTAGCATCAGATCAATATTTTGACTTTTGAAAGTCAAGACAGTTGCAGCAAAATTAACTGTAAATGACTTTCCCTCCCTGATCCACCTCAAGAGAAGTGCATTGGCATAAAATATGACTGAGCCATCTGCCAGTTCTCAACTTATTTAGGACCAAAACTGGCAGAGAGTCAGTATTTTGTCCATGCAGGGTAGGTAGATGAATTGTAGCTACAGATCATTGTGATCAGTGACCCTATGTAATCTTTCAATAATACGGCAACATGCACCATTAACTAAACAAAGAAACATTTGACAATCCTTTGAATCTTCAAAAAAAGTATCCATGCCCAAATACAAGAAAAGTTGAGAAATCAACAATCCATCCTGATCTTCAAATATTCAATACAGTTCTCTGATCAAGTTGCCAAAGATATTGTAATGACACCAATTCAAACTTAGATGCCAAACACAGGTTTCCAGTTAAAGATCAAACCTTCATTGGAATCAGAACCAGAAATATAACTTTCCTCCTTTATTGCAAGCTTTTTCCTCGAATTACGTCATGGCTGATCTCTCTTTATGAAGTTCAAGCTTTTTAATTCTATTTCCCTTTCTATTGCTCCTTCTCACTCCCTTTTTATTTCAACTTTTTAAATTTACCCTCTTTCCATCCCTTTATCTTCCAGTTCAAGTGTCTCTCTGCACCGCGCCACACCCCATACTGTTCCTTAAAACAATTTTTTCCATTTCTAACTGACTCTTAACCAATTCTAATGAACGTGAACTTCATGTTTCCCTCAACTCTAAATGCTTGATAATTAATCCCATTTCGCATATTCTTCAAGTTTGAGTAGGCTGTCTAGCCCATTGAGCCTGCTCTGCCATTTTATAAGAGCATGGCTATCTTTTCATGTACTCAGCTTCACCTATCCAACTGTTAACCATAACCCTCAAATCCATTATTAAAAAAAAAATCTGTATCTTTGCCTTAAAAAGAAACATTCAACGAGATAGCATCAATTGCTTGTCTGGCAGGGAATTCCACAGATTCACAACACTTTGGGTGAAGAAGTTCCTCCTCACCTCAGTCCTACATCTGCTTCCCCTTATTCTGAGGCTTTGTCCCCAGTTCTAATTTCATGTGCCAGTGGAAACAACCTCCCTGCTTCTATCTTGTATGCAATTATAAAGGGACGAGATGTTTCTACAAAATCCTCTCCTCATTCTTCTAAATTCCAATGAGTATAGTCTCAGTCTCTCCCTGAGAGGCAACGCTCAATTCCAGAATCAACCCAAGTGAACCTCCAACACCAGTACACGCTTTCTCAAGTAAGACGACCAAAACTGTACACAGTACTGCAGGTATGAGTCTCATTTATTTCCAGTTGCAATTTATCTGCCAACTCTGTATAGTTTTAGTCACAAAGACTTCAAATACCTTGTTAACGTTTCTCACTCCTAGAAAAGTCAATAGTCAAAGCCATTTTGCAATTCCAATTCATGTAATATATTCCTGTTTTTATACTCAGTACTTATTTTAAAAATATTCACAAATCCATCAAATCCAAATTTCAATACCCAGAGGCCTACTTTACGATCCCAGCTGATGGTATTAATGGAGAAATGTGATCGGAGAGAGAGACCTGGCTTAACATGCCATATTTCTACTTTTGTAATTTGTTTATCGTAGTGATGAATTACTGAATGTGTTCACAAGAGGCTGCCAGTATACCTTTAATAAGAGAACAAAGTTAGTACATGACGAAGACAAAACTATTTTATGCTATACAAAGGCAATTTCACAGACTTATTACAAAAATCAGAAATAAAGATTCTGTTACATTGAACAACCTTACAGGTACTCAAACCGCAGCCAAGGATCGCCGGTTTCTAATTTCAAGTTATTTCTTCAGTGACAACTATAATGGATTTCTTCTCAGCAAACTTTTGTATTCACTTAATGCTACATCTTTAGACATCCCTTAAATAAATTAAAACAGCTCACTTATTTCTTAAATTAATTCCTTAATCTCCTTTTCTGCCTGGTGTCTCTGGAACTTCTTACACTAAAACCATTCAGAGCTTCTCTCCCCATTTTTGTACTTAGCTTTTGCAACTGCTAAATTGCACTGCTGCTTAGACATTTTTTTTCCTGAATGAAACCTGCAGTGACCTTAAGGGTTTAGGCCCGAAACGTCAAGTTTTCCTGCTCCTATGATGCTGCTTGACCTGCTGTGTTCATCCAGCCCCATGCTTGTTATCTCGTGACCTTTTGGGTAGTTTTGTTTCTAAAAACACTTGGTTTTGGGTTTCTCTCCCTTTGGGAGATAGGTCACCTTGTTGCTAGCCAATAGCCTAACATGTTCCCCTCTTTTCACTCATATCTAAAGCACTTAACTATTCACCTCTAGGGGTATAAAAACTTCATTTAAATGCATATAAAGAGTTTCCAGACCAGCTGTTATTATAAACTTAATTGAAACAAACTTCTACTTGAAATATAGAAGTAAACTAACATTTAAAGGGATACATGGTTTAGCTAACTTTCAAATCCAAGTTTGCAAATATTAACCTTCACCATAGTTAAGGGGAGAAAGTTAGTCAGTTTTTCTTCTTATCTGGAAAAAAGCATTATATTTGGTGCCTAGTTTGCAAGCATCACACCTGGATTTCATGTTATAATTAACCACAAATAACTGAAATTAAGAACACTTGGATAAAATGAGAGCTGTTAAAAAAAGTGGAATCATTCACCGAGCATCTTCATAGAAGCAATGATGTAGTTTGTACACAAGCTTAACACTATGATGTTATCTGGATAAACGACGTAAGAATAAGTTAAACAGACAGACCTTCAAGGTGCTTCCACTCCAGGCATGGAGCAATCCAACCCAGAAAGCACAACTTCACCGAAGTTTCATAAGTTTAAGACCATAAGGTATAGAAACAGAAGTAGGTCATTCACCCCAGAGTCCACTCACCATTCAATTACACCATGATGTTTCAGAATAGAGTCAAACAAACTGGTCTCGCCTTGTACATTTGTGCACCTCTTATTGTTCCGATCCACATTCTGTTAGAAAATGTTACTGCATATGCTAACTGAAAAATTCTAGGAGAACTTTTCCACACCATGGAGAACCAGAACAACTGAACAACAACAGGCATAGTGGAAGAACAAAAACGAAGCACACAATTCGTTCAGAATTCACCCTATCGGGACATTAGTTAAACCTTGTACCACCTCTTCACTCTGGGGCTAAATGGTCTGTAAACCCACGATAAATGCAAGTCTATTTGCCCAAAGAATCAAATATAAATTTTCAAATCCCCCATGCAGTATCTGGCCTTTTTCAATCTGTACATAACTGTGTGGGGATGGATGCTGCAATGCTACTTACATGGTTCAATTTCTAAGCATTGAAAACTAAGCTGAATTGTATTGTAATTTCAGAAAAGAGACTTCTGGAATTTTCTGCAGCTACTTTCAAAAGGAGATTATTTGAAGCAATGAATGATCTTCATGTTTAGCCATCTTCTAAAAGGACTCTAATTCAAAGTATTCTGAGCAGTGACAGTGCAATAAGTTTAGCCAGGACAACTGTATATCGAACATTCTGGCAGTATAACAAACTCTGCAATCCCACCCACTTTAACCCTAAATATTAACAAGCTCCAACTTTCCAACGATTTACATTCATTTATCACACTATTCTTGCAGATTCAAGTTAAATTAAAAATGTTAAAAGGCTACCTATCTGTCAGCAAGATGTTAAATACAAAGTTCCAAGCTCTCTTTTCTGATCCACATGTTAATCATTAGGACCTAGAAAGCAGATGCCAGTTAAGAGAATCATTTGAAAGATTGAAAGTAATGAAGCCAGTATTAAAATTGCTGATGCAATCAAAAAATGCATATTGTATATCTATAATTATGCTGACTCAGTTCAAATGCCAAATCACTGGTTCTGGAATGACCTGCTACACTCATTGAATCAGGGTTCATCCCCTGACTTGATAATAATGGTACCGGCGTGATACACCAAGCCATGAGATTTCAGATCACATGTATGATTCAGAACGCCCATAGTGTCTCACTGGTGCCTAGTCAAGTTGCTAGATCTGCTCAAAGTGAATTCCATTTAGCACGCCAGTGTTACACCATATGTTGCAAGGTACTCTGAACGCCAAGATGGGATTTCCTGTCCAGAAGGGTTGTGCTGCAGTCACTCGTACAGATTTGGTCGTGGACATACACACATGGCAGGCACACTGTCAAGGATGAGGACAAGTACGTTTTTTCGTGTTGCTGGTTCCCTCACCACCTATTGCAGATCCAGTCTAACACTAATGTCCTTCAGAATCAACCAACTTGATCAAAAGTGCTGCAATTGAGCCACATGGTGACAGATATGGAGATACCCCACCCAGAGTACATTCTGCTCCCTTGCATTCCTTAGTGCTTCCTCCAAGTGCTGTTCAACCAAAGGAGGACAGTATATAGTAATCAGCCAGGGGTTTCCTTGCCCACGTTTGACCTTATCCCGCAAAACTTCATGTTGTTCTCAGTCAACAGTCATAGAATCAAACATACAGCACGGAAACAGACCATTCAGTTCAACTCATCCACACCGACCAGATATCCTAAACTGATCTCAGACCATTCTAAACAACTTGCACTTGCATAGCACCTTTAGGTGTTACTTTAAATCGTGACACCAATCAAGTGACAGTGTATTTAGTCAGAGGTAGATTTTAATGAGTACCTCAAAAATGAGGGAGAGAGAAAGATGGAGAGGTTAAGAGAAATCCAGAGATTAAGAGCCTGGGCAACTGCAAGCACAGATCAATTTTAATCTCGACATTCAAGGGGCAAGAATTGGATCATGGAGGGTACCGGGGCTGGGCTGCAGGAGATCAGAGATCTGGTGGGGTGGTTAGAGGGTTCAAAAAGCATTATAATTTTAAATGGAATCAATGTTTACCAGGAGCTAACAGATTAGCAAACATGGCTAAACAGAATTTGACGCAAGTTTGAAAATGGGCAGAATTCTTTAATTACCCCAGGTTTGAGCAGAGAAGCACGGAGGCTGGCCAGATTATCTCACAGAAGTCCAGAAGTAACAGTTATCTGCCGAAACTCTCTCCAATAAGCAGAGGGAAAGAGGAGTCAGATAATGTTAAAAGAATGAGTCTCGGTTATGGAGACTAGCAGCTAACAGCCTAGCATTAACTACAATGCCAAAGATTCAGTCGCACTGCATCGTCAATGACTGAAAGAAAATACAAATTGAGAATTTTAATGATGATTAAACTGGCTCCAGAAGAGATCCGAGTGGCCTGTACACCCCATTTTCACACCGACAAGCTTCCAAGCTAAGGAAGTCAAAAATCATTGAAAAGGTTTAGCTTTATCATTTAGTTTATAATCTACATAATCAGCAGCCTAAATTTCCAGTAAACTTCTCCTCAATTTTTAAACTGCATAAATAGTCATTAGTAAAAATTTGATATTAAAAAAAGTTTCAAGTTTATTTCTTAAGGATTTGGGCCAGAAACTTACGAAACACAATCTTACTTTGTTACCGAAATTCAGCTGCACTCCAGGGCTAAATTAAAAATCAAGCTTACTTACATCTTCAGTGTCCTTGACTCGTAGGATCTGTTCTCTCAGGTCCTGTAAGTCATTAAACGTTGACTGTGCAGTTATAGAATATACTAGTGCAAACCCCTGGCCATTCTTCATATACAGATCTCGCATCGCTGTAAATTGCTCCTGAAATGGACAAGATACAAATTCAAGACTTCGCACTTGCAGGATTGTACATATAAAAAGTTCACATTATATAGTCAACACTATAAACAACTGTATTAAAAAATGTTAGAAGGACAAAGAAAATCTGGAATGAGTGAAATGTGCTGTCCGTGCAGTTTCAGTTGTTGCTGCTGAATCATTCTAGCTGCAGTCATCTTTACACCGCGTTTAGTTTCATGCAGCATGGGTTTCCACACGCCAAAGTAAGGAAAGACAAATACCTCACAGGACACCAAACTACAGCTTGGAGCTGAAGATCCAAATCTCCACTCATCAGTGCTCTAATGGACTTAATGCCTGCTGCTACAGACTCCCAGATGAGATTGCTGCTTCTGAGACAAAGGCTGCCTTGGTTACTAGAGTGAAGCGGAACAACTATGCACGCACAGAGCTGAAGGGAAATTTGGCTGGGAATAGAGTTTTAACTTTCCCCAAAAGGGGTTCTAGTTTTAATTAAAAATACTAGAAACTATAACTCAGAAAAACAGGGTCAGAGGTTAGCTGGCCAAATCAAACTTCTACAGCTCAAGGTTTCAACCTTGGTTCACTCTCAGTGAAGTCTCAGACATACTACCAAGAGAGCTCTTTAATCACTTCCACCTGACCTTATCACCCATTCAATCACATACAACCCTACAGTGCAGCGAGAAGCCATTTGGCCCAGCAAGTCTGAACCAACTTTCTGAAGTGCATCCCACCCTATCCCCATAATCCTCTATTTACCTTGGCTCAGGGATGAACAAACACAGGATTGACCACATTTAACTGGAAATGATTGTGATGTTTTATAATAATCCTTTAACTATTAAGCATCACTTCCATCCCAAGACAGTTCAGCTGTTTTATGCCAGGGTGGGCTACTACCATGAGCACAGTAAATCAAGCCAAATCCAATAATCTCAAACCAAAAGCTTTTAGAGCCTCTACAGGACACTGAATCAGAAATATGACAACTACATAGTTAACAAGCAGCTTGCAGATTTATTGACAAGCAGGAAGTGACTGATGTAACTGTAAATGGAGTAAACATACACATTTTTAGTGCTTTCATTTGTTCAAGGGATGTCGCCATTGCTGCTAGGGGGGAGGATTTATTGCTCATTTTTAAGCTGTTCTCCAGAAAGAACCATTGGTATATGTTCTGTAGCAACATTTAAACGCTGTTAGGAAGGGCATTCCAGGATTCCACTGACAGTAAATCAGTTAGGATGGTATTTGACCTCTAGGGCAGCTAGTGATGTCCCTCATGCACCTATCACCCTTGTCCTTCTGGATGGAAGCTGTCATGGGTTTAGAAGGTGCTGTTTCAGGACCCTTGGTGAATTCTTGCAGAGCATCTCGAAGGCGGGACGGGGAGGCGGAGATGGAGGAAAGTGGATGTTTGTCAACGTGGCGCCAATCAAGCTGGCTGCTTTGACCTGGATGGTGAGAAGTTAGAGTGTTATTGGAGCTGCATTTATCCCAGCAAGTGGGGCGTATGCCATCACACTCCTGACTTTTGTTTTGTAGATAGAGGACAGGAAGCCATTTCCCCAGGACAGACTCTGGGGGAAAGTCAGGTTCATTACTCGCTGCAGTATTTCTTGCCTGGACATAATCTTGCAGCAATTGTATTTATATAGCTAGTTCATAGCAATTTCTGGTCAATGGTAATGTTCAAGATATTGATAGCATGGGATTCAATGATAGTAATACTATTGAATGTCAAGAGGCAAGTGGTTAGATTCTTTCAAATGGAGATGATAATCGCCTAGCATATGTGGCGCAAAAGTTACTTGCCATTCGATAGCCCAAGCCTGGATATTAACCAAATCCTGCTGCATTTGAAAAGGGACTGCTTCAATATGAACATTGCACAAATCAACATCAAACCTTCCCACTTCTGATTTTATGATGGAGGGAAGGTCTCTGATAAAACAAAGAAAGGCAGTTAGGCCTAGGTCATTAGTCTGAGGAACACCTGCAGAGATGTCCTACAGTAGAGGAAACTGATGTCCAATAACCACAGCCATTATATGGTGCCAGGTATTACACCAGTGGGATGCTCCCCCAGCCCTTTCAATTCCTATCAACTCCACTTTTGTCAGATTTCCTGTTGCTTCATTCAATCACAGCCTGGAACTGAACAGCAGTCACTCTCACCTCACTTGTGGCATTCAGCTCTTTTGCCCATATTTGAACCGAGGCCACAAGGTGATCAGGAGCTGAGCAGCCTTGGTCGAATCCAAACTGAGTGTCAGCAAGCAGGTTTTTGATAAGCAGGTGTTGCTTTATAGCATTGTTGATAACACCTTCCATCACTTTACTGAATATCAGGAGTAAATACATGGGGCAAAATTGACTAGGTTGGCTTTGTCTTGCTTTGTGCATGCAGGACATCTGGGCAACTTTCTACATAATCAAGTTGATGCCTTTTTGTAGCTGGACTGGAACAACTTGTCTAGGAGTGCAGCAAGTTCTAGAGCACAAATCTTCAGTTCTTTGGCCAAAATGTTCTTGGGACCCATAGCCTTTGCAGTATCTGGTATATCCAAACATTTCTTGATATCACATGAAGTGAATCAAATTGGTTGTAGACTGATGCTGGGAATCTCTAGGGGTGGCCAAGATAGAAGGTCTACTTAGCTTTTCCGGCTGACAATTGTTATAAATGTTTCAGCCTTAACTTTTGCACTGATGTGCTGGATGCCATCAATACAGGAGATGCTTGTAGAGCCTCCTCCTCTGTTGAACTGTTTAACTGTCCACCACCATTCATGACTGGAAGTGGCAGATTGCAGAGTTTATATCCATTGGCTGTGGGATCACTTGTGGATAACTATCACTTGCTGCTTAAGAGCCAGACAGCACAAATATTCCTGTCGACACCTCATTTCTTAAGACATGCCCGTCTGCACTGAACCAGGGTTGATCTCCTGGCTTGATGGTAAGGGTAGAGTGGGGATATGCCAGGCTATGTGATTGATGACCTACAGCACCTCACGGATCACAGTCTTCAGTTGCTAGATCTGTTCAAAGTCTATCCCATTTAGTGCAGTGTTAACACCTTCCATCCGGTTGTATAGTATAATGTAAAAGAACTTCACCTTCACAATGACTATGCTGTCGTCACTCTTACTGATATTGTCACAGACAGATGCATCTGCAGCAGGCAGGATGGTGAGGATGCGGTCAAGTAAGTTTTCCCCCTCTTGTTGGTTCCCTTACCACATGCCTTAATCCCCATCTATCAGCTACGCCCTTTAGGGCTTGACCAACTCTATCAGTAGTGTTGCTGCCAAGCCACTCTTGGTGGTGGACATTAAAATTCCCCAGAGTAAATTCTACATCCTTGTCATCCTCAGTGCTTCCTCCAAGTGTTATTCAACCAAGGGATGGTAAACGGTAATCAGCCAGGAAGTTTCCTTGCTCATGTGTGACCTGATGTCATGAGATTTCACGGTGTGCAGAAATCAATGTTGAGGGCTCCCATGGCAATTCCCTCCTGAACTGTCTCCCACTGTGCTACCATCTCTACTGGACCTGTCCTAACAGTGGGACAGGATGTATCCAGGAATGGTGATGGTGTCTGGGAGTCAGTCATTCTCAAAAAAGTATGTCACTAGACAGTTTGAGTTTTGGCACTATTTTAGTACAAAGGATGTTGCAGGACTGACAGGCCTGCTTTTGCCATTGCTGTTTCCAGCATCTAGGTCAATGTTAAGTGGTCAATCAAGTTTAATTCCTTATTTCAGAAATCGTAGTGATTGTTACAACTGAATGGCTTACATAGCTATTTCAGGGGGCAGTTAAGAGTCAGCTATAGGGTTAGCACTGCTGCCTCACAGCGCCAGGCACCCGGGTTTGATTCCAGCCTCGGGCAACTGTGTGTGGAGTTTGCACATTCTCCCCGTGTCCGCGTGGGTTTCCTCTAGTATCCTCCCACAGTCCAAAGGTGTGCAGATTAGGTGGATTGGCCATGCTAAATTGCCCATAGTGTTCAGGGAGGTGTAGATTAGGTGGGTTATAGGGGGATGGGTCTGGGTGGGATGCTGAGGTTCGGTGTGGACTTGTTGGGCCGAAGGGCCTGTTTCCACACTGTAGGGATCTTATGCATCTATATGGCTGTGGGTCAGGATTCACATAGGGCAGAACAGGCAAGGATGGAGACTAGTGAACCAGATGGGCTTTTCCAACAATTGTTTCATAATCATTAGACCCTTAATTACAGATTTGTTTTTAAACCGAATTCAAATTCCACTGGGATTTAAAGTCAGCTCCCAGAACATTGCTTGGGTTTTTGATTAATGATACAGCGGTAATACCTTTAGGCCATCACCTGCTCTATGGCAAGTTGCTGTGGTGTAACTTTGACTCAGTGTTGTCAATGCATTCGCTCACAATTCTTAGGGTAGGTGTGCCTTTGAGTTGTGAGAAATTGGAGGAATGTACTGTTCTTTGTTCTTGTTTTTATTTGAAAATAAACCTCAAGTTGAAATGATATTGCCTAGTTTAACACCAGAGGGAGCAGCAGAGCTTAAAACCTATGAACAGAAATCCTGTGTTGAACACATCTTTTGTGAAGCTTCAGCAAGCTATAGCGTTCAGATAACTTCAGATCTTAAAGTATACGTTCACTGAGACTGTACAGAGTTATCCACTAAACCTGACCAGAAACCAGGTTGTATCATTCAACTGCTACACCGGAATTTGGGATTGTGTACAAGCAGCACAAAAATAAGAAGCACTACACAGAATTATCAGGAACAAGTCAGATAGACCTCGGCTTTTACTGGCCTGCAGTTCTTCGCCAGGCTTCCAATTCAATTGGATTTTGACCTTCATTGGCACTTGGATGGAACCCAAAACATTTACCACTTTTGATTATTCACCACTGTCTCGGTCATTCCATTATGTAGCTAATTGAAATTCTGCCATTTATAGGAACAAGCAACTCCTTCAGCACTAGAAAGTAAATCCATAAGCAAAATCTAGAGCCAAGAATTCTACAGAAAGTTCACCAAATTAAATCATAAAGACTTAAGAAAATTGCAATCTAATCGTAATTTTTGGATTTAAACCCAGAAAAAGCATTCAAAATTATAATGTATTGCAAACTTTGTTTTAACAGGTACTTGACAAATTGGCAAAAATAAACACCTGAAATATCAGAAGTTTACTGTATTACCACATTGTCTGCATAATCAGCTGGAGGGTGCTAGTAAGATGGCTCTCCACTAGTAAGTTTTATTTAAATGCAAAGTTGCATTATTATTTAAGTGATTTATGCTGCAAATAAAGAACAGTGACGTGTATACCCCCTGCATTACATTTCTATTAGTGTGTTTTCACGTGGATTGTGTGGACCTCTTGATCAACCAGCATACTCCTGGTCCCAGCTGGTGCCTGTTAAAAGTATTTCCAAGTACAGGAAATTTATGATGCACGGGAGGAAAGATTGCTCCAACTATGAAAGTTCCACAGAACTGAAGCACAAGAATTACAATGAACTCCATCAGGGGCTTTAGTAATTGCTTAGAAGATATTTTAAACTATGGAGGTGGCTAAATGACTACATGCATCACATGTTATTTTCAGAAAGACTGCTTGGCTTCATTCTGATCTCTTCATTAAGCTGTATTATGGCAGAATATCTATTATATAACTGATTAAACAATAATCAACCACACAAGTGTATACTACATAATGAACAGACACCAGAGAACTGACTAGAAGCAGTCTCTAGTATTGTTTACAGTTACACTTGCGTAGCTGCATTCAGGACTCGAGGGCAATATTTCACTAACTCACTGCATAACTTCATCTGGTCTTAGAACTTCATAAACTCTTTTCTGGACTATCAATTTGGTAAAAATACCTTTAATATTCACTTTAATCTAGGCAAGAGTCTATTTCTCGTGATTGTTCAAGAAGACAAGGGCACTAAGGTACTAAGCAACGCAGCATTTTTACAGCAAAGAGGAGGAGTGTCAAACAGCAATGAGAGATAACGTTTGCACAGGGGGAGAACAACAATACTGAAATTAGACAGTTCATTAAGGATAGCATAGGTGTTTTGATACTGGACAAGTAATTCACATCAACTTTAAACGTCACCATGCGAGGTTATGAAATAGAACTCAACAACACCAATGATTTGAGGAACAGTTTCACAAATTGTTGTATGTTTGTTTCAAGAACTAAATTAGTTCATGAATGTCCTTCAAGGACCTTATACTCCTGCTCATTACTGCTTTGACACACTTAGCACACCAGGAAAAAAGCTGAAGGTACAATCATCTTATCAAGATATTAGTCAGTTGTTCACAGGCAAGTTGCACCTTTTCAGAGATATCTTGGACAGGGTAAACCTTGCCATTCAAGCAGAAGTAAAAGTTGAACAGCCTTTGAAAGGCCAAGTCATCTTTCCGGATACCGAGGGAACAGTTTCTCCCTAGCACATTCTGCTTTCATATCTATTCATAAATAATCTGTATTTTAAAAAAAGGTGGAGGGGAGAATGAAAAGCAGCTTTAACATTAATTCTTGTCAAGTTTGTCAACTGACCAACAGAGCCTGTATAAAGGCTATGAATGTAGTGTAATAAAAACAACATTTTTAGTAGAAAATACTTAAAATTTGTACAAAATGATTTACCGTTCCTGCTGTGTCGAGGATTTCAAGCATACACTGTTGGCAGTCTACTTCAACTTGCTGCAGAAACAAAACAGTACATCTTAACCAAATCTGTCCACATTAAATAGCTGAGCAAGAATGTTAACTGTACCTTTTATGTATTCATAACCAAATGCTCAATATATCATTGGCAGCTACTGTACAAGGATAGGAAAATCATTCTTGGAGCCTTCTCAGCCGATCAGTTCACAGCTGATGCATATCAATCCCATTAAATCACCTGTTATTCTTAATCCTTAAATACTCTTGCCTAGTAAACATCTGCTCATCTCAAACTTGGAAAATTAAACTTATCTACAGCATCAGATTTTTTTTATGGTTGTCATCTTCCAAATCTGTGCAAACCTTTTTACAACTTGAACAAATAAATTTGCCGACTAGGCCCCTTTCTTCTGAAATGTTCTCAGCAGACCAAAAATAAAAACCCTTGTAAGACTCAAATCCTTCGCTCACTTTAAGACCTTGATCAGACTTCTTAAAACTGGAATTTTTATTTTAAGTGAGATGACTGGATGCATTTTAAGGAAAAAAAACAAGCTTTTTTTAAAAAGGAAATACCACTCTCCTTTTACACTTTCTTCTGCTTTATAACAGACTCAGCATGTACAATGATCAACTGAAGTAACGAATCATGAATTTATGCCATTGACTGGGTGGAGAACACAAGAGAAGGGCACACAAATTTGGAAATTCTGATGCAAGATCTTTAAGCCATACATGAAAATCCTTTGATTTAATGTGGTCACATTATAAACACTCACTCTGCATCCATACTTTAAATATGAGCCAAAACTAGGTCTTGCAATATCAAATTTTTGAAGTTTACTTTCCATATCTGATGAACAAACTAGGTGAACCTTGACCTTGTCATATCCAGCAATTCCTGTGCATTGTCAGGAAGCAAATTTGTTTTGCTAGCATTACTGTCATATTCCTGCTTTGAGCACTGAACACCCGATTTTGAAAAACTTTAGCATCATTTTATGCACAAGATGAAACATTTTGACATTGGAGAAATTGAAGTGTTGATGTGAAACCTTGTATCAGTTTCATGTACTTCTGTAAGTTTAATTACACTGTTTGGCAAATGCATAAATTTTGGAAAAGCACCCACTACTGCAACGACTTTTTCCTATGCTCCACACAAGCCATCTTATGGTCTAAATGAGATTGTCAACCAAAGCTAAATTAAGCAGGAGAGCATCACGCTGCGCAGAAATGCTTGGATTAATTCTGCTAAATTTACTGTCAATTTTATAATTAAAGTAGCATGAAATTATACTGCAGAGTTATTCCAGTTACAATAACGTCAAGACAATTTATTGAGCTCAGCTGGTTAGATCTATTATTGAATAACTTTTGATAAAATGAAACTATTTTCACTTCTGCATAGCAAATCAGAAGTGAAAATAACGTAGCCGCCAAAAGTCCCAGATGACAAAATGGGAAGTCTCAACATAGTCCAATGTGCTGAGTTTATTTCAATGCAATTTCAACAGAAAAAAGTTCATGAAACTCAAAATTACTGCCAAACTTTGAACTTTTTTTTTAAAAAGGTGGTAGGCCAAAGTTGAATGTTTACAGGAGAACTACCATTCTTATTGTATTCCAACTTTTAAAGTCAGCAGGATCAAAAACAACTTCTGCTGGCACGTGCTTCTCTTGGAAGCTCCAACTTAAGCTGGATTACAATCCCTAAAAGCCTTCAGTGACCTTCTGGTTCTTCAGTGTGAGAGACATTAACTTATATTGACGTCAGATTTCAGGAGGCTTTGGGCCAAAGTGGAAACCACTGCAAAGCCAGATCCAACAACTCACTAAATTTTTTAAGTGTCAGACAACAGTGAGGAACAGAAACTAAAATCAAGTCTATCAACTCAAAATGAGGTAGTTGGCCAATTGTTCGTACTGTTTCAAGCAGACAGGTCTCCATTTGGCAACCTGTTGTTACAAATTCCATTTAATTTAATCGTACTATGGTAGTCAGAGGATACCCACTCCAGTTTACAACAGAAAAACATTCCAAGGCTCACAAGAGAAACATGGTTGCTTGTCTATTTGAAAAACAACAGAAGACTTTCAAACACCATTCTCACTACCCCAACATTAATCGCAGTTAACTGCATATAACTGCACCCTACAGTACATTTGAGAAGGAAGTATGCAAGAAAGGGTTTGAAGGATATGCTGAAACAGTTAGATGATGAGTGGGAGGTAGCTGGACTGTTCCATATACACCAATTAGCTGACTGAATGGCCTACTTGTGCCCAGTAAATTGTGTACGATTATATATAAAGCTGTACGGCAAGTCCATTTGCTCAATGGCACCATAAACGCACTTTTAAAAATCAAGTCCTATACTGTTTGAGCATCTGCCCCAATTGTCTTGTGGAATCTAGGGATGACAAATTTAATGTAAATTCAAAACAAATTGCCTTATAATTATGCAAGCAAATTATATTCTGGCACTGGATTGTTGTTATTGTAGCCTACATTACCACATTCTAGAGCAATTGCGCTTAATATTGGTTCATACTAAGCTGCTGCTCACCTTACAGCTTGGAACTCCATTCTTAATTCAGGGGGACTTCTCAGTACACCTGATCAGAACACTCCTTAAAAACACCAGTATATCAGGAGGTTTGGACTTGAAGCAGTTCAAGGCAGCATCTCACCAACACCTTAAAGGTTGACTAGGTCAATAGATGTTGGTCCAGCCAACAATGTCCACATCACATGACTTAATAAAGATCAAGTGAAGTGTTATAAAATTGCAATTGAAATATTCATTGGTTTCCTTTGTGGTTATAGGTTTCATTCAGCACCCTGTGCTTGTGTTGCCTCTTGATTGATCATACTGAAAGAACAATCTTTCAGTGAACAAAGACCAGAAGCTTTTCACCCTCAAGTAAATTAGCCAGCTGTCAATTTATACAGTTGCACCACCTATTCAAATAGAAAGTTCTGGATCCTCACAACCATTGAAACAAAAATCTAATTTCCCTTTTAACTATTTAAATCTACAGCCTCTAAATTAATGACCTACTTACCAGGAGGAATTATTTTTCTCTGTATGCTCTTTCAAAACCTCCTCTACCATAAAAACCCCTTCAGTCAGCTCTCAACTTTCAATGCTCCAAGGAAATAATTGAAAAGTTTACTAACTGCTCCACAAAAAGTTCTATCTTCCCTGGTAAAATTTCGTAGCATCCTTTCAGAGGCTTTTATTTCTTTCATGAAGTCTGCCCAGTAGTACTCCAACCAAAGCCCCACTTTGATGTAAAAGGTTCTCAACTCTATTTGCAACCCTCTATTTTTTATTCACATGCTTTTTTAAAAAAACACCTTAAATCAATTTTTGTCATCTTTAAAGGACCCATATATGCACTACAAGGTTTCCATCCTTCCCTATATTTATCCAAACCGTGCTGTTTAGACTTTAGTGACACTTGTGAAATTGATAGACTTAAGTTATCAAATTACTCTACACAAGCTCATATTATGAAATATCTTAATGTGTACCATCATGATAATTCAAATTGAGATACATGTTAATCAAATGTTAAACTTGGTGCCAAACACTGATGCTACTTTTTAAAAGAAACTATTACATTTAGGTTACACTTGTAACTCCAGTGGATCTACCTTTATGGGAAACAAAGCCAAACTACAATGATGACTGGGGAGAAGAAATAACCTAGAGTTCCGGGGACCTTCTGTTAGGATGTACAAATTAAAGTTGGATCATGGGGAAGTTAGAAGCACCTTTTCCATTGGCCAACAGTTGAAAATATTAAGCTAGACACTTAACTGTTCTAATTTAGGTGCATGGATTTGTACAGAGTGCAATTATCGTCACAGAGCTACTTGCAGAGTGTAAAAAAATAGAAGCGTACTAGTGATGACTTTGTGCTTACCACAGGATACTTTTTTGGGGATCATTTGTCTGAATTTAGGAGCGGGCACTTGCAAGTTATTTACTGTTGTGAAGTTGGGTAGAGCACTTGTGGTTTGGGAGGCAGGAAGTTAGAATTTGAAGTTTGCAACGTGCAAGGGGCGAAAGCATTGCATAATCCCTTTAAAAGGTCATGTACTTCTTGAGCTTAGAGATTTAAAATGGACGCCTGTGAGCAGCAGCTTGAAAGTTTGCAAGTAAACAAAGTGCCTGAATTCAAACTTTTGTATTGAACGGCCGTACAGTTAGAAGGCCAAGCAACAGTTTTTACCAAGACAACAGGCTTTTGAATTTAGCCAATGTGAACCAGGCACTTAAAAATTTAACAACATAGGATTGGTCCTATAAGAAATATTGATATGTCATCAGGCGTATAAAAAGGGCAGTTGGACAAAACCCTAGGGCTGGCTGCCATCTGCAAAGCTAACAGCCCTTAGCTCGAGGATTGCTGGCTCTCACAACCTCATCTATGTCTTAGAGTAAGCACCATTTAAATAACAATGGGAAGAACTGTACAAATAGTTAATATTCCTAACAGAAGAATCAACGGAGAAGCACAGAAAATTCTAGAAGAAATATAACTCTAATTTCGACAGACTAAATGCCATATATTTTTTAAATAAGTGGTACTTATATTTATTGGAACAGCATACCATTAGAATCTTGCATTATTCAGGAACAGTTAGGAGTTAGAAGGGATTTGTTTGGTTCGTTAGTAGTTCAGTTAATTTGTTCCCTGTTAGAGTTAGATAAATAAATTGTTACTTGTTGATTTTAAAAAGTGGAGTGTCAGGGATTTATTTAACCACTAAGTTGGCAAAAAGCAGGTTACACCACTTTTTGCACTCCTTTTACAGATTTATGGGGCAAGGTGCACCTCTTTGGGTGTTTCGATTTTAGTACTGAGGGGGATCTACCTTCACTTTACAACATTATACAGGGCACTGGCAGCCAAAAGATATTAGCTGTAGTTCAAGGGTTGACATAACTAAATAGAGTCACAGTCATACAACATGGAAACAGACCCTTCATCCAACCTATGGTCCAGCATATGGCTCATGCTGATCAAGTTTTCCAAACTAGTTTCATTTGCTTGCAGTTGGACTATATCCCTCGAGAACCTTCCTATTCACGTACCCGCCCAAATGTCTAAATGTAACTGTACCTGCACTTACCACTTCCTCTGGCAGTTCATTCCACACACAAACCATCCTCTGAAAAAGTTGCCCCTTGGGTCCCTTTTAAACCTTTCCCCTCACCTTAAAGCTATGCCCTCTAGTTTTGAACCTCCTACCCTAAAGGAGGCACCTTATCGATGCCCCTCATGATTTTATAAACCTCTAAGGTAAGGTCACCTCTCGGTCTCTTACACTCCAGTGAAAAAAGATCCTAGCCTTTCCAGTCTCTCCTTATAACTCAAACCTTCCATGCCCAGCAACATCTTTGTAAATAGAGATAACAAGCATGGGGCTGGATGAACACAGCAGGTCAAGCAGCATCATAGGAGCAGGAAAACTTGACGTTTTGGGCCTAAACCCTTCATCAGAAATGGGGGAGGGGAAGAGGGTTCCGAAATAAATAGGGAGAGGATAGGTGGAGAGGAGGCAGACAAGTCGAAGAGGTGGGGATGGAGCCAGTAAAGGTGAGTGTAGGTAGGGGGGTAGGGAGGAGATAGGTCTGTCCAGGGAGGATGGACAGGTCAAGGGGGCGGGATGATGTTAGTAGATAGGAGATGGGGGTGTGGCTTGAGGTGAGGGGAAAAACAGGTTAGGGAGGTGGAGATGAGCTGGGCTGGTTTTGGGATGCAGTTGGGGGAGGGGAGAGGAGATTTTGAAGCTTGTGAAATCCACATTGATGCCATTGGGCTGCAGGGTTCCCAGGCTGAATATGATTTGCTGTTCCTGCAATCTTCGGGTGGCATCACTGTGGCATTGCAGGAGGCCCAGGATGGACATGTCATCTGAGGAATGGGAGGAGGAGTTGAAATGGTTCGCGACTGGGAGGTGCAGTTGTTTGTTGCGAACTGAGCGCAGGTGTTCTGCAGAGCGGTCCCCAAGCCTCCGCTTGGTTTCCCCGATGTAGAGGAAGCCACAACAGGTACAGCGGATGCAGTATACCACATTGGCAGATGTGCAGGTGAACATCTGCCTGATGTGGAAAGTCTTCTTGGGGCCTGGGATTGGGGTGAGGGAGGTGGTGTGGGGGCAGGTGTAGCACTTCCCGCGGTTACAAGGAAAAGTGCCGGGTGTGGTGGGGCTGGAGGGGAGTGGGGAGGGAAAAAGGTCTTTGGTGGTGGGGTCTGACTGCAGATGGCGGAAGTGTCGGAGGATGATGCATTGGATCCGGAGGTTGGTGGGGTGATATGGTATGAGAGGACGAGGGGGATTCCTTTTTTGGTTATTATTGCGGGGACGGGGCGTGAGGGATGTGTTCCGGGAAATGCGGGAGACACTGTCGAGGGCGTTCTCGACCACTGTGGGGGGGGCGGTGGGTGGAGTTGCGGTCCTTGAAGAATAAGGACATCTGGAGATGTATGGGAGTGGAATGTCTCATCCTGGGAGCAGATGCGGCGGAGGCAAAGGAATTGGGAATAGGGGATGGCATTTTTGCAGGAGGGTGGGTGGGAGGAGGTGTATTCCAGGTAGCTGTGGGAGTCAGTGGGCTTGAAATGGACATCTGTCTCTAGGTGGTTGCCCGAGATGGAGACAGAGAGGTCCAGGAAGGAGAGAGAAGTGTTGGAGATGGTCCAGGTGAACTTCAGGTTGGGGTGGAAGGTGTTGGTGAATTGGATGAACTGTTTGAGCTCCTTGTGGGAGCACGAGGCAGCGCCAATGCAGTCAATGTAACGGAGGAAGAGGTGGGGTTTAGGGCCAGTGTCGGTACGGAAGAGGGATTGTTCCACGTAACCTACAAAGAGGCAGGCATAGCTTGGGCCCATGCGGGTACCCATGGCCACCCCCTTTGTCTGCAGGAAGTGGGAGGAATTCAAAGAGAAGTTGTTGAGGGCGAGGACGAGTTCGGCTAAGCAGATGAGGGTGTCAGTGGAGGGGGATTGGTCAGTTCTGCGGGACAGGAAGAAGCGGAGGGCCCTTCGGCCATCAGCATTGGGAATACAGGTGTATCGGGACTGGACGTCCATAGTAAAAATGAGGTGTTGGGGACCAGGGAATTGGAAGTTCTGGAGGAGATGGAGGGCGTGGGTGGTGTCACGGACGTAGGTAGGGAGTTCCTGGACCAAGGGGGTGAAAATGGAGTCTAGGTAGGTGGAGATGAGTTCGGTGGGGCAGGAGCAGGCAGAGACAATGGGTCGACCAGGGCATTCAGGTTTGTGGATTTTGGGGAGGAGATAGAAGCGGGCGGTGCGGGGTTGGGGAACGATGAGGTTGGAGGCGGTGGGTGGGAGGTCACCTGAGGTGATGAGGTTGTGGATGGTTTGGTGCTCGGGGGTGGGGTCATGATCTGGGGGCCGGTAGGAGGGGGTGTCAGAGAGTTGGCGCCTGGCCTCAGCAATTTAGAGGTCAGTGCGCCATACTACGACTGCCCCTCCCTTATCCGTGGGTTTTATGGTGAGGTTGGGATTGGAGCGGAGGGCTGCACGTTCTGCGGGGGAGAGGTTGGAGTGTTTGAGAGGGGTAGAGAGGTTGAGGCGATTGATGTCTCGACGGCAGTTGGAGATGAAGAGGTCGAGGGAGGGTAGGAGGCCTTGGGGTGGTGTCCAGGAGGAGGGCTTGTGTTGGAGGCGGGAGAAGGGGTCAGTAGGGGGAGGGTTAGATTCGCAGTTGGAGAAGTAAGCGTGGAGGCGGAGGCAGCGGAAAAAACTGCTCAATGTCCAAGCGTGAGCGGTATTCGTTGATATGTGGGCGGAGGAGGACAAAGGTGAGCCCTTTACTGAGGACTGACCATTCGTCCTCCATAAGGGGGAGGTCTGGGGGGATGGTGAAGACGCGGCAGGGCTCAGTGTTGCTGTCTCCTCTGGAGCTGCTGGCTGTGGAGGCGGTGGGCAGAGCGTTGTCAGCGGCGGCTGTGGGCAGAGTTACATTGGCAGTGGGCAGAGTTGCATTGGCCTCAGTGGTGGGCGGAGGTACGTCGGCGGTGGGTGTTGTGTCGGCTTTGGCGGTGGGCGGAGCGGCGTCGGCAACAGCGATGACGGTAGTGTCTGTGGTGTTGGTTTCGGTGAAGGAGGCGGTGGTTTCAGCAGTGGTGGCGTTCGCTGTCCCGGAAATGGGGTACCCGGTGGTGGCGGATGTGACGTCATCAGTGGGTTCTCCGACAGTGGCCTCGTGGCCAATGGCGGCGCGTACATTGTGGGGGAGGTCCTGGGTACGGCTGGGGATTTGGGAGGTGGGGGATGCCCGTTTTGGGTGGTGGGTATCAGTAAGTTTCTGTACTTACGGTTTTTGGTGTCCAATAAAGTTGAGTAGAATTGTGAATTCAAGCTGTGGATCCTACAGAGAATTAAAAACAGGAGAGGTCCTTTGCAGGTCTGGGAGAGGGAGGCTCTGAGCTGGGGGAGTCTTGATTCTAGTGCCTGGAGGTGCCTGCGCATTGCTGCAAGTGTGTGTTTCAGGAGTCGCAGGGAGAAGCGCTTCTGGAGGGTTTCAATGTTCTCCATGTAGATATTGTCACGGTTGGGGCCAAATTGGGAAGGCTTGAATGTGGATTGTAGTCCATTGGGGATGATCTGGTTCCATAGGCAGGTACTATGAAAGGTGATGTGGCTGTAGTACCTGGTTTGTTTCAGGACGTGGTCGAGCAGTTTCAAGGCCGAAGAGGTTATGAGAGAGTTGCAGTGGGAGAGAGATTCCCTGAGGTTTGTCCGGAGGGAGGAGCGTAACTTCTTCAGGGTAGGCATCCTTAGAAGAGGCTTCGCAGTGGGGTTAAAATTGTATCAGAGATAAAAAGGTACTGCAGATGCTGGAGAATATTCCTTCCTATAGCAGGGTGACCAGACTAGACTGTACAGAGTACTTCAAAAGTGGCCTCACCAACACCTTGTACAAAAGGTAATTGTTGAGTGTGCAAGACATAGTGAAAGACAAAACACTTAGCAGGCTGCTGTGAATAATGCAGCATCAGCAATTGAAAGATAGACTGGGAAGTTGTGGTAAGAAAGGATCTGCTAGAATTAGTCTTATAGCTTCAAAGAAATTTGTATGTATATTAAGGATTAAGTTGATTAGGCTAAAATTTTAAAAGGGTACCAATCAAGAGACCAAGTTCAGATCAATAGCATACTGTTTTTCCATTAGTCCAAAGTTTATCAACTTACTTCTCTAAATTGAACCCCATCTGCACATTTCACCTGAAGCCTTCCGCTATCAGTATCTACTTGCCAAAAGTTTAATAGTAATTTAAAAGCTTTCAATGTTGTTGTGCCCTATACTCAAGTCTGCAAACAAGTGTCATGAAGCAAACAACATTAGATAGAGGAAAGATCAGCCATTGTCTAATTAAACGGAGGGACACTTGCAGGGCTGAATACAGTGCGATGGTCCCCATGTTCATGACAATCAGCTTTTTAATGGATACAATCTAATACATGGATGTAGTAATTGGTTCAATAAAATTGCCCTGCAGAGACTGCAGTTGTTACAACGATTATTGTGGGCATTATATTTTGGAACGTAACAGAGTTTCATTTATTTTTCTGAAGCTAAACTGATAAATGAGCAGTGGAAACAATCCTAATCTAAAACAGCAAACTTTAGATGATTCAGCATTTTTGTAGCAGGAAAACTGGAGGCCAGACCCGCAAGGAGAATATTACAGATTAGTGGTTATCAGAACTTGTAACTGATCCCTCAACAATAGAATTCTGGGAAAAGCAAAACAGATTCTGATATTAAAACAGGAAATGCTGGAAATACTCAACCTACTGAAAAATTGTTACATCTCTAACTTGTTCCAAATTCAAAGAAACATTGATCCGAAACAAACTGGCATCTCTCCATATAAGTTTCTGACTTAGAAATTTCCTCTAGCATTGTGTTTTTAGTGCAAGTCTACAGCAGATTTAAACGTGCACTTACTGAAGAGGGTTGTAATGGGGAAATGGAGTCAAACAGCGTGCAAAAACAGGAATCAACATTAAGAATACTGCTTGGAGTTACAGTTTCAACCGATTTTTCATTTTTTAAAATCTATTCAAAAGGGCGAGCGTGTCACTGGCTAGGGCAGCATTTACTGTCCATCTTAACTGTCCTCTGGACAATTAAGAGTCAACCATATTACAGAGTCATATATAGGCTAGACCAAGTAGGGAAGGCCCTAAACGACATTAGCAAATCAGAGGGGCTTTCATGGCAATTGACAATGGTTTCATAGTCATTATTAGGTCTAGTAACACTAATTTTCTAAAATTGAAACTTAATTTTTCAAAGTGGCATGGAGCTAAGCTGGTCATCAGCCAACCGCACCAAGGGACTATTTAAAAGCATGAGACAATAATAGAAATTGCTAGAAAAGCTCAGCAAGTCTGACAGCATCTGTGGACAGAAATCAGAGTTAATGGCTCATGTCGAGTGACCCTTCCTCACTGTTGGATGTTGCCCAAAAACAAGGTGATGTCTACAGCATTTAGTTGCTTTGAGGCTTACAGGCTACAGCACAGAAATGGGCCAGCCAACGTAGTCTATACTTGCATTCGCGTTTCAGTCCGCTTCTCATATTAACATGAAACTTTTATTTTCTAACATGCTGATCAGGCTATGTACTTAACTAGATTTACTTAAATATATCTATGAAAGACACATTTTACAGCCTTTGAATAATGACCTTCTTGCTGCACATTTTGTTGTATTTAGCGTGTTTTTATTTCCCTCTAGGAAGGGGGGTAGAACATAGAACATAACAGCGCAGTACAGGCCCTTTGCCCTCGATGTTGCGCCGACCTGTGAAACCAGTCTGAAGCCCATCTAACCTACACTATTCCATTATCATCCATATATGTTTATCCAACCACCATTTAAATGCCCTTAAAGTTGGTAAAGCTACTACTGTTGCAGGCAGGGCATTCCACGCCCTCAAGCCTGCTCCTTTCAATATGATTGCAGCTGATCTGTGGCCCAACTCCATATCCCTCAATACCTTTGTTTAATAAAAAAATTCTCAGATTTAAAGCTAACAATTGAATTAGCATTTAAGAGAATTCCAAATCTCCACAACTCTGTACCGCAGAAGTGCTTCCAAACATCTCTCGAATAGATTGGTCCTAATTCTCAGACTATGCCCCCAGTTCCAGAATCTTCAATCAGTAAAAACAGTTTTTCTACTTAGTATCCTGAAGATCTTGATTATGTCGCCTCTCAGCCTTTTAAATTTTACAGTAGGCAGCCTAATTTGTCTAATCTCTTCTCATACTTGGACTTCAGGGGTAAGTTATCATCGTTGAAAACCTGTGTTGAACTCCCCCCAGGACCAAAACACCTTTCCTAAGGTTTGGTGTCCAGATCTGCTCTCAGTACTGGTGTGCATTCTAACCAGGGTTTTGCATAGCTGCACCATAACGTTTGCATCCCTATATTCTAGTCCTTTCGATATCAAGGGCAGCATTCCACTACCCTCTGACTATTTTCTGCACGCGCTCGTGAGATTTTAAGGTAGTATGTCCTGAACCCTCAAATCTCATTGGACATCCACCGTATTTAACAGTGTGCCTTCTAAAAATACCCTGATCCATCCTTTGTCTGAAATCAAAGCCCTAGACTTGCCTACATTAAAATGCATCTGCCACAGCTTTGCCCATTCAATAAAATATCCTGCTGCAATTTTATGCTGTCACCAACACTGTCTACAATACTGCCCAATTGTCATCAGTAAATTTGGATATTTGATTTGTTAATGCCACTATCCAAGCTTGCAATGAATAATCAATAATTGAGGCTGCAACTGACCCCTGTGGTACACCATTAGTCACATCCTGCCGATTTGAATATTTGTGCTGCATTACAACTGTCTCAACTAATTTCCTATTCATGTCAATAAAGTCTATAGGCTTCCACCTTAGCTAATAGGCTGTGTGTGGGACTTTATCAAAAGCCTTCAGGAAGTCCGCAAATAAATTCCATCAAATTACCTCTGTCCACCACCTGTGTCATCTCTTCAAAAAGAGATAATGTTTGTCAGGCATGGCTTATTCTTCATGAATCCATGCTGATTAACAAATGGAGGTCAATTACCCCATCCTTGTTTATAGTCTCCAAAAATTTCCCACCACAGATGTCAGACTAACTGGTCTGTAATTTCTTGTTAGGGCATCAATGTGCTTTCCTCCCTTCTACTCATTGACAGGAACCATCAAATCCTGGAGACTTGTCATTCTTCGGTTCTATTAAGTAAATCAATTGTGGGGAAATTAAGTTAATTTTATTTAGACTGCATCCCTGATCCTCTTGATTTCTTTGGTACTTCTGGCAAGCTATCCTCCTCTTATGCTTTGAATACTGAAGCAAAAGTCAGTCAGGTCTACGATTCCAAATTATCGGTGGCAATTTCTCCACACTCAGCCTTCAGAGAGGCAATAGTACTCTTAACCAGCCGCATTCCTTTTATAAAATCTTATTGCCTCATATGTCCCTTGCACGTTTCCTTTGCAACCCTTTAGCCACGTAAAAGTCCTTTTAATTTTATGCTGTCCTTTACCTCCTCCAACGTCCATGTATTTTGAAAAAACATGGGGCACAGTTTTTCCTTCTCATGCGTAAAAACTGCTTCCGAATAACAAACATCTTTGAACACCCTCCACTGTTCCTCTTTTATTTTACCTATTAGCAGAGCTTGCAAATTTACTACGGACAGTCTTTGCCTCATCCCAATAAATTCTGGCTTAAATCTGAAAATTCTAGTATCCAATCTTTGCTCATCTCTTACAAATGCTACATGAAACACAATCATGTCAAATAGTGATTGTAACAACTGCTCACGAGCAGCAAGGTCACCAATTAAAATGAGACTTATTGCTCACTACTAGATCCAATAATTTATTGTCCTCATGTCACATCCAAGACATTGCCATAGGAAACTATCCCAGACCTGAAAAATTCACAAACTTTTAGCAAGTGCTACACAGTTGCTTAATTTTAGCATTTGTACAAATGGAGCTGCTACCAGGTGGTCTACGAACATATTGTAGTTTTAGTTCCTTTGTGGCTCCTCCCATAAAGGTTTTGGCTGGACGATTCCCCCTCATTACATCCTTCCTCACCACAGGAGTGATTCTGTTTCTAAATCAGTAATACTACTCCACCCCTTTGTCATTTTCTCCATCCATTCTGTAAGCCTTAACCCAGTATGTGTAGTTCCCAGTCCTGACGTGCAGCCATGTCTCCATTATGGCCACTATAACAGTTTCCAACTTGAAACCATTACCTGCAACTCAGTTTGTTCCTTACATTTCGTGTATTTGTATAAAGACTAATTTTGGCGGTACATGCTATCCTCTACTTCAACATATTACTTCTCCCTCCTGCCTTGCTCAGTACACTTTTTATACTCCTACCTTGTTCATGCTATTAACCACAATCTTCTCTTCACATGCTGACCTGTGCTCTTGTTTCTTCCACACCCCAGGCACCCTAGTTTAAAGCCTCCTCAGCAATTCAAAGCTTTACGAGTTATATTCGTCTCTGTGGAAAGGTCACGTACATATACCACCATATGCTTTTCTCTCCTACACCACTGACCAAGTACACATTTAGTCTCACCTTTCTGTAGGAGTCTTCTATTGTTGGATCATATTTTTCAACAAATATCCCCTGAACAAACTGTACAGTCTGAAAGGAAAGAAAACAACACATCAAAGGTGTATCAAAATAAGTTATATAACACTAGTTCCAACATTTCAGGAGTTTCAGGCACTAGACTTTAAGAGAAGAGGCTCAAGACATTCACTAGAATGTACTCCTTTATGCCTGGAACCTGTTGACGATAAAACTAGAAAATGTTGAGGTTGCTCCCCTTAGAATACAATGGGAGATTTGATACAAGTGTTTAAAATTAAGGTTTGGATACAGTAAATGAAGAGAAACTGTTTCCACTAGCTGGAGGGTTGATAATCAGACAGGCACAGACTTAAAGATGACTGACAAGAGGCAGAGTCAAGGGGATAGACCTGTAAATGCAACAAGTGGTTAGAATTTAGAATACTCCACCCAATAAAGGAAATGGCAACAGGCTCAGTAGTAAACTTCTGAAGAGGGAATTAGGATGGATGTTTAAAAAAGGGAAAAAGCAGGTGGTGAACTAATTGGATGGCTCTTTGAAAAGACCGGGGTAAACAGTCTCATGTTATGCTGTTGATTAAGTTAGAATATTCTCCAAGAATAGGAAAAAAATTAGAAGGACCGAAAATGTTTAAGATGCCAGGTCAGGTGGAGTACAAAATATACACATACATGTCCCAGCTTCAGAGGCACAAGTAAATCATCCACCCACTGTCATATGCAAGTGACAAAACAGGATCTAATCATCACTAGTTACATTGAACACATTTTGATACAGCACTAGTACCAAAACCCACAAGGTCTAAACTTTAAGCACCGCTCAGCTGCCATTTTGTGAAGATTACGCTCATCATCATAATGGTCTGTATACAAGCTCACTCAGCTGGAATTTGTAGCACAAAACTCCATGGATTCTACATCAAGCATCTGATTAATAACCATTAATGGATAAATGTGGATTTTAACAAAATTATATTTGTCAGGTAGGGGTAAAAGCCTAAAAAAGGAAGTTGGTGCTGGACACAAGGCAGTCTAGGAAATCTTCTTTAGCATTCCTCAAGGGCTTGACAGGGTAAATGCTGAGGAGTTCCTCTCATTGAACCAGAGCAAACATCTCAATTAAAAAAAAAAGGGGCACCAATTTAACACAGATGAAGAGGAATTTCTTCTGAGGGATGAGTATCTTTGGAACTCCTTGCCACAGAGAGCTGTGGGGCAGAGTCCTTACAAATATTTAAGGCTGCAATAAGTACATAGATTCTTGATCAGAGAACCAAGGGTTACAGAGAAAACATGGGCAAGTGGATATAAATGAGTGTTGGATCAGCCACGATTCTGCTGAATAGGTGAAGCAGCCTTGAGGCGCCAAATGACCTACTCCTGCTCTTTATGATCTCACAGACAAAGGTAAATTGGTCTAAAGTTTCTTGCCCATAATTCTGATTAGTTAACCCAATGTACTACTGACAAAAACGCCAAACCACTGATAGCTAATCAGTAATACATACTGGAATCACAGCAATGCAAGATTTTTTCATTAAAAAGTACAATGTTGAGATTTATTTAAAAGAAAAATCTCATGTAAAAAAGTTAAAGCAGTGTCAGCATTTACAGGTAAGAAATGTGTTAATTTTTTAGATCAACGATCAGGAGAGAGAGATTTGAAAGAGCGAACTAAAACACCTGCTTTAATGTAGTATGGCAGGTTTAGTTAACAATCTAATACAAGTAAATTCTTAAACATGGACCTGTTGTTCAGCAAAGCAGACATTTAAATGGCAGATAGACAGCTGTATTGTACAGTGTCCACCAAAGCTCAATCAGAAAGTGGCAGCACAGATTTAAAATTGGTTGGGTGACAGTAAACTTGTAGCACTACTGTTTTGTTTTGAACAGGAGGATGATTTCATAAGGGGTCTCCAGTGGCCAATACTAAGACCACTGCTTTTCATGCCATTTATAACTGACTTGAGCTCTGGTATATTTGGTACAATTTCAAGGTTCAAAGAATACATAATACTTGCAAGTTTTGAACTGTGGTGAATTCTGACAGACTTCAAGACAACAACTTGGTGGCAGTGGACACAAGAGAAGTTTAATGGACGGAAGTGTGACAATACATTTTTGTTAGGGAAGAATAGGGACATACAAACATGAATTATGGGTGGGAGTAAGCTACTTGATCCTTTGAGCTGCTCTGCCATTCAATAAAGATAGTGGTTGACCTGATTACTTCATATTTGTGCCTAACTCCAATGTTTTACTCCTTTGCTTATCACTAATCTATCCCTGCTTCTAAAAAAACTCATTCTACTTCCATCACCTTGAGTGTTTTAAAGGCACTAAACCCTCTGATAAACATGTTATTATCTTAAAATGGGACATCTCTTTTTCAAGGGCCCAAGTTTTTAAGTTCTTCCAGAGGAAGAATCCTTTTTGCATCCACTGTCAACCTGTTTCAATCAAGTCACCTTCAATCAAAATCAAATCAAACCTTATTCTAAATTCAAGTGGATTTAAGCCCAACCTATCCAGCCCTTCAAGGCATTCTGCTTATTCCAGATATTAGCTATTGATCCTTCTCTAAACACACTGCAATAAGTTTATTGCCTCCCTCCATACTTGGCCTCACCAATGTCCTCTAATAACAAGCGTAACTTCCCTACTTTTGAATTCAATTTCCTTAACAGACAATAAAAATTCCATTTGATTGTACTTGTACCTGCATATTCACCTTTTGTAATTCATATACTAGAATGCCTAGATCCCTCTGCATGTCAGAGCCCTGTAAACTCTATTTACATGTGGCTTGTTGCTCTTCCTGCCAAAATAGACAAACTCACATTTTTCCAAATCATTGATGACAGGGCAGTTTGAAACACTCATCTGGGCTCAAGTTTTGTTTAAAAAGGGGCATAAAATACAAAAAAAAAACCAAGGCAGTTAAGATGGATATTGGTTCCTCCTCGACTGGAGTATTCCTCCAACTCTGGGCACCACACTATAGGAAGGATTAAAGAGGATAGTGAGGATGTAGAAGATTTAGTAATACTTGTAGGGATGTGGGACTTCAATTACATGGATAAGGCTGATGTTCTCATTAAATTGAAAATTGAGAGAAAATTTGATACAGGTGTTGAACTCAACAGGTCTAAACAGAGTAGCTACAGATAAACTTTGAAATGTTTACCGGAAGCAGAATTCTTAAAACGTAATCAACAGCTTTCTGGCATGTGGAAGGTGGCCCAGCAAGAGGGGGGGCAATCTTGGACTTAACTTTAGGTGAAGTAGGGCAAGTGGTTGAAGTATTGGTGAGACAGTTTTGCAAACAGTGATCACAATTCCATTAGATTCCATACTAATCTTGAAAAGGGTAGCCTGGAATCAAAATTCTAAACTGGGAGAAGGTTGACTTTAAGAATGACTGGGAGCAGATATTTTCAGATAAATCTGTGTCAAAGTGGGAAATATTCAAGGAAGAAATAAGGAGAGCAGGGCCAATATGTTCCAATATAGATAAGGGGTTGGACCAACTAATCCAGCAAATTCTGCTTAGAGGGATAAATAGGATTGGGCTAAGAGAAAACGGAAGGCTTATGGTAGAAGCCAAGGGCTCAATACACAAGTGCAAAAGGAGTATGCAACATGCTAGGGTGAACTTAATTAGGAGAGCAAACAGGGCAAAGGATACTAGCAGGTTTGATAGAGGAAAAATGTTAAGTACATTAATAATAAAGGATAACTAGGGAACTACTAAGGTCCAATACAGACCACCATGATAATTTGTGGGTGAAGCAGGAGAATGGGTGGCGTTCCACTCAAATACTGTGTGTTAGTGCTCACCAGAGAGGGACAGGTGGATATAGAAAAATCAGGGAGAAGGGCTCTGACAGAATTAATTAAATTAGCATGGTGGTGGTGGTGGGGGGGGTGTTGAGTTGTACGACAGACTTAAAAAGTAGGCAAATCTCCAAAGTCGGGTAAAATGTATCCAAAGTTGAGAGGTGAGGGAGCTGGAAATAAAAAAAAGTTTTACATTCCTCTTTGCCCATAGGGGCAGGGGCAGGGTCAGAGGACTGGAGGACAACTGACATGGTACCAGTATTCAAGAGGGGAAGAAGGGATAAGCCAGGAAACTATGGTCAGTATAACCTCAATGGTGGGAAACTACTGGAAGCAATTTGGAGGGACTGAATTAATCAGCACTTGAACAGGCAGGGATTAAATCATGAACAATCAGCATGGTTTTATTAATGAGGTCATGCCTGACCAAACTCATTGAATTTTGAGAACAGGGGTATGGATGCATAAAGTCTCGCATGGGTGATAAAAAAATGAATGTAAGAACCTATGCAATCCAAGGAAATTTAACTATTTGGATCCAGAATTGGGCAAATGGCAGGAAGCAGAGGGTGATGGCCAAGAGGGTGCTCGTGACTGGAAATCAGTGTACCCTGGGGTTCTGCAGGGTTTAGTGTTGGGGCTCTTGGTGTTTATGATTTATAAAAATGATTATATTTTAATGCAGGGGGGCTGATCTGTAAATTCACAGATCATGAGAAAACTGGTGTGATGGTAAATAGTGAGGAAGATATAGACAAGTTAATCAGTGGCAAATGGATTGTCCAAAGTGATGCACTTGGGCAGGACAAACCAAGGAATACAAGCATAGAGGATCCAAGGGACTTTGGCGTGTATATCTACCAGTCCCTAAAAGAGGTACTGGAACTGGTGGATGAAGGAGATTAAAGACTGCATACAGAGAATTTAAGAGCAGGGAGGTTATGCTGGAATTATACAAAAATGTTTGTTAGGCTACTGCATAGTTCTAGAATCCATATTACAGGAGAGATGAAATAGCACTGGAGGGGGTGCAAAGGAGATTTCTTAGGATGCTGCCTGAGCTGGAGAGTTTCAATTATGAAGAGCAATTGGATAGACTGGGATTATTTTCTTAGAGCAGAACAGAGGAAGGGAGGGGAGGGGACATAATTGAGATCTATAGAATTGTGAGGGGCATAGATAGGATACATAGGAAGGAATGTTTCCCCATGATCAATGACTGGGGGTATTGATTTAAAAGGCAAGAGACAGAACGCTAAAGGAGATGCAAGGAAACTTTTCTTCACCAAGAGGGTAGTGGCAATCTGACCTCAATAAACAAGCTGGCAGAGGCAGAAACTCAACATTTTTGTATTTAAATGTACACTTGTGATCCCAAGACAAAGGCTAAAAAGGACCAAGCTCTAGGAAATGGGATTAGAATAGAGGGGTCCTCGAATTTGACTGAAGTTGAATTGACCGGCCAAAGGGCATTTTTCCGGTGTTGTTGACTTTTACGGTTCTACAGGGTCAAGAAACCAGGCAGACCAATTCAAAAAAGGTGAATGGTGAAAAAATCATAAGGAACAAAGTAGCAAGTGCTTAGAATGCACCATCTTAAGAGTGTAATGGATGATGATTTTGGCTTGAGAATTAGATATACAACTGAACAGAAAAAAAAAAGTAGGATTAGTTGAGTAGCTGTTACAGAGAGCTGGCATGGGCATGATGGGACAAATGACCTCCTTCTATGCTGTAACCATTTTATATTCTGTACTGTCTCTTTTCTAGGTCACTATTGAGTTGTCCTATTTCCTGCAGCAATAAAATTTTAAGTCCTGCACAAGTGACAAAACCAGTACACAAAATCTAAGCAATAAGCAGAAATGAGACCTTCAAGTGTCAGGCTGCTTGCTGATTCAATAAAGACCTCAGTACAATGATTGCAAACAGGTTGAACAGTACTGTTCATTCAAAATCTGGGGAAAAAAAGTGTTTCAGAATTCAATGTTGAATGTCTGTAAAAAGGCCAAAGAATTTAAGTATGACCTTTTAACACAAGAGCCAAAAAGGGTCAACCCAAGGAAACGTAATACAGTTTTAATGAACTGTAAGGCACTGAACACTAGGACATTTTATTTCGTTCACTTCCATTTCATCAGCAGCAGCACTTGAGATAAACAAACTAGTCACAATATTTAGATTACTGCTGCCAATGAATGCAAAATTGAACAGAATAATTTGGTACTCAAGATATAAATGTTAAAGCAATGCACAGACACTGAGAAACTGTTAGGCAAATTGACTTCATCTTTAAAAGGCGTGATTCACGCCTACTTGCAAGTAAGGACTGTTGACACTTAAGAGCAGATAGCGACCAGCTGTTGAAGCAAACACGTAGGAAACCGAACACAGCCACCAGCCACTCCATGGATGCTGTCAGCAACCTTGTCCATAATTACATTCCCCCTCTCTCACCACCTAGAATGAGTGCAAGAAGGAAGTGAGGGTCTCATAACCAGGGAACAAACAAAAATGTAGAGAATTGCAAGTTAAGAATTTGGAAATTTAGGTATAACAAACTGTTTAGCTTATGTAATAGTTACGTTTTACTGCAACAACATACCCCCGGTTAAAACAGTCAATGCATGAACTTGTCTACATTTCCACAGCACAATTGAAGGCTCTCAATTCATGTACCAAAAAATTACAGTATTCAGAAATCTGATACTCTTATCAAATGGACTGTGGGCTTTATGTTGACAGGAAAGCAAGAATAATCAGTGAAAAAAATATTCAAATTCAAACATTACATCAAGGCAGAGTTCTTGGACTTGGTGCTCTATCTGGAAGATTCAGTTTCAGACTCATTTTATCATAAAACCCCCGACAGTATGGAAACAGGCCATTCAGCCTATCAAGTCCACCCCACCCAGACCTAATCCCCACTTTAACTCCCTAACCACACATTTCACCACAGCTAATCCACCTAGCCTCCACGCCCCTACACACTATGGGAAATTCAGCATTATTAATCCACCTTCCTTGTACCTCTGAACTGTGGGAAGGAACCGGAATGCCCAGAGAAAATTAATGACCGTCTATTAATTCAACTAAATGAAAAACTTATTTCAGGGTAAATAAATATTGAGGTATAGGCCTAACCGCTTAGTATAACCCCAGGCTATGCAGCCATGCCTCAAGCGCAGTTTAAATTTGCTGGCTTTTTTTTTTAAAATGAAAACACTTTCAGCTCATTAGCTCAACAAGTAACTATACTTCAAGAATTAACCAACTCACATTTATGGAGCATGTTATCAAAACAGCCGAAACACTTTACACCGAATGGATTAATTTTTCAAGCACAGATATTGAAGAGAAATAGCAACAGTCAATTGCCATACAAGGATATCAAACTGCAATAGATGAATGGCCAACTCACTTTGCTTTGCTTGAAAAGGATTACCAGGACAGCAGGACAACCCCTTTATCCAATAAGACTTACCCCAAGCCAAAAGGTTTATATAAACCTTTACAAGGCTCTGATGCAGACTTCATACTGTTTTATGTGCCGGAAGAATTTCAAATTTCAAGTTAGCCACAGCAGCTTTTTCAAGTCACATGCTGTGTAAGGATAGTGCCTTGTGAATGCATCATTCCAGATTAGGCATATGTTAACAGACAGTTTCAGTCATAAAACTACTTTAAATCAGAGTACCTAGGTCAAGATTGCCTGAGCAGAAATTTTCTTTGGCATTGTAGAACAAAACAAGTGATATTGGATCAACTACCCTGATAGATCTATTTAAAAATCAACCTGTTCAGGTAGATTATGACACTTCTGGAATAGGTGCACTTGCACCTGAGCCATACCTGCCCTTCTATTCACCAAGTGACTGCAGTAGAACAGAATTGGGTTCTTATATAATTAGCAGCCAAAAAAAAAATCCCAAAACCAATTGGACACACCACTGTGCCACATACCTCTGAGCCAAAGGCCTAGATTCAAATCCGACCTGCTCCAGAGCTGTCATAGCCCATATCTGAAAAAGTGATTTTAAAAAAACTAATTTCCACATCATAAAAGGTGCTATATAAAAACACAATGTCAAAAGAGCCCAAGGCTCTTCACTGAAACATTAAAATTTGTCAAAAGATTTTTTAGAATGGTAACAAAAGTTTTGGTCAAATGGGTTGGTTAAAAATGGTGAATGTTTCAGAAACCAAATCTAGCAAAGAGACAAATGAACACTGGGTCTATGCAAAGAGGCCAGAATTAGAGGAGTGCAATGAGCTCAGCTAGTTGTACCGATGGATAGGGTTACCGGTAGGAAGACCTGGCTAGGCCAGCATTTGGAACAATGACAATACAAAACAAAAAGCTGGAAAAACTCAGGTCTGTGGAGAGAAAGAGTTAACGCTAAGTCCAGTATGAGTCTCTTTCTCAGAAATCAACTGAAAAACAAAACGTTGCCAGAACAGGAGCCAATGTAGGTCAGCAAACAGTGTTAAAATGGCACTCCATTCAAGTTAAGATACAGATTTTTTGAGGCTTAAATTTTGAGAAAGCAAAAAATGGGAGTTAAAATCATGGGATAAGGGCTTCAGCAGATCAGATGATGTGGGGAAGAGCAGGCGATATTATGGATGTTGAATTGTGTGGTCTTCTTAGGTGGAGAAAGCAGAGGTGTAGCTCAGGACCTTGGATCACAGCCACATCATTTGAAGTTGGTGGAAATAAGAGCTTTCGTTCATCTAAAACAACCAAAATATTATTACAGCTTTCCCAGTGTTTCCATTTATGGGCTGGAGTAAAGTGCAACTGTAAACAGAACAACTGGACCACTGGTGTTTTTATTATTACTTACCAGTGCAGACTTCCCCACACCTCCTGAACCGAGGACGACCAGTTTGTATTCGCGCATCCTGTGACGTTCTTGAACTGCGTCACTATCTGCAAGTGAAAAAAGTACAGTCCATTTAGAAACAAGATGCAGTTTATATAAATACAAATCCACCAAGTGGAACTCACCCAACCTTGCCAACAATTTTTGTACTGTAAACGTAAACTCAGATGACAACTTTCAATTTTAGACTATTTAAAAAAGGACTCCATAAAAGTCATGGTTTTAAAATAAAATGCTCACTAATTTCAAAACAAAATCCGCAATTATTTCCTATACCTTTTAATAAAACCCTGGATATAGAAGAAAAACAACTGCCCTCAGACAATCCAGTTTCCCACCAGAAGTTATATTTGTGCCTTCATACAGGAGAAACAGACTACAGATATTGCTAC
>JAHRHZ010000027.1:6218173-6254547 GCA_024137785.1 Ginglymostoma cirratum
CTTGGCCTGCTGTGTTCGTCCAGCTCCACACCTTGTTATCTCGGATTCTACAGCATCTGCAGTACCTATTATCTCTTGCTGGGAAGTTTCAGTGTAACGTTGCTATAAATTACAATTTAGAGTGTGGAACGCTTTCTTACCGCAACAGAAAGCTCAAAGATTGTGCTGGTTTACTCCACAAAATAACTTAAAACAACTTTTATATATTTTACTTAAAACAATCTGCAACATGCCTATAGCTCAAGGAACCAGGAGTAGGACAGGAAAAGGCTGAACAGAGTGGTATAATAGAGTAGCATAAAAAAAGTGATGCTAGGTTTGGAATTTATTTTAAGATGCCTGTAAAGTTGTGCTCAGTCTTGCCAAAAAGTGACACTGGGGAGGTTCCTTAGTTATGTTCTCATTACTGCAGGTAGTACACTGACAGCAGAGGTCAAAGCAGATTGCTGAATTTAGAGGGTGGGGTTAAGAGACTGCTGACCCTGGAACTCAACTCTGGAGATGAAGAGGACTGGGAGACTCAAAACTTCAACTTTCTAAAGAAAATTAGCTACACAGTATTGACACACAAAGGCTGTCTGTGCACTAAGATGAGAGATAGATACCAAAGAAAAGAAACAAAAGGGATAATAGAATACCCCAAAAAAATGGCACAACAGAAACTAATGGTTAGAGACTGGTACCATTATGTACAAAAAAAAAAAACAGCTCTACCTTAAAATCTAAGCCAGAGATCAAATGGGTCAGTAGTACTTTTCCCCCCCCCTACTTTGTCTTTTCCTGTTCAGCATAAATGACAAAGTAACAAAGGGGTTGAAAAGAAAGAGGCCTGTGATACACCAACATCAATATTGGGTCATGGTGCCAAAGAAGGGAAAATGGTTGGAGTTTATTTGGCATCTGCTGAGTTTACCTGCCATTACTAATCCTCGGCCTGCATGCTCAGAAAATCCTACTACAATTTTGCATTGGTCCCTTTATTACTCAAGCACTACAAATGAAACTGAGCATTGAAATTATCAGCCATACACCCATTCTCAACACTAATGTTCATTGATAATGCAGTTGAAAGTGACTGGGCAGAGAAAGCCACCCTAAGAACTTACGCAGCTCCTAGCTAGGGCTACAATGAATAGGTTCCGAAAACTATAATCAGTACCTAACACTCACTAGGATTCCCTGATGTCACACTGAGCCAAATTTTGTTTTGGTTTTAGCGCAGCCACTTCTACCTGAAGACATTCAGCTTACAGTGATGAGGTGTGAAGCTAAAACAACCAGTCAACAAGTACTGAAAAGGTGAAAGAAACGAAGTGGACTTGATACTAGACAGATGCCCGAGTGAAATGGTACCATGAGCTTTCTACTGAAAAAGGAGAATAAAATTTATGCAATGAGCAAAGTTCAACTTAAGTAGAGATTTGAGAGCTAGAAAGAGTACTTTGGATGAAACGAAAGTTTTCTTGGCACAAAGAGAATGAAAGCTCACCTGAGCAATTCAATAGGTAAAGGATGAGTAAACACCATAGCAGAGTGCATAACTGTTGGTTAGATGTCTGATAAATTGTTTGGGGAACTAAAATAATCTCAGTCACCATCAATAAACATGAGGGAGATCACTAACAGCTCTAGTGAGTTTGCGCTAATAGGCAGCTGTGTATAGCTTAGAGATGGAAATCAATAGGAAGCATCCATCAACTACAGATGCTGGCATAATTTGAGGGGACAGTAAGCATAGAAGCAGGCTATTCTGCTGATTTGGTCAGCTGTGCCATTCAATGAGATCATGGCTGATCTGATCACCTTCATCTACACTTTCCTACCTTTTCCTCAGACCTCTCAACTCCCTCACAGGTTAGAAATCTAGCTCTGCCTTGAAAATATTTAACAATCCAGTAGTGGCAGCCCTATTCAGTAAGTTATTCCTCAGATTCACCACCCTCCAGAGACTTCTCATCTGTTTTAAATGAACAGCCCATTACTCATATGCCATCTAGTTCTAGGCTTTCCAAGAGGAAACAACTGGACACACCTAGCCTGTCAAGCATAAGAATTCTGTATTTTCAATATGGTCTCTCATACGGTGCTCAGAAGATTTAGCCCAAAATATTTAACCTCTCCTCATAAGAAAATCCCTCCACATTCACAAGTAACTTGGGTGAAATCTTCTCTGGAAAGCCTCAACTGTCATTATATCTTTCCTTGGATGAAGGGAACCAAGACAGCTCAGTACTCTAGGGTAAGGAGGTAAAAGATGTAGAGCTGGATGCACACCGCAGGCCAAGCAGGAGAGGGGCAGGAAAGCTGACGTTTCAGGTCTGGACCCTTCTTCAGAAATTTCTCCATTTCTGAAGGGTCCAGACCCAAAACGTCAGCTTTCCTGCTCCTCGGCCTGCTGTGTTCACCTAACTCTACACGTTGTTATTTCAGATTCTCCAGCATCGGCAGTTCTTGCTATCTCAGTATTCTAGGTATGGTCTGACTAGTGCCTTACACACTTCACCCAAAGGGGCAATGCTCCAAAAGCTTGTGATTTCAAATAAACTTGTTAGACTGTAACCTGGTGCTGTCTGACCTAGTGCCTTATAGTTTTAGAAATACTTACCCAACTTCATGGGTCATTTTATTAAGTAGCCTTATGTGCATTACCTGATCAAATACCTCTGAAAACCTGTACATTAAGTCTACCAGTTCCTCTTCATCTATCCTGCTGACTATCCTTAAAATAACCCTAATAAATTTGTCACAGTTTCCCTTTCATGAAGCCTTACTGACTTAATTATATATTCTTAAGTGCTCTATTACATCCTGGGTAACAGACTCCAACATTTTCCCAATGATAAATGTTAAGCTAACTAACCTACACTTACTGTTCTGTCTCCCTCCCTTTTTGAACAAGGGTGTTACATTGGCAGTTTTCCAAAACTAGAGGGCATAGGCTTTTGGAGAGAGGGGCAAGATATAAAGGGACCTAAGGGACAACTTTTTCACGCAGAGGGTAGCGTGTATATGGAATGAGTTGCCAGAGGTAGGGGTGGAGGCTGCTACAATTACAACATTTAAAAGGCATCTGATGTGTATATGAATAGGGAGGTATTCAGTGGAATTTGGGCCAAATGCTGGCAAATGGGACTAGATTTATTTAGGATATCTGGTCAGTGCGAATGAATTGACTAAAGGGTCTGTTTCCATGCTATACATCTCTACGACTTTAAGATTAGTACAATCGTGTCTGATACCAGAAATATCCTAGGACGCAAACCATCAGGTCTAGGGGAACCTATCAGCCTTTAGCCCCATTAGCTTCCCCATAGCTCTAGTATTTCTTTCCCCACCCTGTGCCCTTGGTTTAGTATTTTAGAGTGTACTGTTATCTATCAAAGATTGATGACACATTTATCTAACTTCTCTGCCGTTGCCTAGTTCCCCAGCCTTATTCTTTAGGGGTCTATGTTCACTTTCGTCACTTTCTACACATTTAAACAATTATTTACTTTTACATTTTGTATAACAGCTTCAGATTATTTTCACTTTAGGGGGAGTTTTTAAAAATAAAGTCCTATCCTTCGTTGGTTAATCATGGTCAGTTCCCTTCCTCACTGGGATATATCTTTGCGCGTGACCTGAACTGTTTACTTGAACATGTGCTGTTTTGCAACCATTTTTGCTGCTAAACTCCTTTCCTAGTCCACTCTAGCTAACTCTGCCCTCGTTCCTTTGCATTTACCCTTAGCTTTTTCATTCAACTGAATGCTAGATTCCACCATGTTATTGTCACTGTGCTTTACTAATGTCAGTTGTTTGAACATGCTCAAAATAATGCTTGACAATCAAAAATATTTAAAACAGTAGAACTTAAGACACAGGTAGACCAATGGTCATGGCAAAAACAACTTGAAAATCATAGGTTAGGCCTATGGTGAAAAAAATGTCAGTGTCAGATCATCCCATAACAGGGGGAAGTAACAAACCAACAGCGCTTAGGCAGCGACTTAAGGCAGAGTGAAAATAATCTCAGGAAAGGCAAACAAATTTCCAAAGGCATCAGGATCATGGGGAAAAAGGATTAGTGCAATGCTGCATATGAAAAACATCTTTTGACTTAAATACTTACTAACATACAATTTTTCACATTTATTGGAGAGCAAAATAAGTGAAATCATCTGCCATTTTAATAAAGTAGATCATGGAGTGCGACTTTTTCCGCTTAAACTGCCTTTTTCCTCAATTTCCCGTCAAGCACAACGTAATCAGCCTATCACCAAACGCCTTTAGTAAGAACGCAAATTTAATCTAGGTGTTTACAATTGCAATTCCCTGCCAAATTGTTCAATTTGAACTACAATCTCACACAGCAACCATGTTTCTTCGCAAACTAGCTTCCAAAAAAAAAGGGGAAAAAGGTGTTGCTTGGCTAGAACAAAACTAAATTAGATTATGGCTAATTCTGTGACTATCTATTGTTACGTTGAAACATGACTAAATTGTAGGATGCAACCTACAAACTTAAACACTATCGTGCATTATTTGATTACAGAAACAAACAATTTTAAAATAAGCTAATGCATTGAAGAGGAAGCTGTGGGCACTTTTCAGGAGTGGTAAAATCATCTAAATTTTTGGTAGTTTATGAAGTGTTAAAATACAACTCTGGGGGAAAGAGCAAGGAAATGCCAATGATTTTCTAAGCAATTGAAAATGATAAGAGAATTTACATGCAATGGTCACATTTTAACCAGGTTTTCTAACCTGTCAAAACATCTAATACAAAAATTTGGGGCTGCACGGTGGCTTGCACTGCTGCCTCACAGCACCAGGGACCTGGGTTCGATTCCACCCTTGGGCGACTGTTTGTGTGGAGTTTGCACACATTCTCCCCGTGTCTGCGTGGGTTTCCTCCAGGTGCTCCGGTTTCCTCCCACAGTCCAAAGATGTGCAGGTTAGGTTGTTCGGCCATGCTAAGTTGCCCGTAGTGTTCAGGGAGGTGTAGATTAGGTGTGTTATAGGGGGATGGGTCTGGGTGGGATGCTCCAAGGTTCGGTGTGGACTTGTTGGGCCGAAGGGCCTGTTTCTACACTGTAGGGATTCTATGAATTCTATGAAAACATTCAATTCTGCCAAAGTCTGATTACAGTATGCATTGATTTCCTCATGCTTTTGTCCTACATACAGATATTTCTGTTTACCTCACTGCAAATTAAAACCAGAAAAAAAAAATTATATGAGAAGCCTTTAGGACCCTTGTGCAGGAGACCATAGCCCGGTATGATAGAACAGTTGTTCACTAGAAATTAACTAGCTAAAATTGTGCCTATTCCACTTTGGTTTCAGCCAAATGTAGTAATTTTACTAGAAAATGCCTTAACAGTACAGGTAAAAATGTCACATGTGCATATTTACTTAATTATTCACTATTCAACAAGCAGCTCACCTCCCAACTCCATAAAGTCACTCCACTATCTACAACAATTCAGAAGCATAACAGTATGCTTGTATGGGTGTAGCTACACAACACACCTAACACCTTCCAGGTCAAAGCAGTAATTGGAGGCTGGAAAATGGTCATCACGCCTTAGCAAGAACAGAGTGGGATTAGGGAAGGGTGTATGCTATTAGAGAGCGCGTGCCGGGGTGGGGGGGGGGGAAAGAAGAAGAGAATACAGTTGAGCTCCATAGCCCATTGCTGCCTCAGAGCTCATGGCCACTTTTTGGGGCACACTGCTTTACAGGATACACTAACAAAGCTGTATCTGCAACACTTCCCCAAATCTGATTAAAAATGACAATATTAATACACACGTTTTCTTGGGATTGCAATGAGGGCAGCTAGGCGGACTTCCGAATACCAGTTCCCAACTGGGCTATTAACCTGGGTTCAATCGGGGAGTGCTGGCTGACAGATAAGAACAGGAGCATCAAAGGTTCTGTTCCCTCAGACCTGGACCAGTGTCAAATACTATGCATGTATAAATAAAGGGTGACTGTGACAGGATACTGGGCTCTGGGGAGTTATTGGAGTGGCAGAAAGAAAAAGGTTTCTGAAGAAATTCACTTGCAACCGTCATCTTTGAACTGGGGTTAGCATTTCTGGCATCAAGCCATTATTTGGGAAGCTTGATTCATTTAATCATGCCAAAGATTGGGTTCAGTATGCAGATGGAATCCATTATTTCCTACTCCCCCACCCCTAGGCAAATGACATTGAGGCAAATGAAAGGCAACGAGAAATTTTCCTGACAGTTTGTGGACCAGCAGCTTTGTCAGTTATTGGGAGCCTTACATTTCCTGAGGCAACAGATACTAAAACCTTTCAAGAGTTGATGGATTTAGGGAAAATTACAATCCCAAGCCACTAATTCCGGAGTTGCTATCAGTTTCACTCAGCGGTTCCAGAATCAGGGGAAGCCATGTTAGGATTTTTGACAAGGTTAAGGCATGCGACTTTGGGTTTACCTCTTACTGAAATGCTGAGACACCATTTGGCACATGGGTTTTCACAGACTCAAACTTATTGGTTATTGTGGACACCCACTCAAAAATGGTTGGATGCACATAGAGTTCATTTGCCAAATGCACCTAAGGTTCTTGAGTAGATTTGTAGTTCGGGTTGTGGATACTGTAGTTCGTTTGCTAGTTCGCAGACGTTTCATTACCCTGAATTTGACCTGAATCTGTGTGACAACTTTGTCCTCCGAGTAGCCCTATCAGGGGTTTATGATCTGTTACTATTACAACTTTACGTCTGTAAAAGGGATTGGTGGAGCTTTCTCACACCTCAGGAGACCTTCTGTTTACAGACGTAAATTTGTAATAGTAACAGATCATAAACCCCTGATAGGGCTACTCAAAGACGACAAAGTTGTGCCACCCATAGGTTCAGGTCAAATTCAGTGTGGGCTCTCACTCCAAGCATATACAAGTATGAGTTGAAACACCATCCAGGAGGCCAAGTAGCAAATGTGGGTGACTTGAGCTGCTTTGAGTTGGCAGCACCACCAGTGGTGTATTGCCAGGAGGGGTCCCTTCTGGTTTTAAACTTTCTGTACACCCTATCACTGCTGACAATCAGACCGTGTACATGAAAAGATCCAGTCCTGGCAAATCTAAAAACAGTTGGTGGCAATGGCGGGTGGAGGGAGACACACAAAAGGGCAGTCACAACCAGAACTGAACATTTTCTGGACCCTGAGAGACCAGGTCACTGTAGAGGACAGCATTTTATTATGGGGAACAAGAATAATTGTCCCAAGCAGAGGTGGCAATGAGATTCTGGCGAGTCGGACATCCACGGGTGTCCAAAACGAAGCAGCTGGAGAGAAGTTATGTCTGGCAGCCAGGATTGAATGCAGACATAGCTGCATTGGTGGGGCAGTGGCCAGAGTCGCAACAAGGACAAAACAGTATGCCAACAGCTCCCCCACATTCGTGGGAATGACCAGGTAAACCCTGCATTCTGTTACACGTCAAATATGGGCTTTCAATCTTTTTGGTTATTGTGGACGCCCACTCAAAATGGTTGTATGTGCACAGAGTTCATTTGCCAAATATGGGGACGTTGATAAAAGCTCTGCAGGCATCTTCTACAATACACAAGCTCCAGGTGGTGTTGACCGCAAACAACGGGCCATCATGAGATTATTTCCAGAGGTTGAATGGCATTCAGCATACAAGGACAGTTCCATACCATTTGTTGTCCAATGGTCTGGCAGAAAGGGCAGTCCAAACTTTGAAGGCAAGCTTAAAGAAACAGCCTATAGCTTTACTCAATACCAAACTGTCACTGTTTCTTTTTCATCATCAGATCACCCCTCATGCAAAACAGGATAGCATCAAAGTTCCTAATGGGGGAGAAGACGATCATTCAACCCCTCAGAATAGCCAGAAAAGCTGTCGTAAACTGTAGGTTCTCCCTCTCCATCTAGAAGAGGGCTCAGTCTGAGGTGGGACACAGTATATGTCACAGCCTAAACAAGAGGATGAATTTCTTCCGAGACGCAGCGGGCATAAGAGGCACCTATACAGTCTGGTACATACCACCCATATCTGAGGTAGTCAGAAGAACCAGACCCAGTGGGAAAACGTCCCAGGAGAAGCTACATCCCCTGACATTGGAGGTAGAGGGATGTAGTGATTGTAATGGAGTCAGCCATGAGGACAACAGATTATGCATTCCTGAGTGAGGCTGTTAACCTGAGCCGAATCAGGGAGCCCTGACTGACAAACAGAAGTGGCAGAGGTTATGTTCACTCAGATCGGGCCTGGGGGAAGCCGGGCCAATGCCAAATACTATGCACATGCATATAAAGGGTGACTGTGTGACAAGATACGACCCTAGAGTTATTTCAGGTTTCCTTCAAGTAACAGACTATTCTGAAGTGAAACAAAAACAGAAGTTATTGGAAAAGCTCGGCTGGTCTGTGGAGAGAAACCAGAGTTAATGTTTTGGGTCCAGGGACACTTCCTCAGAACTAGCTGAATTGGTGTTCCTTCATTCTCACTAGCTCAACATTGTCATGCATAGTTTAATAGCACTATCTTAGTACTTTCATTAAATGGATTGAGTGTTCAAAAGGGCAGCTGGGGACAAGCAATAAAGACCAACAAAACTCATGCCCCGAGAGTAACAAAATTCAGTAATCACAAGGGTAAGGTACTCAAAAGGGCATAATACACTTATAAAATGATGTGATGAAAATTTGCATTTTAAAATGAAGTTGAAGCAAACAAACAGACATGCACTGTGCAACGTTATACATTGCTATTACCTGCCTAATGCCTGTCTATTGATCATACTTTAATTAGTAATCAAAATTTAGATTCCCAACCAAGTCACACAGTGAGACACTAATGTATTGGTTAACACTGGAATACATAATCATGAAGTTGCAGTAAATGCCAATACACGATCTATAATATCATACAGTTAAGACAGTAGTATCCAACAGTGGCAGCCAATCTTTGATTTGCATTTGATTGTTAATACTGCCATAGCTGTTAAATAAACATACATGTTTCAAGCCAAAATATTTAAAAACCTATTTCGTCAAAACAATGGGTCCATTGTATTTTGCCCAGAAGACAACTTGAAGCAGTTCATTTCCTATTACTCAAGTGGCTTACAAAGTAATTTTCTCCTGTAACTGCACCACAAAGTGAGCTGCACACTTAGTTAACCAATAACTTAAAGTAAATTTCAATTATTTTTGCATCAACTTTTTAAAAACAAACTTAGACTTTGCAATAAAACTTCAAGTAACTATTCTCCCATTTATTACAACGTCACTATTTCAGTGAAAAAGGGTCACGGGAAATATTGCAATGATTAGGAGCAAGCACAGATCATGTCAAAAATCTCCAAATATATGTCCGCATCAATAGTGGACAAACAGCTAAAATTTTACAGCCTATATATTTCTCAAATCTACACAGAAAAACAGCTTGCATTTATACAGTGCCTTTCACAACCTCAATAGCCCAAGGATGGAAATTTTCAAGTGTAACATCACTAATGTTACAGCAACTCTGGAAGTCAAATTGTACAAAGTACATCAACACAGTAATAAAGTTTTTTTAATGACATAGACTAAGGGATAAAGGTTGACCAGCACACAGATAATGCACCTTCTTTTCAATGGGAGATTTTGACTCCCACATGTTTAAAAGTACACAAGCAAACAGCCTCAGTTTAACGTCTCTATTGCCCTTGGTATTGCTCCAAAAAAAAAAAAAGAAGGTCAGCCTAGAAAGGCACTCCAACCTTAAAACTCAAATTTAACTTCTTTGAAACTCAATAAAAAACAGTGCTAACGTGGAGGGAAACTGGCACTTGCCAGAAGCTGATACTCCTCAAATTCACCGTATTATAACTAATACTAACAAACATTTATCAGTTAAAGTCCTGATGGTCAATGTCAACTTCCTAAGCTGGAAATACTCAAACAGGAACATTAGTAGCTACTTCAACAGATGAACCCCTCTCATTGCACAACAGAACCCATAGTAGGTATAATCACACTGAATTCACACGCGCCTTTATGTGTTGATTAGTTTCTGATGTTAATGCTAATCATACTGCTTGAAGAGATTTTTGGAGCAGACCCTCCCCCACCCATCACCTCACGCAGGCATTATTCTACTAATTACCTTTGGATCTCCACTCATGGGATGCTCATACTGGACTGTGGTGCAGAATCATTTTCTAGTTCCCCTTGGCTGGCAAGCAGAATATAAAGAAACAGTTACCCCAGTGCTGCCAGACATGCTAAGTCTTTCCAGCAAATTGATTTTGTTTGATTTCTAGCAAGACAGTTCTTTGTTTTTTTTTTGCCACAAATATTGTATTTGCCCACCAACTGGGTAAAGGATGGATGATTAGCTGAGTTAAAAGTTTCTAACAACCTGAATGGAAGCTAGCAGGATACTGCAAATATTTAAGTATTACTCAATTTAAGTGTCCTAAAGATCTCTGCAACTTTAGGCTCCTGCTATAGGGCAAACAATCTGAGCAAGTGACTTCAAACTTTAGATCGGCATCTAAAAATGGATGTTTTATTTGTTTGGTTTCAGGGACTGCAGCCAGCAAACTGAAGACCCTGCTTTCAAATGGGCAGCAGCATACTGCTCCTAAAAGAAGTCCTGACGGGTAATAGCCAAAACTTTGACTGCTCCTTTCCTCCTGACGCTGCCTAGCCTGCTGTGTTCTTCCAGCCTCCTGTCTGTCTAGCAGCATACCTAACCAGAACAATCACCACAAATGCTGTGTGAAGTCGAAGGGTCAACTAGAAAACAAAGAAATTTTCAAGACTTACTACTCCACTAGAATGATGTTTGAAATTTTTATGCTTAGCAAGCAAGTGGGAATGGGTTTAAGCAGCATCAGGAAGGAGGATCGCAGGACAGGTCTACAAATACATCTTTCATCTCATCACAAGATTAAAAACTGTATTGTTGAACTTTATGAAATCAGGTCCAACCTGTTTAAAACTAAAATTTATTCCTAGATGGCAGGCTTGTATTTAGGATCCAGGGCAGACCGTTATGTACCACTGCTCTCATATACCCAACTGACTGCAGAGGTATCTCCTGACAATGGTCTCCGAAACAAAAGCAAAAAAGTGCACTGCAGATGAACACAGGCCATTACAATTAGTGAGACTTCTCTCCAAACAATTTTGCTTCAATTTTAAGCAAACAAGTAATTGACAGGTGACTGAAGACCTGAGCATTTCAAAATAGCTTCACGTACATTTCTGCAAAAAATCAGTTTCACAATTAGCTCTTTAGTCAAAGACTTTCTTCTAAAAGCAGGGAGGTTCTCCCAGCGTCCACATCATTTATCTCGCAATCAACATCGTGAAAACTTAGAACTGACTGTATGGCCATTATTACATGGCTGTTTTTAAAACTTAAAGTTAAGTGCCCATTGATTGTAAAGAAATTTGCAAAATCCAGAGGTCGCAGGAAAAAATGTGGCCGTGTAAACTACAAGTCTTTTTTATTGCTCCAATTGAGAATAAAAGGAGTCAAACTTAACTTCAGATTCTCAAAGATAAGAAAATGGATCCTCTCATTCAGGGAGGGAGCTGCAACAGGCTATGAATCATGCAGCAAGTAACACCACTTGACTCCCAAAACCAGTCCATCACCTAAATGGCACAAGTCAAGGGTCTGATGAAATGCTTCCCACTTGCTTGGATGCATGCAGCCTGACATCATTCAGGACAAAGTTCCCTGCTTAACTGGTTCCACATCTACAAATATTATTCACTTCCTACATCACTATTGATTTGTCTTGAACACACTCAATGCTTGGGCAGCCACCCTCTAGGGTAAAGCATTCCAACTTTTGGAAGTGAAGAAATTCCTCATTAGTCTTAAATGGCCAACCTTTATCCTAATAATGGTGCTCCTGGTATTAACTTGATGTTAAGATATGCATTGATGTGCTAGATACACTTTGATCTACGCAGCTGAGACTTAGAAGAAAAAAAGAGCAGGACTAGTCAGAAATGACAATGGTTAACAGAGTAAAGCTAATTTGAGACAAAAGCAGTGATAATAGATGGCAAAGTTGTAGGTGGGCCCCAGACCCTGATGGTTAAGGGCCAAAGTTTAACCAGTTGCATGTGAAAGTGCACTTGTAAGCAACCTGTCAGAACAAGATTTAAAAGTGAGCTTACAAGTTGCAAAAAAAGTGTCACATCACAGAACTAAAACTAATACAAGTCCAGGGACTGGCTCAGTATTTAAATCTGGATAGCAAATAGGTCAGTTATCAATAGTGTGTGCTGGAAATAAAATTTCAGGTCCATAATTCAATATTATCACAACTACACTGATCCAAGGTCAAAAAATAAATAAGTACGTAACGGACCATCATCCGACCTATGACCTGGATACTGCCACAACCAGAGGAGTAATTTTCAAAATATTTGTTCATGGAACGTAGGCAATGCTAACAAGGCCAGCACTTATCATTCATGCTGAAATTGGACTAAATAGAGTGAACCATGTAAAGTTGCTGCCACTCCATGTGGTGCAAGCACATCCACTATCATCAGGAGGAAGTTTAGCCCGGTGTAATGGAAGGAACAGCAATACATTCTCAAGTCAGGGTGGGACATCACAGAAAGCTAGAATCTAATTTCAGTAGTAAATGGAATGCTGACCTTTATTTCAAGAGGGAATAGAGTATAAAAATAGGGCAGTCTTCTTAAAACTAGACAAGGTATTAGTCAGACCACAGCTGGAATACTGGGAACCATTTTAGCCCATTTAAAGAGAAAAAATACTGGCATTGGACGCAGTTTGAAGAAGGTTCACAAGGCCGATACCAGGTATGGAAGGACTGCCTTTCGAGGAGAGGACAGTAGATTGAAACTCAACATACTCATTGGAATTTAGAAGAGAGGTGATTTCGTTGAAACATACAAGATTCTTAGGAGCCTTGATGGGGTAAATGCAGAAAGTGTGGGACAGTGTAGCACCATAGGGCATAATCTCAGAATTAGGGGTCACATATTTCAAGAGACAAGAGGAAACTTCTTTAGTAGATAGTGAATTTCTGAAATTCTTTACTGCACAGCGCTGTTGAACCTCGGTCATTAAGTATATTCATGGTTGACATACAGATTTTTTTAATATCAGTGATGCTTTATTGCCACTTGCATTTACACAATGATACAGTAAAATAGTGAAACTCTTAACTGTTGTCACCATTTTGACAAGTTTAAGAATGAAAGATCAATTGCTCCTATGTCATATGGAATGCACTGCTCTCAATGCACCATTGCTGAGTGAATACTGAGGGAGTGGGTGAAGTGCCATTTTGATTAGAATAGCACTCCATCCTGAAGTCATATTGAATTAGAAGTGTTAGTGTTTCTCGACAAATGCTGAGTTTGTGGAGGCCTGTTTTTATTATGGCACTAAGCTAGAGCTATTGCAGCTGCAGGCAGCAACTTATTTTCTTATAAAAGCTGTTTAGAGATGTTACTACAAACGTCTGGAGGAAGTGGGACTTATCCCAGGACTGAGGCGCCTGGGTTTATTATCAGTACCACTGCACCACAACAGGGTCCTAGCTGCAGGCATCAAGACAAGTACGGGATATTCCCAATCGCGAATTGTGCCTTAGCTGATGGGCAAACGTGAGTCATCAAGCTTCCTTTAGAATTTATAGCCTCTGACCGCACTTTTAGAGTCACAGTAATTATGGCTTGCCCAGTTAAGTTTCCTGTCAATGGCACATGATGCGAATTGCATTTAGTTGTTTCATGGGACTTGGGTTTCATTGGCAAGACTAGCATTTTCTGCCCATCCCTACATTTCTTGAGTTGAATGGCTTGCTTGGCCATTTCAAACAGCAGGTAAGAGTCAACCATATTATTGTTGGTCTAGAATCACATGCAGTGAAGATCAGACAACAATAGGTCTCCTTCTACAAAAAGCAGAGAAATGCAATTTCACTGAGATTAGCTTTCAACTAGAGATGAAAAGGGTTGATCATCTGCTATTGTGGCATTTGAACGCCTGAGTATTAAACTGGACCTCTGGATTATTTGTCCAGTGATATTACAATTTATTTCACATTTTCACTTCCATTAAGCACATGGGGAGGGCTATCGTCAATAGATTTTTTTGCAGATGGTTATTGCCCTACGAGTCTGCTGTATTTTGCTGCATGCAGGTGCCAGATTTACATTATTTGTCACTATATTTATTCATTGTCACTGGGTTAAGAACGTAATGCCCTCAACTTTAGGATTGCAACAAGTTACTGTAAACAGAACAGAGCTAAACTGCTAGCAAACTTCACTCAAATTTGATTCAATTGCCAAAATAACTAACTGACCAACAAAAGCTATCATTCCAAAAATCTAACCTTGATCTGTCCTTGACGTAGTTTGATATTGTCCACTTCTCAACATACCATAGAATCCCTAGGATGTGGAAACAGGCCTTTCGTCCCAACATGACCACACTGACCCTCAGAACATCCCACCCAGACCCATCCTCCTAACCCACACATCCCTGAACACAATGGGCAATTTAGCACAGCCAATCCACCAAGCCTGCACATCTTTGGACTGTGGGAGGAAAATCGGAACAGCCGTAGGAAACCCACGCAGACACGGGGAGAATATGCAAACTCCACACTGACAGACGCTAGAGTGGAATTGAACCTGGGTCCCTGGCGCTGTGAGGCAGCAGTGCTAACCACTGAGCCACTGGCATCTACTGGCAGAAGTGGGCAAATGTTACAAGACAAACAATAGCTTAATGTTAAAGTTCCATCATAAAAATGAACGGTACAACATTACTTTTATTAAATTAATTTTTGGCCTACAATTCCAAATTTAGCTCACTGATCACCAATCTTGTATTCATCATTTGAAGCATGAATGTGCAACTGTTTAGTTTTAAGAAGTCTCATACTTAGTGATTAGATCTTCAAGTTAGCACTAAAGTGCACAGGTCTAATTTGTTACTTTTGCAATTTATCTAAATTGTTGCATTTAGCTCTTTACCAAGTTAAGACACTATAGGAAGGAGGTCAATACAATGGACTGAGTGCAGAAGAGATTTACAAAAACTGTTCCAAAAAATGAGAAGCTTCAGTTAAGAGAATAGCTTAAACAGGTTGGGTCTCTGGCCAAGGTAGCCAGGGAAAGACCTGGTAGAATTTCAAAATTGAGGGGTCTGGCTAGAGTAGATAGGAAGGAAATGGTCCTGTTCAAATGTAAGTGAGGGGAAAAAAACAACTTTTGCACGAGTGGTCTGGACTGAAATCCACTGCAGGCAGACTCAATGGAGGGATTCAAAAAAGGTCACTAAATGATTGTATGAATATAAACGTGAAAAGGGTATGGAAGGGGAGGAGCAGACAAATGTCACCAAAAAGTCCTGAACAGAACAGAAAACCAAGGTGCTAATGGGATGAAAGGTTTTGTAACAGTTTCTATCACGAGTGAGAAAAGTATTCCACAAACTAAAATGGGACTGAAGGCAGGCAGGTTGCCAAGGGCTCAATAGCCTCATCCATGTTTTTAAAAAGCAACGGCTGCAGAGATAGCAAAGGCAGTCAAATATTCTAGAATTCATGGATTCTGGGAGGGTTCCACCAATTTAGAAACTGCTAATGGTGGTGCCAGCAGAAAAAAAAGAGGAAACTATGGGCCAGAGATAAAAAGCTACTGCAGATGCTGGAGAATCCAAGATAACAAGCATGGGGCTGGATGAACACAGCAGAAATGATTTCTGATGAAGGGTTTAGGCCCGAAACGTTAAGTTTTCCTGCTCCTATGATGCTGCTTGGCCTGCTGTGTTCATCCAGCCCCATGCTTGTTATCTAGGAAACTATGGGCCAGTTAGCCTAAACATCTATAGTTGGGAAATTGCTAGAATCCATTATTAATGGAATAGCAGGACATTTAGAAAAACTTAATGCAGTTAACATGGTTGAGGGAGGAAATGACATTTGACAAATTTGCTATAGCTCAGAGGATATTACAAAGGGGAGCTTGTAGATGCAATTCTAATTTGATTCCCAAATGGCATTTATAAAAGGTGCAACATAAAAAGTGAATGCACAAGATAGGAGCTCGCCATATTGGAGGTAGCACTTTTGCATGGAATGAAAATTGATTAACAGAAGATGGAGAATCAGGAATTATGGTTCTTTTTCAGGATGAAAAGATGTAACCAGTGAAGTAGGGTAGACTTTTAAAAATGGAGATTCCAAAACGTGTAGCACAGAGCCATCTAGGTGTTTGTGCGTAGGAAACCACGTTAGCCAGTGGATGAACTAGCAATTAAGGCAGCCAAAAAAAAGGAAACCATTGGGGAGGTTAGAGTTTAAAAGTAGGAACATCTTGTTATAACTGGATATGTTGGTGAGGCCACACCTGGAGTACTGTGTACAGTTTTGGTCCCCATATTAAGGCAAGAATATTTCAACACTGCAGGCTGTTCAAGAGATTCACTAGACTGACTCCTGGGATAATGAGATTAAATTTATCATCAGGAACAGCTAAACAAGTTAACTCCTGAATAAAGGCCTTAGAAGAATGAGGTATGACTCCATTGAAACAAGATAGAGGGGGCTTTCCAGAGTAGATAAAGAAATCTCAGCCAGGGAATACTTACAACATAAAAGGTGATACTCATTTAAAATGAAGATGCCAAAGAATTTCTTCTCCGGTGATAGCAAATGTCTGGGATTTTTGACCCCAGAGAGTTGTGTAGACTAATTAAAAGTATTTATAGAATCCCTACAGTGTGGAAACAGGCTATTTGGCCCAACAAATCCATACCAATTCTTGGAAGAGCATCACACCCAGACTCACCCACCCCATTCCTGTAATCCTGCATTTCCCACAGTAATTTCCACCTAATTTACCCATCCCTGGACAATTCAGGCAATTCAGCATGGCCAATCCACCTAAACTGTACATCTTTGGACTGTGGGAGGAAACTGAAGCACCTTGAGGATACCCAGGGAGAATGTGCAAACTCCTGATAGTCGCCCAAGGCTGGAATCAAACCCAGGTCCTTAGGGTGCTGTGAAGCTGCAGCGTTAACCACAGCCACCATGCTGATCCAAAGAGGAGGGAGATAAATTTTTGAAAGAGTTGAAGGCTTTTAGCAGCAGACAGAAAACAAATTCTGACCTTGAGCAGATCAGCCACGATCTTATAGAATGACACGCAGTCCCAAGGAGCTGAACACCCTACTCCCATTTCTTACATCCTCTACCGTACAGAGGGGAAGAGTTAAGGTGGAGACTAGGACTGTTCCAACTTGAGTTTCTCCAACATATCATTTCAGATTTCCAGTATGCTTTTATTTTTATGTTCTTGCGCTCAATTCATAATGCATGAAAAGGGGGGGAAAAACTGACAAATCTGACTTGTTTTAAAAAGAGGTACACCTAACAAGGTAGGTAAAGTGGAACAAGTATATTTGAAGATGCCACCATATGTAAGCTGGTTATAAAAAACAGGGTTCAGTAATACATTACATGGAAAGGATTGCTTAAAGAACAGAAAAAATTAAGCGGGTCATCTTCAGGTTGACAGGACTTGCACGAAGGGCAGGGCATAGAATCAGGACAGGGGTTTTGGTCATTTATGATTAAATGATTTCAAATAAGAGAGAACTTAACGTTTTCAGATTTACCAATGATACAAAAAAAAGTGGGAAATTAAGGTGGCAGATGGAGCATGCCACATGGAGGCATGACTGGGAAATTTGCAGAGGACAAAACAAACTGGCCAGGAAGTGTGAAAAGTATGGCTGAAAACTATAGCAAGATAATGATTTGGTTGATTGGCAGACAAGTGGCAACTGCAATCAAATTCAGAAAAGGAGGGTGAGTTTGGAGACAGCAAACAAACAAATACACAAATAGGAATGTGGAGGGGAAAGAGGAAGAGAGAGACTTGGAGTGCATGTCCATAGGTCCCTGAAGGTAACAGCTCAAGTAGATAAAGAGAATGGTAAAGGCAGCACATGGAATAAAACGACAGTAATAACGTGGTGGACTAGTAATCAATACATCCAGGCTAATGTTTATGTATGATCCAAACCAAATACTTCCAATGACATACTGAAATTTAAATATTAAAATTGGAATTGAAAAAAGTTAGCCTGATGGCAACCAAGTGATTATTGTTAGTCATTAAAAACATATTTGGTGAACTAATAGGAAAGGAAATCCGTCACCACCTGCTCTGGCCTATGTGATTCTAGACCACAAGCATGTGCTCATCTCTTGCCTAACCAGTGACTCCCACATTCCCACAAACAAGTATTAAAACAAATTAGGAAAGGTAACAACAGTGATGCGATGCTGGAACTAGAAATCAATGGTAACATTACAAAGGAAGGGCATAATTGTTCTCAAGAGAGGAGATTTAAGAATGTTATCAGGACTTCAAAATTACAGTTGAGGGAAGATTGGTAAGGATGGTTTTCCTTAGCATAGAGGAAGCCGACAGGTGATGTAACTGAATTGTATAAAATAACGAATGGCTTGGATAGAGTGAACAGGGAAGACCTGGCTTCCTCTAGTGAGGAGGTTGATTACTGGCAGCATAGATGTTAAGGTAACTGGTACAGGGAGTTGTGGGGGCAAAGAGGGATAACCTTTTTACCCAGGGTGGTGATTGGCATCGAGAAATCACTGCCCAGTTTGATTAGTCAGAAACTCAACTAATTTAAAAGAATCTGCACCTGAAGTACTGCAAGGCTATTTACCAGAATCTGATAAACAGGATTTGAATGTGCAGCTTCTGTCTTCACTGGCTGAATACCCTCCATGCTCTAACATTTCTACAGTTCCCTGACAATGAAAGGGTTGTCTCATGAGGAGTGATGATAGTAGGATTAGCCTATATTCTGCTGAGTTTAGACAAACATTAGCAATTTCAGCAAATCATGCAAGATTCTGCCAAGTCATGGCAATGTAGATGGGCCATGCCATTTCCTTTGGCTGGAGACTTTGGAACTAAGGGCTGCAGTCTCAGCATAAGGCGACTGCCATGAGGAGAAATTAATTTCATTTAGGGGTGCAAATCTTTGTTGTTCTATGCCCCAGCAAGTTCACAATGCTTAGTTATTAATCTCAGCCTTGAACAGGATCAACGTTTTAGTCTCAAGGGAACTGACAACATGATCTTATCAATGATGGGACAGGCTTGACCGGGATATATTCTACACCCACTTTTACGTTCTGTTCTTGTGATAATTTGTAACAAAAATATTCCACTGTATTAAAGCAATGGTCATCAACTAATAGATTACACTACAGACAAATATCTTGCATTTCCACAGTCCACAGCAAAATTGCAACTTATTCAACACAACTGCCAAATTCACTTCTACTGCTGAAAGCTTCAAGAAGAAAAAAAAATTACCACTGTCACCCACTTGCAATAACAGAATTAGCTGCTGGATCACAGCAACAATTGTCTCTCTTTAAAAAAGTTTTTTGGAAGACATTACTACCAATTGCTGACATTAGTAAAACATGTGGATTTATCCTACTCAAATATTATAACTCCCATCACTGCATTTAATTATTTTACATATTCCCAATAATCTAACTGTACTCCCTTTTGCAGGCTGATTCAAGTAAAGGTTTTTTTTACCTCCTTTCCTTTAAGTCTGATCTAAATTTACTTGTTTCTATTTAGGTCTCCAGTCCTACTTTTCTCTCGTTGAAGAAAATAATTTAGGTTAACCTTATTGTTACTGAATATAATTAAAATGTAATAACTCATACAATTACATGCTAGAAACAAATAAATATACTCTTCCAAAATGTATAATTTCCTGGCAATCACATCCATTGTTTAAAAAAATCATCCTAGGCAGTAAAATGTATAGCCCATTAACCCTTTTTAACCTGTTCTGAAAAAATTGTTCATCTTGACCCATTTCAGGAATGGAACAGATGTATAGCCAGTTCTTCTACCCTGATGTCAAAGCATGGATGATTTTTATTTTTTAAAAACATATGATCACCTGTAGAAAAAAAAAGTTAGCTTTGATTGTAGCTGATACCCTCGAAAAAAATTAGAGCTTTTCTCCGGGCTGTGGTCATTTTATATAAACTTCACTTACTGAATGACCACTTATTTTCAGGCTAACTGAAGGGAAGTAGGTTTAAAATTCATGAAAATTTACTTCTACACCAATTAAGAGTTGGGGAGAATTCCATAAACAATCTTCGACCCAAACAAATCTGAACCCTGTCAACCTTAACAGGGAAAATAAAATTGAGACTCACTGGAGTGTTTTAAAAGGATGAGCATCAAAAATACAAAAGCATGATTGATCATTAGTTTGTTTTGCAAATGTAGTTGATTTGAGAGATTAATGAAATATTTACAGGTTAGCATACATGGAGAAGATACATAAAGCAAAGTGAGAGGAGAAAGTAGTTTATGACAATGAAGGAGGAGAGGAGACCAAATTGCAGCATAAATATTGGTACAACCTGGTGGGCTAAATAGCCTGTTTCCATGCGACAATGTCAACTTAGGCTGGCCAATTCTACCACTTGGTACAGCAACACATTCTTGGAATATTGTTTCAGATTTGATGTACAATGAACTACAATGCCTTCCACAATTAAAAAAGGAAGAGGAACAAGAATGGGTGTTCATTTCTGGTAAGGTCCAAAGAAAAATATATCAGCTGAAGTGGCTATTTATGAATAACAATGGCTCGAGTGTTAAAACAATGGAATCTGTAAATCTGAATAAGGCTCCAAATTACAGAAACAAAAGCCGATGTATGCTTGACCATGTCTTCATCTCTTGGAAATTGAGAAATTGTGTTACATGTATAGATGGATCATGGCAGTACTGGTTGCATTGGTAGATTTCTACATCTGAATTGTAAACTCCATTAATCTTAAACTATTGTTATCTTATATTTATGCCATTATAAACACCCATGTCCTCTTTAAAACTTGTTGGAAAATAAAAGTTTAGGCAGCTAAAAAAAAAACGGGCTTGCAAGAGTATACTTCAGTCCCCACTGCTCATTGCTAACAACTGAATTCATACCACACTTAAAATGTCAACTATTTCTCTCCACACGTGCTGCTAGACCTAGAGTTCCTCCATTATTCTGGATTTGTGAATATGCAACCGAACCATATTAAAAAGGGTTTTAACAGCATACAATCACATTGACTTGAAGATACTATTTAACATCCTCCATCTACTGTTCATACTGGAACTATTTAGTCTATTTCCTTTCTTAAACAAGGATATCTCAGGACATTGTGTAACAAAAAAATGCCCAAGTATCTCAAGTCGCATTCATATTAGAAAAAGGAATCCAAATATCAGCAAGGTCACCGATTTGCAATTTTTCACAAGGGAAATAAAAACCGGCAAACGTGCTAAAAAGTGAAATGACTGACTTACTCTGGCTAATCTGGACATGAGAGCACAGCTGAGCATGAGCTAACATCCTTTTAAAAAGGGACACCACATTTGGAAGGGTATGCACTGGTCTGCACTGTTGCTGAACCAGCCAACTATTGTTCAAAGGAAACGGGGAAAGCCGTGAACATGATTGTTACAATGGCTGTGGCACTGACCAAGCGTGCATTTTTTTTTGAACAGCCATTATGAATGCAATGGCATTACTCCACGTTCCACTACGCAGGAACTCTGAAGAAATTGCGATCAGGACACCACTTCATAGAAGCATTGCACAGATGTTTTAACATTTGCTTGATAGTAATTTTAAAAGCAGAATCTTGGCAAGAGGACATTTGGATAACAGGCTGAGGTTTTGGAATTAATATGTTCGTAAGACCAAATACTGGTCAGTCAATCAACAGAAGCCAGGTTAATACTCAGAATGAATGGTCTCCACTCTTCTAGGCTATTAGCAAATTCATTGTTCTTGCTAGAATGGGACCACACACAGTGGAAAGATATTAAGGAAATGCATGAAAATACCCAGTGGGGAGTAAATCTGTAGGGAATACAGTAGATAAAACCACAGAAAAGTCAACAAAATCTGATGATTTTTAAATAGGTGTGTTTAGTGTAAAGGCATGACAACCAGTATGTACAGAACAAGGTCAAAAGGACTAGAGGGCACAGCTGTAGGGACCCCACTACAAAGAGATAAGCACTGAATTGCACTGGTTAACCAATGAGGATGGGAAAATCCATTTAGTCCTAGTATTTAGAGTCGGTCCCCAACCACCTCCATTAAAACAGACCACAAGATTTAGTAACAGATGATAAAACTTGAAAGCATTTGTGCAATTTTTAAAAAATCTGTCATTTGAAAGAAGTTTCGAAGGCAGAGGGGGAAGGAATCACCACTTTCTTCAGTGTACAACTCAGAAGGTTATGAATTTAAAAACTGATGGAGGAATCAGGAACGTTGTAGAAGGCACTGTTACTTTTGAGACAAAGTAGATGATATTGTGATGAACCAGAATGCTTGCAGGAATGTTTCTTCCTTCAGAAGAGAACAGAACAAAAAAGTGGGACTGCTGAAGATTCGAGGAATGAGGGTTTACCAAGGGGGGCCTTCCTCATGATCATATCTAGGAGACTCGGGCCAAGTGGAAGGACACGAAGTTGTAACCTAGGATGTGAAGTGAGCCAAGGACATTGGAATTGTTCTTTTAATGCCATAACTGCCTGAAATGTAAGGCACAATAAGAGGTTATGGCACATTTTGATAGTGCTAGTCACTGCAAAAGTACTTTTTCTTTAAATGTTTGAGTTGCTTGTTAAGCAACATTTGCCTTTTTACTAAGCAACCTACGTTTTAAAACATTAAATATTGTCCTTTAATCAGTTGGTTGCTTGGGAAGTTAAACAAAAAAGTTGATTTTTATTGGGATCTTAAGGGACAGAAATAAGCATACCAACTATCACTGGGGGGGGGGGGGGGGGGTATAAGAGGGGGAAGAGAGAGGTGAGAGAGAAGATAGTGCTGGGGAATCTAATTGGGCTGAAGACCGATTATCCCCAGACCTGATAAAATGTATCCTAGGTCATTTATGAAAGTAGCTACAGAAATAATGGATACACTGGTAGCAATCATCCAAAGACATTTCAGGGCCTCAGTCTCAATAGACTGAGAAACTGCCCTATTCAAAAGAAAAAGACAAAAACTGTACTTATAGACCAGTTAGCTTAACTTCATCATTGGGAAAGTGTTAAGTCTATTATAAAAGTATGCAGAGCATTAGAAATATATAACAAGCAAGCAGAGACAGCATAGCTTCATGAAGTAGAAGTCATGTCTGACAAATTTATTAGAATTCTGTGAGGTAATAAGTAGGGTAGATGAAGGGACACCAGCAAATGTAATAGTCGGATTTCCAAAAGGCATTCAATAGAAGGTGCCTGTGCATGAGGCTACTTAAGGGCCTACAATGTGGGGCATAGTATATTCACACTGGAAAAAATTAATAGGACATTTGGGGTAAAGGGAGCAATTTCAGAATGGCAACTTGTAACTAGTAGTGCCAATGCAATCAGGGCTGGAGCCATAAGTATTTGCTATAAATCTTGATTTGTATAGCAGAAGCAAATGTTAATTGTCAAGTTCGCATGTGGCAAAGTCAGTGGGACAACAAATGGTGAGGATGACAAAGCACCTATATAGATGGATACAGGCAGGTGAAGTGAATGGCAAATGAGATTATGCACTTTGGCAATAACAGAAAAAATTGATTTATATGGGAAAAGAAAATGGGAGAAAGCTGCAGAAGGGCTCTGTTGTAGAGCAGTGGCAATGACATCATCCCTGGACCAGGAGGCCCAGGTTCAAATCCCATCTGCTCCAAAAAGGCATGTAATAACATCTCTGAACAAGTTGATTAGAAAAACAAGGTCAATAAAAAGAGAAGAGAAAGCTGCAGTGATTTGGAGTTCTAGTGCATGAATCACAATCTAGCATCCAGGTTCAACAGGTGATAGGGAAGACAAATGGAATTATTTCAAAAGGAAATGGCATATAAAATTAGGAGGTCTCACAAACTATACAAGACGCCAGTCAGACCACAACTGAAATACTGAACAGCTTTGAGCCCTTATCCAAAGTACAGGCATGGGAGACAGTCCAGAAGAAAAGGTTCACGGAGTTGATCCCAAGTATGAAGAGTCCTTTTTTTTGGAAATTTGAAAAAGGACAGGTTGATTAGTTTGAATTCGCATTCATTGGAGTTTGAAAGTACAAGACATGACATTAAACATTTTTAGTATGACAGAAGTTCTAAATTCTGAAGGGGTCACTGGACCTGAAATGTTAACTCTGCTTTCTCTCCACAGATGCTGCCAGACCCGAGGCTTCCCAGCAAATTCAGTGGGCTAGATGGAAGGGTAAATAGACCTCATGGGAAATTTCACATTTACAACAGCATCCAGGTTTGTGAAAGGCTTAGCAGTAATGTCCCTCTAAACGGAGGCAGGATCCAAATGTCTTTTCAGAATTGCTCCTCCTCCCCCCACCATGACCCCTGGTTCTGGACTCCCCTATCAGCAGGAACCATATCTACCCGGTCTACACTTGTTTGACTTTTCAATAAGTTTCTAGGAGACTATCCTGCCCCATCCCCCATCCAATTTCTAAATTCCAGTGAACATAGTCCTCAGCAATTCAATCTCTAACCAATTAATCTTTTCCGATTGCCTTTTATCATTCATTTTGTTTGTGGGATGTGGGTATTACTGGCTGGGCCAGCATTTGTTGCCCATCTCTAGTCCTTGAGAAAGCAATCGTGAGCTGCCTTCTTGTGGTGCAAACTCCCAATTCTGTTTGGGAGGGAGTTCAGCTGCCCCCTTGAAGGGGAGGATAAATCAGGATAGGGGAGTCGAGGATTACCAGTTACCATAATCTTATTAAATGGCAAAGAGGACTCAATATGCCAAATAGCCTGTGTCTTATTACTATGGAAAGCAGGGCAACAATGACTTGTTCAAACCAAGAATCAGCACAGCCAGTAAAAGTTGGAAAGTTCTGTAGAACAGTAGAGCAGTCAGCTATCACAATCAAGTTATCTGCCAACACTCAAACGCAGTGTCTTACATATAAAGGATGGCTTGTTCAAACTACTGAAACACTGACACCCATGGAGCCATACATCAATAGAACTAGGTGCCACTAGCAGAGGAAAATCAAGAAATAAAGTTGCATTTGTTAAGGATATTATGGCTATCACTATTATGCTACACATTCATGTTTGTTACAATTAAAAATCATCTAGCTGGTGTTTTGTAAAGAGTGAGGTTATAGGGTGGAGTGTGACCTTGGCTTCCTTACTTGGAGCACACTTCAGTATACTTGCAATAAGTCTACCATTTCGTTGAGATAAAATAAGTAGCACATTCTATTTTAAAGTCCATTGCTACCTTAAGTTAAAAATGTGCAACCGACAAAGCAATTCAAATGACATTAGGGAAAAAAGATAAACAAAAACAGCCCAATTAGTTCAAGCGGTTTTATCTATACTGCACAAAGTCTGAAGTCTTAACTCTATTCACCACCCTGTCCCTAGTTCTTTCACAACTATTCTTAAATTATGCCCCGATTTCACCTTCAAGGGGGCAGCTGAGCTGCCTCCCAAACAGAATTGGGAGTCTGCAGCACAGGAAGGCAGCTCACGATTGCATCTCAACGACTAGAGATGGGCAACAAATGCTGGCCCAGCCAGTAATACCAACATCCCACAAACAAAATGAATGAAAAAAGGCAATCAGAAAAGATTAATTCAACTTTTTTTGTAAAAACCTCCCCAAGGTAAAAAATCTTCATGATATTAAAATGAATTGCCACTAAAAAAAATTTTCTAATATCAAATTAAAAATTTACTGTATGAGCCTCAGTTGGCTGTGGCATGCAGGGCTAAAATGTCTGCTTGGTTTAATATAGGCACTGGTCAAGTCAGTTCTGACACTAAGCAATAGTTGATGCTTCTACAGATTGTAAAGCTATACAAAAACATAGGATTTAAAGCATATTTACATTCTGCAGGAATGAGGTACTCTAGAAAGATCCTCTGAACAAAGCAATAAACTGCTGGAATGTAAATTAAGCACTTTTCTCAAAAAAAAAGAATTTCTTGACAAAATATTTATGCAGCTGCATTGTCTTAAAAAGACAGCAAAACCATTTCTTGGTGTCGACCAAACAGAATGCCAAAAAAAGCATTCACTGGGCAAGATGGAAGGGTAAATTGACCTCAATGGGAAATTTCACATTCACAACAGTATCCAGTTTGAGAAAGGCTTAGCAGTAATATCCCTCTAAACTGATGCAGGATCCAAATATCTTCCCTCAGAATTGCTCCTTTTAAGCCTACAGCACATAAGTGTGCCGGGAATTTAGAGGAATCACATGCTCAAAAGTGTAAGGGAATGTTGGTCACTATCATGGCACATTGCAATTGCAGGTGCAATTTAACAGTCAAATGTCCTTTGCCAGCATAAATTCAACTCAAAACCAACAATGGCAAATAAATCAGATGGTCTTCACTCTGGGGAAAAAAAGAATTCTATACCTACATTCTCCAAGATAAGGGACTCAGAAACTTAGTTTTACACAGGAAAAAGGGAAATTGGAGGCTCTTTCAGGCTTAGAAACAGACAAATCACCTGATTCAGGTGAACTGCATCCCAGAATGCTGTGGGAGGGGAGGGTGGAAATTGCAGGGGCTCTGACAAATTTTTAATTCCTCTCTGGCCACAGGAAGTGCCAAAGGACCAGAGGGCAGCTAATGTGAGGTGGTAGAGATGAACCAGGAAATTACAGACCGGCGAGTATCATGCCAGTGGTAGGGAAACTATTGGAGAAAATTCTGAAGGAGCAAATTAATACTAACTTGGAAAGGCATGGGTTAATTAAGGATGGTCAGCATGGCTCTGTTAAAGGGAGATCATGCCTAACAAATTTGTTAGAAATGTTTTGAAAATGTGATCAAGTGTGTGGATGAGGGAAGTTCTGTTGATATAGTTTCTATGGATTTTAATAAAGGTTTTGACATGGTCCCACATGGTAGACTGAGAAGGTTAAAGCACACAGAATGAAGGAAAACTCAGCAAGATGGATCAGAAACTGGCTTAGAAATAGGACAGAGGGTAGTGGTAGAAAGCAGTTTCGGTGACTGCAGTCCAGCAGTATACCACAAGGATCAGTACTGTGACCCTTGCTTCTTATACCATAAGTGATTAGATGGAAGTGCGGGAGTAATGTTAAGCAAATTTGTAGGCGACACGAAGATTGGTAGAGTGGATAAAAAAGAAAAAAAGATGGTTGTAGGTTACAGAAAGATATAGATGGGTTAGTCAGATGCACTGACGCTATTAGACTGGTAGGTATGAGGTGATGCAGTTTGGAAGAAACAAGAGAGAGTATTTAATGCATGGCAGAACGCCAGGTAGCTTAGAAGAACCGAGGAATCTTGGGGTAGTTACTCACAGATCCCAAAGTCGGCACAGTACGTGAACAGGACAGTAAAGGTGTCATATGGGACATTTGCTTTCAGTCGTGGCATAGAGTATAAGAGCAAAGAGGTAATGTTAGAGAGTTGTACTGAACACTGGTTAGGCCACAACTGGAGCACTGTGTTCAGTTCTGGTCATTTCACTGCAGAAAGGATGTGATAGCACTAAACGGGGGTACAAGTAAGTTCACCAGGATGTTGCCTGGGATGGACAAATTCAGCGAATAAAAAGGAGAGACTAGACTAGGTAGGCTTGGATTGTTTTCTTTGGAGCAGTGAAGACTGAGGTGGCGGGGGGGGGGGAAACATGATTAAGGTGTATAAGATTAGGATGGGTATGGTCAAGGTGGAGAGAGACCAGTTGCTCCCCTTGGTTTAAAGATCAATCACAAGAGCACATGGTTTTAGGGCAAGGGGCAAGAGATTCAGAGGGAATCTGAGGGAAAGCCTTTTCATTCAACAGGTGGTGGGAATCTGGAATGCACTGCACTCCGAAGGTAGCGGAGTCTTTAAAAAATATCTGGATGAGTTGAATGCAGGAAATTAGGATTAGTGCACTTTGTGGTAGTTATGTCAGTGCAGACTCAATGGCCTCCCTGCGCTGTATGAATCTATAAACTGTTAAGGCTCAGAATACAACAATTGTTCAGAGAATAATCCTGCTCAAAAGCACAAAGCTTGCTCCAAGCAAGAGAGTCAACTGGTGACTGCCATGTTGAAAGGAAAATAGTTAAATTCCAAACTAAGGCATTTTACAAATAGTACAATGCAAATATGATTCTATATCTTGCTTTACTCAAAGCAAGAAAAACAGCCAAACTGCAATTTTATATTATCTAAACAACCTATTCAGCAATATTACACATCTCCAGATAATGAGACTTGAACCCAGGCCTCCTCACCCAAAAGGTGAGGAGTCCCACTGCTAACCTCTGAAGCTGTTAGATAACTGTACAGGTGAAAGCCTATTGCGCCCAGTGACCAATAAGGGGTCAAATGGAACCAAGCAGTCTACACAACCCCGAATGTCAAAGCTATCCATCAACAATAAATATAAATAACAAATGGGGAGTAAAATCTTGGTTTACCAAGAGGTTACTTACCTCTTTGGTTGCAAAGGATTGGGAAGTTCAGATGTCAGCAAATTCTTTAAAAAACAATAGTTCCACTTAATTTTAAAGGGTAGAATTCTATAATTAAAGAAAGCAAAAATGTATGTCAAAATTGTGGAACTGCACTTTTTTTTAAAAACACACTTAATGGAACATTCAAGTCTCAACCCACGATCGAATACACATATCAAGTAACCATTATTATAATGAATTATGGATACTATGGTCTCTCACATCCAAGAACATTCAGGGCTCTCCCCTCCCTGCACTACCATACATCATTCTTTACCTACGAATGAAGTGTCTAAACAAAGAATTACGGATAACAAAGGTGTGGAGCTGGAGGAACACAGCAAGCCAGGCAGCATCAGAGGAGCAGGAAAGCTAACGTTTCAGGTCGGGGCCCTTCTTCAGAAAGTTCAACCTGAAATGTCAGCTTTCCTGCTCCTTTGATGCTGCCTGGCCTGTTGTATTCCTCCAGCTCCACACCTTGTTATCTTAGACTCCAGCATTGGCAGTTCCTACTATCTCTGAAAAAAAATTAGTGAGGCTTCCAAAAGGTCCTCCACTGCATCTTCTTACCCACCTTTGGACATAACTGCCCACTGCTGAGTTGATATACCAACACCATTGCAAGGGCACAAAGCACGCCAACTACAACTTCCTAATCTTATCCTACTCAAAATTCCAGTCACTGACCACCACACACTGCATCCAGCTCGTCCGGCAGGTAGTGGTTTTAAATCAGAATTCAGTAAATAGGAAGGGAGTATAGTTATGCCAAATACATTTGCATCTATGCCACGCAAAGTCCATGTTTCTGGCAGGGATCCCAAATTTAGCTTGGGAAAGAGAGCAAAGATAGATGCTCCATAGACTCATCTGTTAAAGTATTCCAACTAAGCCACCTCAGTAAAGTACTTCAGGTGTTGGGTTCAAAAGATGAAACCGCTGACAAAAAGTACACCACTCAAAATGGAAAATATGCAAAGCAATACATGTTCTTAGTGGAGTTCTTCCCTTCCAGGGAAAATACTCCTTAAAATAACAGGGGTAGAAACACGAGTACAAAAACAGCCAAAAAACAGTTTATTAACATGGAATGCACCCTAATAAAATTCAATAATATCCAACTGATTGAGTAGAGTCTCGTGGCACAGGAGTGTTCATACACTGGGCCTGAATTCAACTTGAAAGGGGAGTGCCAGGACATGTCTAAACATGCTGATTAAAATAGCAACCTCCAAAACAAAAAAAAAAAAAAAGAGACACCAAAAAACTGGAATAAGTTTTTTTTATAGAATGGAGCAAAAAGAGATGAGCCCTTCCATACCTCCTTGAGAAGTGAGAGTAATCAAGGGCTCCCAGAATGCTTTATTACAAAACAAAAACAAAGTGTATTAAAAGCCAAGGGCAACCTTTACGACTCATCCTCTCATCCAAGCAGGCAGGCAAGTTTATTGTACTTGCCAATTTCATGGCTTGCTAAATGAACTAAATTTAAAAAAAAACACAAAATGAAAACAAGACACCAAATACACCAGGCACCTTTAGACATTTATCTAGCTTCAGACTAACTTACTGCACTGGTGCTTATCTACACCATTATACAGATGAGCTAGTATCAGTCAGCATCCACGTTCACCCAGGACCTGAAGACTGCTATCAGGTTGTGGAAAGTGATACTACCTACTACAAATACAGGGCCTTGGTGAAACTACACCTGGAGTAGTGTGTGCAGTATTGGTCTCCTTATCTGAAGATGGACATTTGGACTACAGAGGGAGGGCAACAAAGATTTACCAGACTGATTCCTGGGATGCATGATTGACATACAAAAGGCCACTGAATTGGTTAGGATTATATTCACTGGCGTTAAGAAAGGTTTCAGAAACCTATAAAATCTTAACAGGACTGGACAAAGTAAATTCAGGAAGGATGTTCCCAGTGATCAGGCAGTCCACAACCAGGAGTCATACTTTAAGGATATGGGATAGGTCTTCAAGGACTATGGGGAGGAGAAATACCTTCACCCAGAGTAATGAGCCTGTGAAATTCTCTTCCATAGAAAATGGCTGAAGCCAAAACATTGAACGCTTTTCATAAAGTCTGAAATTGGAATGTTCACTGATGGTTGTATTGTGCTTAGAACTATATACAACCCCCAAGTTAGTGAAGTAGTGAAGATTCAAATGCAGCAAGGCTTAATCAATACCCAGGTTTGGGTCAACAAGTGGCAAATAATATTCGCAAGTACCAGGCAACATCCATCTTCATCAAGAGAATCTAATCATCATCACCCCATGACATTCAATGGCACTGACATCATTGAATCCCCCACCAAATATAAATAGTGGGTACCGTTGAGCAGAAACTGAATTAGCCATAAATCATGTGGCTACAACAGCAATTCAGAAGCTAGGAATTCTGAAGTAATTCGCCACTTGACACCCAAAGTCAAAAATCTGAAAAGGCATAAAATCAAGAATGCGATGCAATATTCCCCATTTGCCTCGACGAGTGCAGCTCCAACACCACCATAGGCTTGACCCCATCCAATACATAGAGCTACATGTTAACAGTATATAAGCTTCCAGACCATTAAGATTCCAGAAGTGCTAGATTTTATTCCACTGTCTCATTAATAAGCCCGCTTGGGAAAAAAAGAACTTGGATGCTTTGAGTGCCTCGAGTCTCTAAATATTGCTTTACTGAAGTTCCAATTAAGCATATTCCATAGCACAGCTAAACAAGCCATTGTAACAACAGACTTTTAGTCCTTTTTCAGGCTCCTCAGTATAAGCAAAATAACTTCAGAAAGGTAACATCAACTTCTATCAAGCCTAGCTTTCTGTTTTATCAACTAGACTGTGCAAGTAAGAGTCTGCATTTACCTAAAAGAAAAAAATTGCGAAGTGTCTTTGTTTCTAGTAAAAACATACTCATTTCATCAAGGCATACCGAATATTATAAAGTATCTTCATAACATTTGTTGGAGTGTAAGGAATGAAACAAAGTTAATGCCAATTTTTGCTGAATAAATTCCTGGCTTGCGATCACCAATTCAGGTAAAGTCAGTAATTCCAACAAACCAGCCAAACTGACTCAAAGCATGGTAAAGAGCACATGCCAATTTATAAAAAAAAAAATGACATTTCTTGTGCAATTCCTGGCATGATTCACAGCATCAAAATCTACCCAATAATACGCAAACTGTCAGCTGACTATTTCTTTCTGGAGACATCTGCATTTTTAAGCTAGAAAATAAACTTGCTTTAGTTATTCAACTACATGGTGCACAACTTTCAGCTAGACACTTCCTTGCCATTTCACACATTTGTCGTCACGCAATTTTGTTGAATTCTAATAAAACAGCGATCTAGAATCACATAAGATGTACAAAAGTGCGAGGGATAGGGAATACAACTTCTGCTGTCTGCACAGCTTTTGTTCATGCAGAAGAGACAGTAAACAACTATATGTAACAATTATTAGTCACAGAATTGGGAAGGAGGGAAGTAACAAAGCTAAGCAAGTAGAGCAGATCCCCAAGCACTACACTCCACAGATACTACCTGATCTGAGCATTTCAAAAAACAAACATTCATTCGGCAAAGTTTTATTGTCACATGTACTCATGAGTACAGTGAAAAGTTTACAAAGATCACCACCCTATCTGCTAAAGATGCCTAGGTACAGATGCTTCATGACAAATTCTTAGAAAAAAAAATTAGAAAAGAAAAAAGTCTAGCATTGCAGATCTTTGTGCCATCTTTAAGTACAAAACCAAAAAGGAATAAGTTAGATAAATAAAGAAAAAAATTCAGAATGACAGCCCTTCCACACGGACAGCATAGAGGCCAGGGGCCCACGCTGACTTTGAGGCTCAAGGACGGGAGGTAGGCAAGAACAAAAAAAGGGAAAGTAAAGAATCAGTCAGAACAAATGAGCTCTGGCTGAGGAGTCCTTCTCTGCCACCATCTTGAATCCTAGATGCCCAACATATTCCCTTTGACCAAGCTCAAATTTTGGGCCAATAATTATAGCACTGAGCTGGTTTACCAATGTCCCAAAAGTAAATATTTTAAAAATGCATGCCATCTGAGATAACTTTAAAGTATACCACAACTGTACACTAATTATGTAAAAAGTGTACACTTACAGTGAAACATACAACCTGTTGCACAGAAATCTCATTCATCCAAGGAATTGTTAAGATATCCAGACAGGACAGGAATTCAGCTTCCTGTATTTAACAAGAGAAAACGAGAGCCAAAAGAGATTTTGGATATTGGAGACAAATACACAAGTAAAACTTCAGGTGGCTAACTTAGAAATTCAGCTGGAGATCATTTAGTTCACAAAATTAGCAGTTTTGAAGTTTTATAATAGATGAGCTGTCAAATATCCAGCCATAACTTCACCCATTCAGAGTTCGCTTTGTGCAGAACTGGCATAGAAGTTGCCTTATAAAAAGGTAAAAGGAAATAGCCAAAGAGAAACTGGCTTACAAATAGAATGCCACAAGGACTGAGGAAACAGTCATTGCTACATTTTATGCAAATGGTCACACTATAAGCTACAGAACATAGCATAAAATCAGGCTATTTAACATTATCTATACTAGCACTCAAGCCACCTCCAATCCTTCATACAATACTCAACATAAACCCTTTCACATACCATACCACCCCACCAACCTCTGCATCCAGTGTGTCATCCTCCGTCACTTCCGCCAAGTGCAATTCAAACCCATCACCAAAGAGATATTTCCCTCCCCACCCCTATCTGCCTTTTGTAGGGATCACTCACTCCGCAGCTCCTTCATCCACTCCACACTCCCCACTAACCCCACCACACCCGGCACCTTTCCCTGCAACCACAGGAGGTGCTAGACCCGCCACTACGCCTCCCCCCTCACCTCCATCCGAAACAATCTTTCCAAATCCAACAAGGATTCACCTGTACATCCTCCCACTTGGTCTACTGTATCCATTGCTCCCAACGTGGCCCTCTCTACATTTGGTGAGACCAAGTGCAGACTCAGTGACCGATTCACAGAGCATCTGTGCTTTGTACGCTGTAACCACCAATACCTTCCAGTTGGCAACCATTTTAACTCTCCCTCCCACTCCCTTGATGATAGGTCCATCCAGGGCCTCCTCCAGCGTCACAACGATGCCACACAAACTGGGGGAATACCACCTCATATTCCGCCTCGGGAGCTTAACAGCCCCATGGCCTCAACATAGAATTCACCAGTTTCAAAATCTCCCCATGCCTGGCCTCATCCCATGTCCAACCCTCCCTCTCATTCCCACCTCCTCTACTTGACATAACTTGTCCATCTTTTTCCACAACCCCACCTTTCCCACTGACCAATCTCCACAAACCCCTACTTGCATCCACCTATCACCATCCCACCTCCTCCCTTTATTTCCAAGCTCCGTTCTCCCTCTCCAGTCCTGAAGAAGGGTGTAAACTTGAAACGTTGACTTTCCTGCTCCCCTGATGCTGCCTTCCTCCAGCTCCACTGTATTGATAAGCCCTTTCTCCTTTTTAGTTCAACCCCTCTTAAAAACGTATACTATTCACAACAATTTCAATAGCATTTTTAGTATTCCTACTAATCTTCAACTGAAGAAAGTTATTTGCACTCCAATTTGTTGGTTACCATCTGGTATTGATAATTTCTAGGCTTGCTTTTCGGGGGAGGGGAAGGGGGAGACAGACAGACAAAAAGAGGGTGGGACCAACATACCCATAACGTTTCTAAAAGTATACGAGATAACAAGCATGGGGCTGGATGAACACAGCAGGTCAAGCAGCATCATAGGAGGTTTCTAAAAGTGTTGTTTTCCTATTTTACTTCGCAGAGATTCCATTAAATTTACCCACCACCGAACAGTAAGCTGACTGATCTAAAGATGCCTGGTCATGTCAATCTCCCTTTTATGTTTTACATTAGTATCCACCAGGCCTTTGCACTACACACTTTCTCAAACTAAAAATTTTTTCTGCTCTCATCCCCAGTTTGTCCTTAAAATATGGATACAATCCAGCCAGCACTCTTACTCTAAGGTTTTCTTAGTTCGTTTAAAATTTATCCTTTGAGACAGCAGATCACTTCTAATCTCTATTAGTCTCATATCTATCTTGCCTGTGATAAATATTTAAACCAAGTAATTAATATTTGTCATGTCATTATCACTGAAACATTTTATTCCAAAATATCCCGATGGCCCCATTTCCATTATGGTCTTCCTCTTCACATTTAAGCTTGTAGAATAGCTCACCGTTTTATGTTTTGATAATTTAGCTTCAAAGTTCCTCCTTATTTTGGTCTTTTAGCTCTTCAGTCTCCCTCGTGCTGTTACTTTCTGCTAACGTTTATAACATCCTCTAACTGCACACAGCACCTGCTGTTAGACTGTTCGTTCTTTTTAGAAAAGCAAAATATTTTCCTTGGTCTCGGTCAAATATTTAATTGTTTGAAGTGAATGCCTTGCATCAATGTTGTGCACAACAGTCTTTTTTTCCTGGAGTTGCGTCCTCATTATCAAAAATCAGCTGCAATTTATTACATTGTTCTTAGTCATATTTAAGTCCTCTACAACACAAGCCACATATTATGATAACTATTGCCTCAATGATTCAATTCTTATCTACATCTCTATTACTAGATCCGGCAGTTACGTGATGAGGAATAATCACAACCTAAAACATTAATACGCTCCAAAAGATGCTGACTGATGAGTACTTCCAGCTCTTATTTTCAGGTTTCCAACATATGCAGTGCTTCAATTGTGAAGCAGCCTATTTTCCAAAGCCAATATTTAGAATCTCAAATTTTCATTTTAGGAAGTATATTCCCCCTCCTCCTGTTTGGGCAGCTGAAATACATCAGTTCTGTGGGTTACTCATTTCCCTCATTTCTTCCTTTTGATGCGTTGGAGACTATCCCTACTAGGGTGACTGATCCTTTATTATTTTGTATCTCCAAGATCCTACTTTTTACTGATAGCTGTGGTTTATGGCAAAACACAGAAAATCACGTCAACCCATGTAACACTTATGTAACTTTTTGGTAAAAGATGTCTTAGCCATTTTTACTTTATCTTGCAACTTTCAGCGTATTATTGCCTCCAGTTCGTTTTTTGCACAACACATGCTATGCCCATAACAAGCAGACTAATAAGTTCATAGCACTTCCCTACAGCTTATTTTTGATCATTTTTTATACTCCTGCTCTATAACTAGTCTGATGTTCCTTCCTTTTTCACTCAGCCTTGTATTAGTGTTACAAACTCTGCCATCTCATGTAACCGTTCCATAAAGAACACTGGTCTCATTCTGGTTCAGTGGAGCCCCGCCCATTGATACAATTTCCTTGTCTCAGTGCCCCAAGAAAAAGGCAGTGGGGAGGAGAAAAGGGTGGAGTCTCACTGCTGTAGTCACCAGGTCATTCAAGTCAACGTTTGCTCTTCATTACTAGAAAATGACAAAGATGTAAATGGCTAGCAGTTAATGATTAAAGTGATCCCGACAATCAATGTCAATTTTCCATCCTGAAAAATATTCCTTTAAAAAATGTTACACATCAGCATGGCATACAAATGCTAAAGGGCTACTTTCCAATTAATACTTGACTAGTTATCTATAGCTTGTTAAAAGATCTAAGTGATGATTCAGTGGCTGCAGGGGCTTTAAAATCAGGGGACACAGACACACACAGACACACACAGACACACACAGACACACACAGA
>JAHRHZ010000027.1:6254557-6284557 GCA_024137785.1 Ginglymostoma cirratum
CAGACACACACAGACACACACAGACACACACAGACACACACAGACACGCTAAGATCAGCTTCAGCTACACAAATGTTATTTGAGTGTTTCCTTTAAAATATGACATTCCCTTTAGTTTAAAAAGCTGCAGATGCAGTAAAAAAACCAAAACCAAAAATAAAAAGTTGCAGGTAAAAAAAAACTTAGCAAGTCCGGTAGCATCTGTGGACGGAAAGCAGTTAATGTTTCAGGTCCAGTGACCCTCCTTCAGTTCTGCTTTTGTGTGCCATCTTTAATGCTGTCACTTGGCTTATGCATTAAAGTTACACAAAAAAAAGTTAATAAACTTCATTTATAAATGCATTTGAGTTATACAAAACTAATTTTAATCAGAATTATTTGCTAGTAACATCGTGCTGTGTAACATGTTATGTAATTAAAAACTACTCAACTGCACACCAAAAAAACTTTCAAAACAACAAATCAACATGCAGACGGATGTTTTAAGGTTAGTGGACATTACTAAAAATCCAAATATTTGTCATTGAGATTTATGGAATCCACTGGAACCTCAATTCAACAACTGATCCCACACTATCAAGAAAAGCTTTTTAACTAAGACAGTGCACAAACACTAACCAGGTCAGTTGCCTTATCTGCAAGCTTTTTTAATCCTTAAACCCAACCAGGTCTCCAGCCGATTAACATACTCCTTGAAAAATCTACTTGATTGTTAGTTATGTCTTTGATCACCTCTTCCAACATTTACATGAAGTGTCAAATTATGTTCAACAATGGCGGCTCAGTAGTTAGCACTGCTGCCTCACAACGGCAGGGACCTGGATTTGATTCTGCCATCAGTGACTGCGTGGACTTTGCACATTCTCCCTCTGTCTTCGCTCTGCTCACGGTTTCTTCCCAGTCCAAAAATGCGCAGGTTAGGTGGATTGGTTATGCTAAATTGCCCATAGTGTCCAGGGATGTATAGATTAGGTGTGTTAGCCGCAGGAACTGTGGGCTTACAGGGAATGGGTCTAGGCGAGATGCTCGAAGGGTCGTGCGGACTTGTTGGGCAAAAAAGGGCCTGTTTCCACATCATAGGAATTTTATGATCTACAAATACTCAAACTGCTAGTCCTTTTTACCAACAGGTAGTATATAAATACAAAGTTATGTCCAGAGTTGTCTTCTCCCATTTTACATAATTCTCTATGGAACCTCAAAATTATGGGATTCATCTACAAAACAGCTCAAAAATTACAAAAAGCTCTATTGAAAAAAAACACAATCTGTACGCCCTATCTGCATCCAATGACAGGAACAGTGATACCTCTAACAAATAAAGCCTCTAACTTCTGAGCCCAAGCCAAAAAGCTGAATAGAAAAAACAATACATCTAAACAACTTCATTTAAGACAGTCAGCAGACATTCAAATGTAAAGGAAGCTACGAACAAAAATCTGTACAAATTGTTTATAGCAGATGGCAATGTATTACACAAGATCAGAAATAACCTAAAAATTCACCTTTGCTAGATAGGAGTCAGGCACTTATTCCTTTGGAAAACTTCCCCATCTGATGATCTTACTCTCTTCTCAACCATATTTTCTTTATTGAGCAAGAGACAGTCTCTTTCCCTAGTGATCCAAATAACCCGAAGAGCCACAATTTCATGATATTGTGTACATTTGGCACACTAGCAATGCAAGTGCCTTTGCAGTGTTACAAAGCTTGTAAATCTGACCTTGACTCCTTTCCTTACCACCAGCACAAAAAAAAACAAGTCACTGAAAGACAAGATCCGTTTTTCTTCCAAATTGACAAGGAAACACAATAGAAATAAAGGAGGATGATTTTGTGGGATTATAGCACAAGACTCTAGAGTGGCAGCTTATCAGCCCATGTCTGTTACACCGTTCAATGAAGATCATGACTAATCTATGACACCAGTCTAACTTCACATTTCCACCTACTCCTGCCTAGGCCAATTCCATTGCTATGCACTTTTCACACCCTACTATTAGCATTTTAATGATACTGATTGACAAAAACTACAGAGGATTTACTACTGACACTTAAAAAAATACACAAGACTCCAAGGTCTATGCAACTTAGTCTGTTTGCAAGCAGAAGATTAGAGGAAACATTGCATAACTTTTATCATACACTATTCACAGCGTGTTATTGCTCAAGGCTTAGCTAGTAAGAAATCTTGCAACTGTGTTGGGCAGTGCAGCCCAGCCAACATAAGAGGAAACCATATTTCAACCACCTAGAAAAACAAATTTAACACTGGGTTTCAAACAGGAAGTGCTGAATGCTAATTCCTGAGAAATAATGCTCAAGTAGCCAATGAGGAAGTGAGCAAATACAAAAAAATTCTCAATTATATCAGTGCTGAACATCACATACAACTACAGTAAAAGTGCACTCAGACCCTATGCAGACTAGCTGGAAGGAGTACTTGCTGACATCTTTAACCTCTCCTTGCTACAATCCGAAGACCCCATCTGCTTCAAGACCATCATCCGGTACCAGAGAAAACACATACAATGCGCCTCTGTCTATCACCCAGTGGCTCTCACATCTATAACTACGAAGTGCTTTGAGAGGTTAGCATGGCTCCACATTAACTCTAGCCTCACAGCCTGCCTCAATCCCTTGTAATTTGCTTACTAGCGCAACAGGTCCACAGCAGCTGCTGTTTCCCTAGGCCTAAATTCACCCCCAGAACATCTGAATAACAAAAATATCTACGTCAGGCTTCTGCTTATCGACTGCAGCTCCGCCTTCAACACCAAAATCCCAAACAAACTAATCTCCAAACTTAGACCCAAGTCTTGGCTTCGCCCTCTGCAACTGGATCCTCAGCTTCCTAACCCACGGACTGCAGTGAAGATGGACAACAGCATCTCAGCCATGAACACACAACACTGGCACCCTGCAAAGATGCGTACTCTGCTCCCTACTGTACTCCTTGTACACTGATGATTGTGGCCAAATTTCACCTAAACACCATCTACATGTTCACTGCCAACACCACCAGTGTAGGCTGGATATCAAACAAGTCACAATATAGGAAGGAGATAGAATGCTTGGCGTCGTGGTGCAAAGATAACACTCTCCCTCAAACTAAAGAGCTGATCATCAATTTCAGGAAGAAAGGAGCAGGGCATGACCCTACTGACATCAACGGAGCCGGGGGGGGGGGGGGGGGAAGAGGTCAAGAGCACTTCATGTTTAAAACCAACCTAGTAGTGACGATAACCAACAATCCGTCCTGACGCTCCGATTTGGATGCGATGGTCAAGAAGGCACAATGCCTCTTCTTCCTCAGATATCTAAGGAATTTTGGCATGTCCATAAGGTCCCTCACCAACTATTACAGATGCACTATTGAAAGCATTCTATCTGGATGCATCACAGCTTCGTACGGCAACTGCTCTGCCGAGGACTGTAAGACACTACAGAAAGTTATGAACACAGCCCAGACTATCACACAAGCCAACCTCTGACCCATGAGCTCCATCTACACATCTCATTGGCTGCTTTTCTGCTGCAAGGACCCCTCCCACCCTGATTATATTCTCTTCCATCAGACAAAAAAAGATAAAGATTTAAACATGTACCAACAGGTTCAAAAGCAGCTTCTTCCCTGCCATTATTAGACTGAATGGACCTCTAATTTCAAATCTAATGTTGATCTTGCTTTTGTGTGCCTCCTGTGCAACGTAACCTTGTACACCTCACTGTTTAAACACACTATGATCTGTATGTTCTCGTTTGCTATAATCTGCCTGTACTACACAAAATAAGCTTTTCACTGTACTTGGTACATGTGACAATAAATCAAAGTTTCTTAAAAGTGTAGGACCCTTCAACAAAAAGCAATGGGAATGCTACCTGATCTGATGCAGTTACTCCTGTGCAGACAATTTTTGAAAAAGATTTTACAAAATGGTCCAAGTACTGAAGTCGTGTGCCCAGCACTAAATTGGGCAGCATTAACAGACAACACAACTCAATCATTTTTTGAAAAGTCAGTGCGGAGCTGGAGGAACACCGATCACGCAGCAGCGTAGGAAAGTCAACATTTCAGGTTGGGACCCTTCATCCTACCTGACCTGCTGCGTTCTTCCAGCTCCACATTGTGTTGACTGACTCCAGCATCTGCAGTTCATGGTGCCTTCATTCGTTTTAAAAACAGGGAAACAATCCGGAATTGCACACTTAAAATGGGACTATGTGAATAGCAATACAAGTGTCATAATCCTGTGCCTCAAACAGGTAGGTCATTTACACCTCCAAGCTTCCACATGCAAAAGAAACTCATCTCAAACTGAGAATGCATTTGAACTCTCCAAATGCAAATTTTTATAACACATGCAAGTTGTACAACAGGAAGGTTTAGAAATAATTGAGCTATTTACTCCCTCTTCCTCCCCACTCAAAAGGTTTTCCTTGTGATAACCTTGTCAATGCCAAAAAAAAAATACTCCAAAGTGGAGATACCCAAAATATAGCTTAAAAGCTGTATCCAGCCAGGATATTTCACTATGCACCAGATTTCCAGATTAAATTAAGAGCTTGAAGACTTGCAGGAGGTTGCTTGTCCTGAAGTCTTAAATTTCAGTTTGTGTACAGCCATTTAAAAACAGTAGCTAAAACAAATGCTGGAGAAACTCAGCAGCTTCCGAAGGGTCATACTGAACTTAAAACATCCTTAAACACAAACTATCCACAGATGCTGCTAGACCTACTTCAGTTTCTTCAGCATTTTCTGTGCTTGTTTCAGATTTCCAGCATCCACAGTATTTTGCTCTCAAAGTCTGTAGCTGTTTTACACAGACCAATCTTGGTGTTATTGTCGTTCCCCAAGAGCAGGTTTTGCAGAGCTAGCTACATTGTATCAAGAAGAATTTGGGAGTCTTTTGGTGGCTGACCATCAAGCAATTTCAGTCAGGCTCAGCATACAAAAAATTCGAGGGTCAAGTTCTTTAAAAACCTATCCCATAAACTGATAAAGACACCTGAACAGCTTCAGAGGAATGCAAATTGGTTTTCAAAAACTTTGAATCTTGGTGCAGTTTCTCTGGTTTTACAATGTAATGGCTTTTATGAAAAAAGACTCACGTCAAACCGAGAACTACCTCCAATCTCAGTCAACATCTGTGATATGCAGATCAGCAATATCAAATGTTGGAAAGGAAAGTGTACTGATACTTTGAATATTAAGTCTGCTGCATATTGGAGACAATATACACCTGTAAGAATTATTCCAGGTCCTTCCTTACGCAAAAGGTGACTAACTTATGCTGCCACAGATCTGCGGAATTGATCCTAATGGTCATTTTGTAATGTAAAATATGATCTCCACTGAATTTAACTGATCAAGAGTTGAACAGTGACCTATTTTTGTTCAAGTTCACTCACAGGATATGGGTGTCACTGGCCAGGCCAGCATCTATTAACAAAATTGACCAGAAGACAGTTGAGTCAACCACAGCACTTGGGTCTGGAGTCGCACGGAGGCCAGGCAAGAATGGTAGTTTTCTTTACAGGATCAGTGAACCAGACAGGTTCTATCCCCAACTATTAATGGCCTCATGTCATCATTGGACCCTTAATTCCAGATTCTTTACTGAATTCAATCTCCACAATCTGCCAGGGTAGGATTCAAATCGGAGTATCCAGAGCATTACCAGGGTCTCTGGATTAATAGTCTGGCATTCACCACCCAATCTGCATGGCTCTGTTCCAAAATTGTTTCATTACATGAAAGAAAAGGAATCAAGATCACTTCACGACTAGGGAGAGAAAGTGAAAAATACTTGCCTCCTTCACGCCATATCTACTTTTCAGAGTATATGCTGCAAGATTCTCAACATCTCCTGACCATGAAATTTGAACAAGTTATTTGAATTGATAAGTTTACTGTATCAAATGACCTGGAAGATACTTAGTAGGTACTGGTTTTCCCAACTGAAGATAGAGAACAGTTACAAAGTAGATCCTCCATAATCACCAATAAGATAGTTACAAAGCAAGTCAACTCACTGTTAAAATGTTCTTTATACAACATGTATAGATTAAGTGCTACAAAACTAGAAGCTAGATCCAACAATTTAAGAAATGTGTGGCAAGTGTCCCAAAATGTTACTTAAAATTTGTCCAATAAAGGGCAACCTTAAAGAAGGGCTCATTCCAAGTATGACTGCGATGAATTCAAGGTCAGTAGTAAATGCAAGTCAGTCCAAATGAAGTTGTAGTGGCCCAAGAAATTGGTTACAGATAGAAACCCAAGACATTCATATCATCCCAGCACATTTGAGAAAGACAATAATGCAAAGCTACTTTCATTAATCAGCCAATTAATTCAAAAAACCAATCAAGGCTTTATGATTTTGTTTGAAATGATTAAAAAGTGACCAAGTCTAAAAAAGTGCAACATTTACAAGCTACTGATGATTTCAGAAGCAAATAAGCATCCTTACAAGTGTTTATTCAATAGCAATGTACATCCATGATCAACATTTCCTTACCAGGCTCCACTTCAAAGCAGAAACAATGCAAAGCTAAAGCAAGCAACTTGACTACCTTTTAACAACTTGTTAAAAATAATGGTTGTTTATTGGATTGTTAGAATGTTGTTCAATTTTTAAATAAAGTAATAAGCTTTTCCCCTTGTGTACAAAACTAACCAAGCCTTTCAATTTTTACCATAATAATCAAGCGGCATTAAGAAAGAAGGCAAAAGGCCTACAGGATGTGGTTTATTTAGACATTCTGAAGGCGTGACAAAGTCCCACGTAAGAGATTAATCTGTAAAACTAAAGTGCATGGGATTGGGCGTAGTGTATTAAGACAAATATAAAATTGATTCGAAGATGGGAAAGAAGGAGAAATAAAAACGGGTCTGAATGTTAGGCAGTAACTACGAGTATTGCAAAGATCAGTGCTGGCACCCCAGCTATTCACGATGTTAATAATTTAACCAAGGGAACCAAATGTAATATCGAAATTGGAAGATGACAAAACTGGATGGAAAGGTGAGCTGTGAGGAGAGCACAGAGATGTTGTAGTGTGACCTGAACAGGTAGAGTGAATAGCAAAGACAATTTCACATGGATAAATGAGATTATCCACTTTGGTAGCTCAAAAAGGATGACAGATTATTTGAACAACTTTAAAATTGAGGGAGAATGTTCAATGACACCTGGGAGTACTTGTGCACCAGTTGTTGAAAATAAGCACACAGGTGCAGCAGGTAGTAAAGAAGGCAAAGCTAATGCCATCGGGTGTTCATAGAGAGGGGATTCAAGTACAGCAACAAGACATCCCTGTTGCATGAAGGTTTACCAAATTAATCCTTGGGGTGGCATAACTGCGCAGGAGCATGGGTTTACTGGAGTTTAGAAAAATGGGGTATCTTGTAGAAACCTATAAAATTCTAGCAGGACGAGACAGGTCAGATGGAGAGTGGATGTTTCCAATGGTGGGAGACTCTAGAACCAGGGGTCATAATTTAAGCATTAAAAGGGGTAAACCTTTTAAAGACAGAGACGAGAAGTTTCTTCACCCAGGGAGTGATTAGCCTGTGGAATTCACCACCACAAAAAGTGGTTGAGGTAGATATAGCTCTTTAGCTTAAAGGGATCACAGGACATGGAGGCACGAGAGGAAGAGGAGAGCAGGATTAGGGTCTTGAGCTCATTGATCCGCTATGATCTTACTGAATGACAGCAGGTCAAAAGGCCTACTGCTGCTCCTATGCCTCTCTTCCTGTGCATGTTTATATTTCACAGGGACGATGTTGCAATCCATGGATTAGATAAAGCCCACCCTAGCCATCTCCAGTCGACATTCAATGGCAGTATTGTTGAAACTCCCATTACAAAACTGACATCCTCGGGGTAACCACCTGACCAGAAATGGAACGGGACTAACCAAATGCAATGGCTGCACGAGCAAGGCAGTGTGTGATTCTCTCAGTCTATAACTCACCTTCTGAATCCTGTCTTTACGTATAAAGCTCAAGATAGGGGTATGATGAAATACTTTCCATTGCCTGGCTGAGCAACTCCACTCGCAAGAAGCTCGACACCAACATGGACAAAAACTACTTGATTGATGTCTCTTTCACCAATAGCAACAGTATTATACTATATTTCAAAGCCTCCTTTTACTGCTCCTTCTAAACAGATTCACCAACGCCAGACCTCTAACTACCAAAGGTGATCAAGGGTAGCAGATACAAGAACACCACTGCCTACATGTTCCTCTCCAATCCACTCACTGTCCTTACTTGGACATGTATAGTCAATCCCTCGCTGTCCTTGGGTTAAAATCCTGGAATTCCCTTAAAAATTATTTAGATACCCGTCCACCCCAAGTCGGCAATGATTCAAGGCAGCAGCTCAACACCACTTTCTCAAAGGAAATTAGATACTGTTAATAAATGCTACCTTGTCAATAACACCAGCATCACATGAAAGAATATGAACCTCAACCAGTGTTAGCATCATTTAGCACACGTAATTGGTTTTCCACCTATGGACAACCCGTGAATGGGTTTCAAGTAGTAAGGTCAAGTGTGACAGGCTGTTTTAAGATTGGCAGAAGAAAGGCTAAAAGATCATCCTCAATGTGTCCAATCTTTCTATGCCCAACAATTGTTGTAGCAAAATCTCTTGCTTTATGCAGTGCCATTTGCACTTTGGATGTAAACAGTACAACTAGCATAACTAAATAATGCATGTGCAAAATACTGGAATTTGCTTTGTAGCATGTTTATAAGTACCAATTACAGTACTTGAGAAATGATATAGCACACATTCAGACAATTAGGCAAACCTAGCCATAAGCTTTCTTGACTCATTCACCATTTCTATCCGGATGCATCATAGCACTGTTTGGCAACTACTCTTCCAAAGACACTACAGAGTCATGAACACAGAGGCTTTGGAGCACAGGTGCATAGTTCCTTGAAAGTGGAGTCGCAAGTAGATAGGATAGTGAAGGCAGCATTTGGCATGCTTGTCTTTATTGGGAGGTCATGTTGTGGCTGTACAGGACATTGGCTTGGCCATTTTGTTTTCTTTTATTCATTCACAGGATGAGGGCTTTGCATTTATGGCCATTCTGCAATTGCCCAGAGGGCAGTTGAGGGTCAACCACAATGCTGTGGGTCTGGAGTCACATGTAGGCCAGACCAGGTAAGGATGGCAGTTTCCTTCCCTAAAAGGACATAAGCGAACCAGAGATGGGTTTTCCCAACAACCGGCAATGGATTCGTGGTTATTGTTAGATTCTTAGTTCCAGATACTTATTGAATTTAAATTCCATTATCAGCCATGGTCAGATTCGTACCCAGAACATTACCTTGGTCACTGGATTTTCAGGCCAGCAATGCCACTAGGCCATTGCCTCCCTGATGGAGAAGTATTGCAAACAATTCTGGTCTCCCTCTACTAGGGAGAGAGTTGCAAAATTAGAAAGGATTCAGAAAAGATTAATGAGCGTGTTGCTAGGGTTGGAGGGATTGAGCTACAGGGAGAGGCTGAATAAGCTGGGGCTATTTTCCCTGAAACGTCAAAGGATGAGGGGTGACCTTAGAGAGGTTTATAAAGGTCATGAGGGCCATGGATAGGGTAAATAGACGCAGTCTTTGCCCCAGAGGGAGGGTGTCCCAAACCAGAGGGCATAGGTTCAAGATGAGAGGTGAAAGATGTAAAAGGGACCTAAGGGGCAACTTTTCCCATGCAGAGGGTGGTGCATCTATGGAATGAGCTGCCAGAGGACATGCAGAAGGCTGGTACAGATACAACATTTAAAGAGGTATCTGGATGGGTATATGAAAAGGAAGCATTTAGAGGGACATACACCAAATGCTGGTAAAATGGGGCTAGATTTATATAGGATGTCTAGTCAATACTGGACCGAAGGGTGTGCTTCTGTGCTGTAGATCTGTTTCTATGACATCGCTGTCCATCACACAAACCAGCCTTCTATCCATTGACTCGATTTGTACTTCTTGCTGTCTGCAACTAACATAATCAAAGACCCTTTCCCACCCCAGTTATACTCTCCCATCAGGCAGAATATATAAAAAAGTCTGAATACATCTACAGATTCAAGAACAGCTTCTTACTTGCTGTTCATCAGACTTTTGAATGGACCTCAAATGTTAATTCTGATCTTTCTCTCTGCACCTCCTCCGCCGCTGTAACATTATTATGCACTTTCCTGCTTCCCTAAAGCACTTCATATGGCATGATCTGCCTATATAGCATGCAGAACATCACTTTTCACTATATCTCAGTAAATGACAACAATTACCCAATCACCACGAGTTATCGCATGCTGCCATATTAGATACCAGCTAGAAGCACAGCATATACTCAGTAATTCTTCAATACAGCAAAAACATGTTTTAAAATATATCAGGTATAGCCAAAGGAAAGCATATAATTACTGCTGGGGATTCTTGTGGTGCAGTGGTAGTGTCCCTGCTTCTGAGCCAGGAGGCCTGGGTTCACGTTCCTCTGTTTTCATCTATGAACAGATTAGAAATTAACTGCAAGAGCTAAAAGAGATAAAAGGTACTGCAGATGCTGGAGAATCCGAGATAACAAGCATGGGGCTGGATGAACACAGCAGGTCAAGCAGCATCATAGCAGCAGGAAAACTTGACGTTTCGGGCCTAAACCCTTCATCAGAAACTGCAAGAGCTGCTGGCTGCATTTTAGTAATTTGAAGCCGTTTAAAAATATTGTCCAGCAGAACACCTGAAATTGCAAAAGCTAAAACACTTGATGCCCGAGGAAAGAAATCTTTTATCACAATACACGAACAAATCTCACCAAATCCTGATATTTATAAAACATCATGACAGCAACTTGTAAATGTGCCACATTTTGGATCAAGGACACAAAAAAACCAAAGACAGAACTATTCAGACTTTGAGATTTTGCCTGGAAGTGCACAAAATTCATTTCCTAGTACTATGATTGAGACAATCGTACTTTTCTGGATTTATTGAAGTGTTACTTTATACAAATACGTTTTTAAGTTAGAAGACATAAGAGCAATTTTCCAATAAATCTTGGATATTGTTGACTCAGTTACTACAGACTACTTGCAGAAACAGTTTAAGCAGTGAAGCTCTCCCAAGTATTTGAATATCTTTCACATTCAAGTTCTTTTGTAATGGTATTCAGGTTACTGCAGCTCAAATTAGCAAATAAATTTATACTTCTGCTCAACTTCTACCCCCAGTCGCAGATGGACCAATTATTGCTTCTATTTTGTAAGTGACGGATTTAAACTTTGTCAGCAGAAAATACTGACTGTATTACAAGCAATCCTTCAGTATACAATACGCCAACTTAATAGTGGATTGAATGCATGGTTTCGATTGGGACTGAAGCAGAGCTTTCAGGGTAAATTCCAATAGGCAAGCTTTACAAGCTGCATTGCTCTTCTAGTCACATCACACACTGTTGGCATAACCTAGAAATCTGTGTTCATAATATAGCAAAATAAAGAATTAAGCATTATATAAAAAGCTGAAATGCACCCCAGGGACTGGTTCCAGTCAGTAGTATTGATATTTAGGTGTATTGTTGTTGCCTATTGCACTGCTTTCAACACGTTGCTTTTATTGTACTACCTCACAAAATTCTAGAAGTATGTGGGTTATCTTGTAAGCAGAACTTTCCACGAATACTCTGTACTGGCCTATTAAAAAGTACGGAACATATACAAGCCTTTGATGGATAATTAGGAAATGATGCACTTGCATCACTTTTCAGTAGAGGAACAGGATAAAACATTAGTGGTACAAGACAGCCCAAAAATAAACGAAGGGGAGGAACCCTGTGGATTTATGATAAGGAACTGGTCATGGAGGAAATAATGGAAGAAGGGTCATCCTCAAAGATTGGATGGTTTCCAACTTACCATATTAAAAGCATCTTCACATTACTTTTAAAGTCTAGCTTTCTAAAACTCACTAGATTTAGGAACTGCACCTGTGGATAAGAAGTTTGTAAACGTCACCCCATTCTTTTAAGGAGAAAGGCAGGAGAAACCAAGTTTAGAACTAACTGCAGGGTAACTACTGGTATCCCCAAAAGAGAAATTGGATCAGTGGGTCAAAAAGGGAAACAGCATTGAGTTGTGAAGGGCTGTAAATGGGCTGACTACTATATGAAGGATTCTTTTGAGGTAGACATAAGCATGAAGGGAATGTAGAAGTATTTACAAAATTGTTGTGTATGTGAAGTTCCAAAGAAATGATTACCCACACAATTAGAAACAAGGTGCACAGAACTAGAATCTCTTTGGTTACTTGAGTTGGGAATTGTGAAAGGAAAACAAAGGAATATAGAGAAAACTCTGATTGGTGAGATGCAACAGGTGATGTTCTAAGGGGTTCTATATGTAGGCTTCAGCTTTTTAAGCACACTAAAGATGGATTATAATTCCTTCATGTTATTCAAATGTAAAGACAACGGTAAAACTGCAATCAAACTAGAGAAATTGATCACTTGGTTCTGTCCCTATTTGGCCATAACACATAATACAAGAACATAAATCTCAAATGGATAGATATTAAAAATAGCAAGGTAGTTGCATGAGCACAAAATTGAGACCCAGACCTTAAAGTGTCTGACTTCTAATCCAGTTCTTTGTCAAAAGAACCACAAAACCTTTCAACCACACCTTCTAAGTTAGAGATCAATTGAATGAGGTGATAATAGGAGAGGAAGACTGTAAAGAGAACTTAAAGAGATAGATTTTGTTCAGTTTCAGATCTAAACCTCAAAATACCAGTCAAATCATATTTAGTCTAATGCTCAGGAGACGCAAGCTATTACCCATCCTTAAAAGTAAAACCGCCTTGTCATTACTGCAATATTTAAGGTACGTCGCCAACCAGCACTGAGGAGCTTGGTTTCTATGCAAGCTAGCGAGACAAAAATCAGGAACGGACGTAGGAAAGGGGAGACAGAAGAAAAGGCACAATACACCAGCAATTCAACTAAATGCACTTATACAGAGTCACACAGCACAGACCCTTCAGTTAAACTCATCCAACTAAACATCCCAATTTGACAGAGTCCCATTTGCCAGCATTTGGCCCATGTCTCTCTAAACCCTTCCCATTCATATACCCATCTAGATGCCTTTAAAATGTTGTAACTGCACAAGTCTCCACCACTTCCTCTGCACAGGCACCATCTGCAAAAACATTACCCATCAGATGTTTAAAATCATCCCAACTCACCTTAAACACATGTCCTCTAGTTTTGGACTCCCCTCATCCTAAGAAAAAAAGACCTGGCTATTCATTCCATTCACACATGATTTTGAACCTCTATAAAAGGTTGCCCCTCTGCCTCTCATGCTCCAGGGATAAAAGTCAGCCTCAACCTGTAACTCAAACCCTCCAGTCACTTTATATAGATCATTTCTTCCATTAGTAAGAATCATGGCAATTCCATACATATTCAACTGTTACACTCTACTGCCTTCCCCACATATCCGGGACATCTCACCTGGCAATTTAAGGCTTAGTGAGATTCCGAGGTATTCATAATGTACAGTTTAACATCTGAACAGTCAAAACTCATTGCCACCCACTTATTATCTACCTACATTCCCCACAGCATCCCACCATACCAAAGTTAGAACAAAGTTACTGTTTCTAAAATACTGCATTCCTTCAAAGCCAAAAATGGAAATTAAACACTGCTATCTCAGATTCAGAATTTTAGAACATTTCTTACAGAAGAGGCAAAGTTGTTAATACTGCAGAATTGATACTTTAACACATTTTCCAGACGGCAGATAATTAAGTTGGCAATTCCCACTTTTCACTGTATTTCCAATGTCCTGAAGGTGCTATTTAGGTCCAATTATACTATCCAGTGTAATTTTCCAAGACGCATTGGAAGTAAAATGCTTGGAAACCTTGATAAATTTTGTTGACAGAAGTTAAATAGATAATACACACAATTGATACTTTAGCATTTTCAGTATGATTCCTATCAAATTTGGAAGAATTCATAGAACAGAACTCAATTTTCCTACAGTTCAGGGCTTCATAACTTCAGGAAAGAATTAGACAAGCAACATCCGACTCTAATCATTAGATAAAGAGATCATAGCTCTTTATGTATGATTCCTCCTAGCCCAGACAGTGTTATTGAAAAGTGGTACATTCTAGCAGTTATGAATCTCAAAGTCAGTAATAAACTGGGGAAAAAAAAACTAAGATCACATCTAACTACGTTCCTTTACAGGTGACCCATTCTTAACATCCTGCAAGAAGTATCATGGGCCAGGAATGATATCAAACAATGGTGAATACATGAATTACAGCTAAACCTACTTGCATTTTTAAAAAGTGCTACTCGTAACATGGGTCATTCAAGAGTTGGGCCATATTACAAGCACCATTTACTTTGAAGTTTTTTTTTGCTGAAGGCTGAACAGATCAATCCAAGATGTAGGTTCTGCCATAAGAGTCATGCAAGAAGTGCTGATCTGACATTTTTGGTTCCATTATGATTGCATACATGATATGGCCTCCCAAAGTCACTATTTTTCAAATCATTGGTTCACACCTCCCAGTTACTAATATATGAGTGCTTAGGAACTTGCAAGCATCGTTGAAGAGGAATTTTAGGCTGATAGTGTCAAAGAACATGGAAACACACCCCTCAGTCCAAACATAACCCCAATTAAACTAATCCTACCTGCTGCTCCTGGCCCTTATCCCTCCAAACCTCTCCTATTCGTGCACTTATGAAATTGTCTTTTAAACGTTGCAACTGTGCTCACATCCACCACTTCCTCAGGAAGTCCAATCTACACATGAACCACCCTGTGTAAAAACTGCGCCCCTCATGTTTTTAAATGTCTCTCCTCTCATCTTAAAAATATGCCCACCAGTCTTGAAATTCCCCATCCTAGGGAAAAGGCACCTATCACTAACCCTATCCATACCCCTCATCATTTTATAAACCTTTAAAGGTCACCCCTCAACCTCTTAATCTGCACTGAAAGAAGTCCCAGCTTTTCCTTCTAACTCAAAAAAACTTTCCATACCCAGCAACATCCAGGTAAATCACTTCTGAACCCTCTCTAGCTTAACTGTATCCTTCCTACAACAGGGCAAGCAGAACTGGACACAGTACTCCAGAAGATCTTCTGGTTCCAGCTACATCACATAGAAAATCATTGGGTATACGACCATCTTCCATCAGGCAAGTGTGTCCAAACCAAAGTCACCTCAACTTGATAAGTACCAACATACAGATTTACCAGAGAGAATACTGTGTTTGCTCTTCCACATGCCCAAAATGTACCACTAACAGTAAAGATGAAGCTGAGCTTGCTTTCTTGATCACCAAAAGCCCAGCTACATTGCAGTCACACAATATGCTAAGACCATATAGGCATTATATCATGTCACCTTGATGTTACAAGACTGCAACTCCAGCCTGAATAAAACCATCTCAAACTAGTCACAAAAATTGAACACAGCCAACATCTTCAGAGTTTAGCAATTTAAACTATATTGGCCTTATTTCTCCCACTATCCCAAATGAATAAAGTTCATTCTGGATGTTAGTAGCTTTCTTTTTAAAGTAAAGCTTCAATTAATTGCAATTTCTTCCACCAGATTAAATTCTTTATGTACAATGAGTACCACAAAAAGCTCCACTAGAAAAAAGAAGAGGAGACATGAAGCTGTACGGCATTTAGCTTGCAAGACTCATACTGCTCTCCAAATATAGAAGTTAATCTAGGGGATGAGAAAAACATTTGAGACACCCTTTAGTAAAGAGGGAAACTTTATTCCAAGGGGCTTTTCAATCTTGTAAATAGAGTACCTTAACAGCACCTAAAAAAGTTAGTCTCTAGAATAGGTACGCAGTTTCAACATACAGCTGGATACAACAAATGTTGAAAGCAAAAACAATAAGGCCCAGTGAACCATAGAAAAAAAAATGATCAGAAATAGCAGGATAAGTTCAAAGTAATCAGGCAGTCAACTTGGTTTCATGAAAGGCAAATCACATTTAACCAATCTACTGAATATCTGAAAATCTAACATGTCATGGATTGGGGGCGGGGCGAAGTGGATGTACGGTATGTAGATTTTCAGAAGGCATTTGATAAAATAGTTCAAAGATTTGATGTAAACTATGGAATTTGTGCATAATGTTTAATATTATCTGTGACAAGTTTGAGTTCCTGGTTATCAAGTTAGTCAGCGGTGGGCTATGTGTAACCGAGGTTACTAATTAACCAATTTCTACTGCTGTAATTTTCTTTTTAAAAAAAAACTAAGTGTTTTGAGACCCAACTTTAGAGTGAATGCTTTATTTGCACCACCTATGGGCTCTTGTTCATTTAGATTAGTTCCAAGCTGGGTCACAAAGGGATCTCAAGGTTTGTTAGTGCGTGTTCTGCAACGTTATAAAAACTCAAAGGAAACACCTTAACGAGTCAATTTTCAATCAGTCCTGTAAAGCATTTGGAATATTATGGTTGTAGACTAACGTTCTGAGAATATTAGGACATATAGTGAACTAGGTTACATGAGCATGAAGAGAAAGTGTTCATGCCAGATCAGGAGTATTAGCATAAAACGAAGAGAGGTTACTTATATTCTGCTAAATGTTCTGTCACAACCTTTAACAGAATATAATAAAATGCCCCCAAATGACAGATGTTAACTTTCGTGTATTTTTTGGTTCCCCCTCCCTTTTTGAATAAGGATGTTTCATCGGTAGTTTTTCAAAGCTCTGGGACTTTACCAAAATCTAATGATCCTTGAAACATTACTACTACATCTGAGTAACTATTTCCTTTAATATCCTCAAATGCAATACATTAGATCCAGGAGGCTTGTCAGCCTTTAGTCCCATTAGTTCCCCTACTATTTTCTCTCTAGTGACCATTATTTCCTCCTCCACTTTTTGCCCTTTGATTACTGTATCATTTTTGTGTGTAAGACACTAATGTTCCAAAGTGTGAGGGGGGTTTGGAACACTTCCATAAATGGCAGTGAACGCAAGAGCAATTGTTAAATTTCTCTCATTTAAATTTTTATTAAGCAAAAGGTTTTAAGGGATATCACTCAAATCAGCCATGATCTGACCTGAATGGTAGAACAGGCTCGATAGACTGAGTGGTCGACTCCTGCTTAGTCAAAATATTTAAATGAAATGCTATAATTTCCTGGTTTCCCATTATTATTTCCCCAGCTTAATTCTAAGGAGCCTTTATTCACTTTGGCCTCTAGTTAAAGCATAGCAGTCCAGCATGATTTTAAAAGAATGGTGGTGCAGACTTGATAGACCATAATACACAGGATCATTTGGTCCTTAAGAGATTCCAGCCCTCCTATTTGGATTTTTGTTTACAGTTACTTAACTCACATTTAACAGATTTCCCAAGTCAAAGGTCCTTAGACCTCCCCATATTATCTAAGATGTCATTCCAGAGCAACACTAAGGAATGCTATAGCCTTTCGGAATGGACATTAAATCCAAGCCCTTTTGGGGGTGGGGAGACTGGTGACATTCAATTGAGATTTTTTCTAAACTAGAAAAGGTTGCATGATAAATTTGACAAGTTTGAAGAAACTGTGGGTGAATGAGATTAGCAGAGCTGCTGCTGAAAATCCAAAGATATGACAAACCAAGTGGATTCCTTCTGCACTGAAATGTCTTTACAATTATATGAAAGCAGATAATCCTAGCCCCTTGACATCTGATGAATTGAGCACTAAAAGGGAGAGTTAATTTGCCCTCTCCTCTATATGAGATCTATAGAAATTTTCTTTGCTGAGCAATGTCTTAAAGAAAAAAAACACTGGGGTATCAAAAAAAAAAATGTCCTTTATAACTATTCAAAGAGCAATATTTAACTCTTCAACCAGCATCCTTTTAAACAAATGAAATGTTATGATTGTTCCTCAGATAGATATTTGCAGAATCTTGTAGTACACGTTGTCTTCGCCATCTTGCAACAGTAACTACACATGAAAAACAATTTACAGTCACAGTTTATGACAGCTGGTCCTTAACTGGAGCATGGATAACAGCAAATGAGGTCATGAGGTCTGCCTCCTCCAAAGGGGCACCCTTGGACTGCAGTCACACGGAGAGGTCATGACTTAGTGGTATTATTACTAAATTATTAGGACTAGAGACTTAAGTAATTTTCTGGGCACCTGGGTTCAAATCCTGCTATGGCAGATGGTGGAATCTGAATTCAATAAAAATCTGGAATTAGAAGCCTGATAATGAAGAATGATAACCAGGAAATTATTGCCTACTTAGATAACAAGCATGGGGCTGGATGAACACAGCAGGTCAAGCAGCATCATAGGAGCAGGGGAAAGACCCATCCTGTTCACTAATGAACTAAGGAAAGGAAACTGCCATCCCTACCTTAGTCTGGCCTACATGTAACATTCTAAACTATCCTCTGGGCAATAAATGCTGGTCTAGCCAGAAATGCCCAGATCCCATAAGTTAATTTAATATTTTAAAAAAGTCAAGTGCCAAGACAGGGTGTACCAGCACTGCCCTTGTTCGGTTCATCTGTATGTTCTTTCCTGCAATCCTACATCTCCGATCCCACCCACCCCCAAAAACGTGCCATTGAGAAGTAAAGAATTGGCTGAAACCTCACTAGCCAATTGCTACGCTGGTTCAGAGCACTCCATTTCCCACATGATCCATCTCCTGGCTCACGGTAACGGTTTCACCCACTGTTGGGGTACAACTGGAGTCACAGAACGACACAGGCTTCAACTATCTTAACACCATCATGGGGCTCAACTTGCATGCCCAATACTTCCTGACAAAGGTCCAGGAGCTGGACTGGTTCAGGTGAATGGACGGATTGGGCAGTACCTAAATAGTGTTTTACCACATCATACAATGTAAAGATGTTTAGAAAGTAACATACTTCTGTATACAATTAAAGTTTTGTTGTACAGCTTGTTACAATGCTGCTTTGTCAGTGAGTTTTTGGTGACATTGTAATTGCATTAGTTTTCAAGTAACAAAATAGGGCATTATTGCCAGAAAGTTTAGGAAGCCTTGGTGTCTGATATCCTGAAATTTTAAGAGATTTAATGCAAACTTTTTCCAAGCAATGTAACACTTCAGTGCTTAACATGTTCTATGGTGATCCATGTTTTCTTCCAATTTAAACATTACAACTAAGTAACTTACCTTCCTTCCCCCCCCTTCCCCTACCACGATGTACTTTTTCTAAGAAGGATAACAATTTTGAGCAAGACACCGCTACACCAGTGCCTTACATCCCTGCTGGAAAAATTAAAGTGCTTGTTACTTTTTGTCTGTAGTATTATCCATCTTCCCAAAAAGCACAGAAGTAATTATTGTTAATATAAAAAAAAGTAATTTCCCTTCCTGACTAGCAACAGCATCAGATCTCTCCCAGGTTTAGTACATGGAGAAAAATGCTTGCACTTCATCATCCATCACAACTTTGCTCTCTGCAATGGGAAATAAATCTTCATTTCAATTAAATGCTAGAATAAGTGATTGCATGTGTGTCAAAGGCAACTAAGTACCAACTTGCCCAAACATGTAGTCTTCACTTAAACCGGTTTTCAACTACAAGGTTTAGAATAAACTCAAAATTTGCATGTGGTTACTTCCCATGAGGTAACAGAAGGTAAATTCTCATTTACTCAACGGCCACGACAAATCTAGTCTTCATTTCAAATAGTGGGGAAACACATGTGCATCTATTCCAGTTTGCAAGTTAAACTTATGCTCATGTAATTAAGACACTCTTCCTTAGGAGATGGAAAAACATTCCCTAGAGCTTACCACCTCCTTTAGACGCCCCAAACTCACCATGCAAAACAAAATGGAGAAGGTGAACGTAATGTCAAATTTTTAACTCAATCCACCTGCCCACAGCCATCAAGTTCCTGGAAACAGGGGGTGGAAAAAAAAAAACAAATTACAAACTAATTAGAAAGCCCCTGGAATTCTTCAGTAATCAGATGACACAAAACGGAACCTGTTTTGTCTCATGGTCTTGGAGTCCAGTGCATCAACAGAAAAGTCACAGAACTCCAGCTAGACTCAAGTCTGTCAACTTTTAAAATCCCAAACATGAGCAAGATAGCACGAAAAATTCTATAAGAAATACAATTAAAAGTATTGGTGCTATTGGAGTGTAGGTTAAACTGAATATTTAACATTTCTCCACATTAAATACAACAAACTTGAAGTATTCAAAACGGTTCAATCTCCCATAAAGTTCTCATTAGCAGGGGATAGAATCTGACCATTCTTACATAGCCCAGATGATCCAGTGACCCATGAAATCCAGAAAAGTCACTAATCAAGCCAAGTAATGAAGTTTCACTCTCCAGCATTATACAAATGAGGCTGTAAGGCTATAGAGGGCAAGTGGCCAACTGGTAAAAGCTAGCAAACTGTATCACAAAGCAATATTTTGATTCCATAGTAACCAAAGGAAGAAGGGTAAATCCATGCTCTTTTCAGGGAAAAGCACTGTGGGAGATCAAGGAATTTTTTCAATGATGCCAGGCAGCCAACATCTCCAGATCCAAGAACAGCTCAGCTGTACAGTACATTACAAGAACAATTGGGCGGAGCCTGCTATAATCAAAATAGCAACTTGTCCATCAAACAGAATCATGCACTGAATTCAAGAAAAGAGGCAGCATAGAAGAAAAGGAAGCAAATCTGGCACTCTGGATCAGCCCACTATGTGGAACATCCACCTCATGTGCAAAGATAAAGGTTGAGAAATGGCCTATTCAAATCACGTGACCTACAGCAGAGAACCACAAGCCACAGTTAAAAATTATCCTTGAATCAAAAGATAGCCAACGTTTGTCACAATCCAACTCTAATTCTTTACTGAACTGTTAAGATTACAACCAGGGGGAGGCAATGGCTTAGTGGTATTATTGCTAGACTGTTAATCCAGAGACCCAGGTAATGTTCTGGGGACCTCAGTTCTAATCCCGACACAGCAGGGGGTGGTATTTGAATTCAATAAATATCTGAATTAAGAGTCTATGACCATGAATCCATTGCCGATTGTTGGAAAAACCCATCTGGTTCACTCGTGTCCTTTAGGGAAGGAAACTGCCATCCTTACCTGAGCTGTGGATCTGGAGTCACAGACATGTGGTTGACACATTACTGCCCTGTGGACAATTAGAAATGGGCAATAAATGCTAGCCTAGCCTGAAGGACATATTTCCAAGTCAGGATGGTGAGCAGCTTGGAAAGGAACTTGCAGGTGGTGTTCTCATGTATCTGCTGCTCTTGTTCTTTTAGATGGAAGCAGTCATGGGTTTGGAAAGTGCTGCCTGAGAATTTAAGATAATTTTTGTAGATGGTATACAGTGCTGCTGAGCAATGGTGAGAGAGATTATTGTTTGCAAACACGATGCCAGTCAAGCAGACTTGGTCCAGATGGTATGAAACCACCCGCATGTTGCTGGAGCTGCACTAACCCAGGGAAGTTGGGTGTGTCTCATCACACCCCTGAATTAAGCCTTGTGGATCACAGACAGGCTTTAGGGAGTCGAGAGTTATACAGCATGGAAACAGACCCTTTGTCCAACTCATCTGCACTAACCAGACATCCCAATGTGAACTAGTCCAATGCGCCAGCATTTGGCCCATATCACACTAAACCCTTCCTGTTCGTATACCCATCCAGATGCCTTTTAAATGTAATTGTACCTGCCTCCACTTCCTCTGGCAGATTATTCCATACGCACCACCCTCCGGTCATTTTTAAATCTTTCCCCCTCATCTTAAACTTATGCCCTCTAGTTTTGGGACACACAACCCTCTTTCCACCAACCCCCCTCCCCCCCAACTAGGAAAAAGACCTCTGGAGGAGAGTTACTCACTGAGCCATTCCTAGCCTCTGACCTGCTCTTGCAGCCACATACTTTTATGGCGAGTGCAGTTCAATTTCTGGTTAATAACCATCCCAGGATATGTGTAGTGGGGGCTTCAGCAATGGCAATGCCACTGCCACTGCCACTAAATGTCAAGGGGCCATTGATTAGATTCTCCTATTGAAGATGGTCATTGCCTGGTACTTGAGTAGCATGAATACTATTTGCCAATGTCAGCCCAAACCTGGATATTATCCAAGTCTTGCTACATTTGAACACAGACTGTTAGAAGCTCTGACATTCTTTCTATCACATAGCTAACCTACGAGTTAGAGTACTTAATTCTTTAAAATTTGCGTCACCGGTAGACAGGGTGGTTAAGGCAGCATTTGGCACACTTGCCTTTATCGCTCAGATCATTGATTAAAAGCAGTTGGGATGCCATGTTGAGGTTGTACAGGATGCTGGTGAGGCCTCTTGTGGAGTACTGTATTCAATTCTGATTGCCCTGTTATAGAAAGACTATTAAGCTGGAGAGGGTTCAGAAAAGATTTACTAGAATGTTGCCAGGAATGGAGGGTTTGACATATGAAAATAGACAGGAAATACTGGGACTTTCCTCACTAAACATAGGAGGTTGAGCCTTGTAGGTTCATAAAATCATGAGGGGCATACATAATACGACAAAGGTCTTTGCCCTAGTGAGGCAGAATTCAAAACTAGGGGGCAGGAGAAAGATTTTTTTTAAAAAAATGAGGGGCAACTCTCTGTTGTAAACAATGGTTCATGTGTGGAATGAACTGCCAGAGAAAGTGGTACAGTTATAACATTTAAAAGACAAGTTCAGGAATGGGAAAGGTTCAGAGGGATAAGGGCCAAACGCAGGTAGGTGGAACTAGTTGAGTTTGGGAACATGGTCAGCATGGATTGGTTGAACCAAAAGATCTGTTTCCGTGCTGTATGACTGACTCTTGCCATCTGTCATTGGTGAGTTACCAAGAAGTGAATTACTCACCACAGTATTCCTAAAATATGACATGACAGCTAATCCTAATAGTCCTACTGGCAATAGGTTACTTTTCTAGGTCTCATCAACTTAATTCCAATCGTGCAACACCTCATCACCTATGAGCAAAATGTTCTAGCTAATCATGCTGCAGCCACAGCTGTGCTGCACCACAAAGCTCTACAAACAAAAATGAGATGAATAACCAGCTAACTGTGGCACTGGTTGTAAAAAGGACATCAGCAGAAAATAACACATTCAGAAAGCTTCACAAGATCTTGATCAGCCACCTGAAAATTACAAGTGAAGACTCTCCAATGAGGTGCGCCCCCTATGTAAGCAACAAAATTTTACAAAACACTCACATCAACACTGGAACTCAACCTTCGCAGTCAGAAGCTTAGTAGCACCTTTGCCAAGCTGACTTGTTTAATATTGGCCAGACAGAACCTACCAAATTGCTGTGAAACATTAGCCTTGATTTCCAGCATACAAAAAACTAAGTTTTTTTTAAAAAGATGTAAATTTCTCTTTTTGGAAAGACACTTGGAAATTTTTCATAATTCTAAGGTCACAATTATAAATATGCAAAGACTTTACATATGGTGTGCAAACATTTTGTACAGGAAAGTTATTTTGAAAGGGGGAAGAACAATTTTACATACATAGCTGCACTGAAAAGGAAGTGTTGATCTAATGTTTTCAGCTGTACTGACATCAAACTTGAAATTCCACTGGTTTTGCATGAAATCACATGAACATAGAAGAGTCCTCATTTAGAACGATATATTCTGAACATAAGCACATTTGTTGCTGGTAATATTCCACTTATCCATTATAACAGTCCTCAAACTGGAACAGTTATCGAATACAAACAAAAACACTACCTTTTTAAAATGGCACAAACTCGGAATTAAAATGGATGGCTACAAATTACATCAGAATAAGCAAAACTGAAGCGTTGCTCTCATCGACCCCATGGTATCTGCTTTGTGCACTATGACGTGGTTTTACATTTATTCCATGCATATCTTTTGGGGCATATTCCTCAGTAGCTGGAATCTTGATCCTCATTCTACGTCAAAACATACATATTTAGTCTGCAAATCTCAAAATATGCAGCTTAATCTCTCCAACAGAAGGTGGGCTCAAGGATAAGGGCCTTAATTACGCACCACAGATGAAGAATCCTGACCAAAGTAGTTTCAATAGTGCAGAGACTTATCAAATTGAAGCAAATGCAGAGTCTCAGAATTTTCCTTCTTGCCCTATAAAGATAGTGAATAAATATCCGAGGGTACACCTTCTGAAATCTCACCCAATCCTTGTGAGAAATAGCCATTCGTTGGCAAGTTTTCATTTCCATATGCAGTACCACTGGACTACACAACTTTGGCAAGAGAAACTGACTCACTAAATTCCCCTCGCTCTCCAATATAAAACTTTCAGTAAAGAAAGACATTTTAAAAAAAGAAATTCTGGCCTAGTCACCACTTTTTGCTCACAATCTCTGCCCCACGTTCTCTGATATTCAACTCCAGCTGAAGACCACTAACTCAATACAGTCTATGAATAAAATCTGGGGCCTTTTGATTATTTTTTTAACATGTCTGAAGAATGTGGAATGTCCTTAAAACATCAATAACAGCGACAGGAAATGGAATTCTGCCAAATGTAGCATTAAATAAATATATTTCATACGCAGGAACAAATTAAACAAGAAGAAATGCAACACTGCTGCAAATGCAGTCACTTCTACAAGCCCAGCAGTTTCTCATGCCCACCGGGATTTCAGGAAGATCAATTTAATCTAGACTCAAATGAGTTCAGGTTTGCAGACACTGTACTATATATTTTTCCATTAAATCATGAGGATCTTATGCTCTATATAAAAATAGTTAAAACCTTCCAAAAATCTTTCAAGCTATACATTAGTTACCACTAAATCATTTAAAAATTAACAAAAGATACAAGACGTTCAGCGGCGCTTTTACTATGTAAAATTTCCCAAACATTACTCAGCAAGAACTACGCAAGAAATATGTTGAGGAAGCATTTTAAGACTGAAGTAACAATGCAGACAATTTAAAATGAACTGAGGACAGGAGAATTAGCACTGATGGCTCTACGACTAGTGTAGTGGTAGGAAGCAAAATACACAGGAGACCAAGCTTGGTTGACAAAGGTCACAAGGTTGAAAGGAAGCTGAGGATGTATACTCATGAAAAGCTATAGTGAGATCTGTAAACCGGGGAAAGGACTTTGAATTCAACAACCTGGGGTCCAAACTGGGACAGAACACTAACAGGTGTGCGGCACCTTAGACAAGGGTGCTGACAGACGTTCATGATTGAGTTCAAGAGAAAAGTACAGAAGAAATTGTCTGACAGTAACAGAGGTGTGAATAAGGGTTTTGTTGACAAAGAAGGAATGAGAGAGATAAGGTGGAAGATGGTGAAAGCACTATAAAAAAAAAATTGGGAAAAACACCAAAGTTTGTACTGGGCATTGCAGCTAACAATTTTAAAAATGCTTTAATTCCACTTTATAGTACACAAAGGCCTTTTCAAAAAAAGTATACAATACAGATGACAAAACAGCAGTACATTTATTCCCATTTTAAGACTTAAGCTTCATTTCCACCACCCCCCCCCCCCCCATACTTGGTTAACACAAGCACAGGAAGTGCGCACTCTTCACAATTAAGACAAAACCCTCTGTGTTAAACATCTCTCAGATTAGGACTACTTCCAACAATTGTCAGTTCTGTTTAATACCAGTATCCACCAACCAGCATATTCCATGCTCAATTTGCCAATACGGTAAAAATCATGTATAACATAATTCAAGCAAAAGCAAAGAAATTCTGACAAGGAAAGAAATTGATTTTAAAAAAACGTACAAATTACAGTCTAACCATACATTCCCACAAGGCAGTCAAAGGCTTTCCTAGTTCTTTTAGAGAATTTTTTCACATGACGTAGATCTTTTCTTGTGCTACTCTTCTAGCGTGGCAACAGCACTCCGACTTAAATAAAAGCTACTGGTTCATAGCAGTGACATATTTACATATTCAGTTATTGAGGGGAAGTACCAGAAGTCATCACTCCTTGCAGTTCACAGCTATTTGTCATTGCTGGACTGCCTTCTACAAGACCAACCCAGTTTTCTACGCATTAAGAAGTTGAAAGCAAATCAACTCCAAACTATGTTTGATCTTTTTACATTAGGCAGTGCAGTGTTGCCAATGTTATAAAAATTACTACAAGGTGACTTTCAAAAGTTAAGAGTTGGTGCTGATTAACCTCCACTTAAAAAAAAAAAAGAAATTTTGAACTCAACACATTTGAATCCAACGTTCTGCTCAGATTCTTAAAACATGCTCAATCTCATAACAAGTTTAGCACAAAGCAGAAATTGTTTAATATTATTTGAACTCAACACTAAAGCAAGAATATCAAGAGTCCTGCACGCTATTGCAAGGTAAAATAGACTATGACAAAACAATGCAAGTGAACATTCAATTGTGCTGTTAAATACAGCAATATTATCAGTAGTTCAGCCTAATGGGGAACACTTCAATATATTACTTGAACACAAAGACAATTTTTATTTATGGTTGTCAGATAATGTCCAAGCTCAGGTCCAAATGAAAAGTTTCACTCACCATAACATTTACTGAAATCCTACAACACAACCAAATGTAAAAATATGTTAGAACACGTTTTCTCCCCCCTTTTATTATTCAAAAATTCCACTGTTCACCTCAAGGAGGAAGCTATGTCTTACAAAGGACTACAGAGAAGCTTTATCAAAAAGGGATCCTGAAAGAAACATTACAGAATAAGGAAGGAGACTCAGGGACCAATCAGCAAACAACTATCACAGGTAAAAGAAATTGTTTGTAACAAGCCACACCTTTTAAAGGATCTAATTCTGCAATCTGTTGTGCTAAGCTCTTTATATTACAAACACGATGGGGAATACCAGTCAGAAAGTCAGCTATAGAACTCTTGCACCAAATACAGTGGTTATCAGAAATCAAAGGAAGGTTGGAAAAAACAAGCCAAGCAAATGTTTGCAAGTCACAAATTCATTTCTGAAAGATTCAGTATTTTACTAACCTTGTAGGTTCCATCTATTTCAGGTTTTCAGACCTTATATTTGTCTATGCCCTATCGCCAAGAAATACAAGTTGAAACCTCCCATCACATTCACTGGGCAGTAAATAAAATTCGATTACGCAGACTTCAAACTTTACTGAGGGCACAACTCTCTTTACATAAATAACAACAAAGGTAGTTAAGATCTATACATTTCTGGATTCATTTCTACAGTAACAGCAGTAGTTTGCATTCAAGAGGTCCATCAGATTAACTAATCAGATCAAGTAATTAAAACTAGTGCTTTAGATGCTTTGAAAGAATGTTTAAAAGCAAAATAAAACATGTTACTTTAAAAAAAAAACTGACAAAAAACAATTTGAAAAGCAACAGAACTGAACCTTGAGAATAGATTGATGCAAAAGATTTATAGTAATTAGTTCCAATGAACAGGATCTCCCTAACATTAACTCAAGTTCCACTGTGTCACTGAGATGTATTTCCACAATTTGCTGTCGATCATCAACTTCATTAAGCCAATCAGTCACACTTAAAATAGATTTGCATGCTGTGGCAATTTACACAAGGTTGCTTTGATACCCATGCAGGTTAGACTCTCAGTGACTAGTGCGCAAGAATCATTTACGCTACTCAGTGCTGGAAGTGTGGATCTACAATGGAGAAGAAAACTGGATTGTCAAGTCTGCTGCCTAGTTGAGAGTTGGATTTCGCGTAAATAGCGAGGTGGAGGGGGGGGATGACTTTTCAACTGAACCCAACCAAACATACAAGTATGAAACCAGCTTGAATTAAACACCCACCACTGTGCTCAATGTTACTCCATCCCGACAGTGCATAGCTTTGGTTTTTTTAACACTTCAAGCAGGCACAGGGGGAAAAGTCACTGGTTTACCATTTGATTATTCAGTCTCTATATGGGAATAGAACAGGTTTTCACAGGGATTTGTAACGCTGTTGCTGCTGCCGCCTGGCACAGCCAACGCTTAAGGCTGCTGTCAGCCCAGCCACAGCAGGGATGGGCCCTCAACTCCAGCCGAGATACTCTCACCCCGGAGGATGAGGGGCCTAGCAGCCTGCAGGCCCAGGGCGGGGAAAGGAAGCCCCCTAACTGCACGCACCCGCTATCGAGTGGCGAAGGGTACGTGGAGGCTCCACATTGCTTCCCGCCCTGAACCGCAAGGGCCTGCGGCTGGGGACGGGCCCAGGAGCGGCGGCGGCGGCGGCGGCCTCTCCTGGGAAGAGCCGCTCCCCATCGCCTCAGTCACCACCCACCCCCTCCACAAATCAAAAAAAATTCTCCTCACTCAAACCCTCCCAGTGGGCCCCACACCCTCACTACCCCCTCAACTCTCCCCCCGCCCCGTGATGTCCCGTCCCCTCCCTCAATCCTCTACCCCCTACACCCGCCTCCTCTCCATCTTTTTCCCCCCACGGTTTTCTCCCTCCCTCACCGCTCTGTTGCTCCCGGTTCGGTTCCGCTCCCTCCGCCGCTGTCGCTCCGCCTAAAACCGCTCGAGCTTCTTCCCCACCCCCTCTCTCAACCAACACACACACACACACGTAACAACGTCACCGGCAGCCTCGCTCTGAGCGCCTTAAAAGGGAAACACCTTTTAAAGCGGCAACGACCCCCCCGCCCCTGCTGTGGACCCACCACCAGCGAAAGACTCGCGCAACGCAAAAAATGCCGAGCGCCGAAGATACTATGGATCCCAAAGAAGCTGGGATTGTGCCGCCCCCCCCCCCGCCAAATGTTGAGGTACTCCAAAGTGCTGCGGCACCACCCAAAATACTGAAATCGCTCCAACAGATGGCCCCCAAAATACTAAGATACCTCTCTCTTTAGTGGACTCATAGACCAACAGACATTCACAAACAAAGAAGAGGACCATTCAGCCCATTGTGTCTGCACTCATCAAAAAACATCCGACTACACTAATCCCATTTTCCTGGAGGAGATGAGTCATAGAGTCATGAGTTGTGCAACACAGAAACAGACCCTTCGGTCCAACTCGTCCATGCTGACCAGTTATTCTAAATTAATTTAGTCCCATTTGCCAGCATTTGACTCACATCCCGCTAAACCCTTCTAATTCATGTACCCATCCAGATGTCTTTTAAATGCTGTAACTGTGACAGCCTCCACAACTTCTGCTGGCAACTCATTTCATACAAACACCACCCTCTGAGTAAAAACGTTGCCCTTTAGGTCCAGTTTAGACCCTTCCCCTCTCACCTTAAACTGTTTACCACCTTAATAACTTTCATTGAAAACTTCTTGATCATTAAACCAAATCGTTAATATACAAACAGCAATGGTCCCAGCATGAAATCCTGTGGAAGCCCACTGGAAGTCACAGTCACAGAAACATCCCTCCACCGTCACCCTCGACTTCCTGATTCTTAGCCAATTTTCAGCCTGATGTGTCACTTTGGCTTGGATCCTATGGGGTCTTACTTTCTTGATATGTCTCCTATGAGGGACCTTTTCAAAAGTCTTGCTAAAGTCCAAGTAGACCATATCAAATACATTACCCTCATCGACACTTGTGGTTATCACCTCAAAAAATTCAATTAAATTTGTCAAACACAATCTTCCCTTAACAGATCCATGTTGACTGTCCCTGATTAATCCATTTCTGTCTAAGTGCAGATAGGTTCTGTCCCTCACAATTTTTTCTAATAACTTCCCAACCACTGAGGTGAGACTGGCTGGCCTGTCGTTTCCTGGTCTGTCCTTTCCTCCCTTTTCAGTAATGGGACAATGCTAGTAGTCCTCCAGTCCTCTGGCACCTCACCTGTGGCCAGCAAGGATTTGAAAATTACTCTCAGGGCCCCTGATATCTGCTCCCTTTGAACCCTCAACAGCCTAGGCTATGTTTCAAACAGGTTTATGAATGTATCTATTCATACAGCTACTAAACCCA
>JAHRHZ010000027.1:6289557-6293172 GCA_024137785.1 Ginglymostoma cirratum
GACAATAAATCATTTGAGACTGCCAGCCTCAGCTGCTAGAATAGACCGCGCATTCTCCTAATTATAGAACCTGTCACAATTACCATGCTCCTAATCTCGTGGCTTGTCTATCTTTACCTTTTCTTCATTCATAACTCTTTGTTATGAAATGGTATGGTGTTATTCCTGCTTAATCTGTAAAACTGCAGTTCTGCTGCCTGTATCCTAACTTGAAACAAGACCAATACCAAGCACTTGCCGTCCTACATTCACCATCTGGTCCAGCTACACCTTGACTTTAATGTTGCAATGCTGCTCAGCCATGATCAGATTGACAGAATTACAAGTAATAATTAAGTTACATGTATGTAGATTTGCAGACCTGGAATGGACTAATATATCTACTCCACAGGGAACTGATTAAAGCCAATAGTAGGAGAGATCTGATTGTGTTATAATGCATTACTCTCTCAAGGCTGACTATTAATACTGTGACTCTAAAGTTAAAACAACCAGGGGTTCAGATTGTATCGCCTGGGCTAATATTGATCACCTAAAGGACCCAGAGATAATTTTTATTCCACCTCTCAGGGCATTACATGGTCCTTAATTTGGATGGAGTCTCTCTGTATCAAAATGCATAGGGCAGAAAACCATATTAGACAGTTTAGATGGACCAGTAGGTCTTTCCTTTTTGTCCTTTTAATAGCTTTGCATGTAGGTAACAGGCTTGAGGGCTTAATTTTATCCCTGTGTTCCTATCCATTCCATAGTATTCTCACCTCTGAGTCAGAAGACAGTGGATTCAAGTCACTGTGTGAACATTAAGGATGGAACTCCAAGGTTAATACTCCAGTGCAACACTGAAGGAAGGTTGTATTATTGGAGATGGTGTCTCATGGATCAGATGTTTAACTGAGGCACCACTATGTCCACTTTGGTGATACAAGGATGACATGACAACATTTTGAAAAAAGAGTAGGAGAGGGTGGGCCAGGCCAAAATTTATCTTTCAAACAACATCACCAAAACATACTGCCAAATTTCTGTTTCTGTGAGCTTGCTGCCTCACTTCCTACATTATAACAGTGGCTACATTAAACGTGGCTGCATAGTGCCTTTTGACACCTTGCGGTCATGAAAGGTGCATAAAGATCAACTTTTTCTTTAATGTAGATGTCAGATAAGATCAGTCTCATTGTGATGGCCTCCGTGGTGAACTGTTTACTTTTATAAGTGACATGGGCGTTGCTGTCAAAGCAGTCAATTGTTGACCATTCACAATTTCTCATGAACTAGTTGGGTCTCTAGGCCGTTTCAGAGGACAGGTAAAAGTTATTCACATGTTGTGGGTCTGGAGTCACATTTATGTAAAAATTTCTTCCCTAAAGGACATTAAAGAACCAGATGGGCTTTTGCAACATGATCACTATTTGATAGTCACCTTCATCATGGCAGATTTGAACACATGTTCCCAGAACACTAGCCCGGGCCTTAAGATTACTAGGCCAATGGAATTACCACTACAACATTTCTTCCTGACAGTAAATGTCACGAACAACACAACTCTGTGGCATTCAGTGTGCTATCTGGGAAATTAATGTTTTCCTCATGTGTGGTGGCGTTACATTTAATATAGCAGTGATGAATATTGGGGATATTGATGAATACTTCTAATTCTGCTTCTGTGTGAGTCCAAATTTCCCACAGATCAACGCAAATAAAGAATGTATTGTTAATGAGTGACTGCATCATTAAATGAAGCAGTTAGTGAGATGGAAAAATGAGTCCTCAATTCCAAACAAAGGCCTCTAAAATTTGAGAAATCTCTGAGGATTTCCCTGGGGATAAAATGTGTATCGTGAGCCCTGATTCACTGTCTCTAGGCTCACAATAGCAATAGAATTTAGGTTAGGTAGATATTTGTGAAACTACAGCTAGACTTGAGTCACAACCTTTAGAAAATAAATGGAGAGAATTGGGAGTTAACTGACATTTGACTTCTGTCAGACTGAAATGGTGTGGGGCAGTGATCCTTGAATAATAACATGGAGATAGAAGCCAAATGGCAAACATCCTCTTTCAGTATCTTTCTCTTTCATATTTATATCAAATAAGCAGATGTTCTGGAAAGACTGGAGTGGGAGGAAGTTGGTAGAGATCACTAATCAGCAGAAACCAATCTAAGAGAAGCACGCAGTAACCACAGAGCATATCCTGGCAAAGAAAATATCACATTTTTAGACACAGAAAAAAGACGTTTCAAAAGTAATTTCAAAATCTATGTCAGGGGCTGGGGGTGGGCACTGGCGCAACAGGGGAAATCAGGCTGGGTGACGCGTTATGTCAGATTCGGGTAGATCACCTTTAGGGTCAGACTTTGAAAAACGACTCAATTAATCGGAAAATATTCCTTTTATCTGCTGGTTGTAAAATTTCTTCATCAAATCGAGTCTGGGGACTTTTTGTAGTGATGGCACCACCCAATCAAACACTGACCTGTCTCTAATTCATGGAAACCCCACTAAGAAAGACCACAGGATACTAGAGCAATGAGATAGTTTGAAAAATGACTCTCCGGTGCAATCGTGAGTGTTCCCCAGAGCTCCTAGCAGAATGGACTATAGAGGAAGAATTATTTTGTATGAAACTGTGCTATAGCTGGCCTGGGAGCACTCGGTAATGATCTGAAAATAAAATGAAGTCGCGTGCAAACTTCACCAGAAGAAAAAAAGAAAGAAATTCGCAGTACAGCAGCAATATTCTTGAGTAAGTTAGCATTTGGCTCCCTCATTTCCTCACAAGATTGTGAAATTTGGGAGGTGACTATCCCCCGTTCCCTGTTCAGATTCAAACTTGACGATAAATGAAACTTCTCCCCCATCAAAATGCAAATACCCAGGTGAGGTTTTTAAGTTTGGCTTCCAAATATGACACAGCCTCTGCCCCGCAACTGACATACACACATTTGCAATTTGATAAGAACAGGAAGTAAGCCATCTATCCAAGTTAAGTGGGCAAACACTCAACACATTTCTTTTAACAAGATTTGTTTGTCAGCATGTAGTACTTCTCCGATACAATTAGAGAATGTTATAAAATTGAATGAGGCTGTCAAAGCAAAGGGTAAAAAAAGCCGCATATTCAATATCATTGCAGTCCAAATTCTGTCATCTTTGAAAATCATAAAAGGGACAATGCTAGTATGACACAGTATTATCTGTCAAAATGCATTTAGGACATCGGAAATGCGCCCGGGACAAATTTATGCCCAAACTCTGGACAACGTCAGAGGTCAATTATAAATAATGTTCACAGATCTTCAAGTTGAATCGAGGTGATGGTGATGAGATCACCGAGTAAATGGGTGAGGAAGTGTTATGATTCCAGCTGATGGTGAAACTAGCGGCCAATCCCTGAATAAAATTCGACTTTGTAGGCCACAGGTTTTAATTTTCAAGATATTAACGGGAAAAGACAAGGTCAATAAAGACAAGCTTTTCCACAATTTGGGGATTCTAGAGCTAGTGGGCATAGTCTAAACATTAGGGCCAGGCCACTCAGGAAAGATGACAAGGTGTAGAGCTGGACGAACACAGCAGGCCAAGCAGCATCAGAGGAGCAGGAAGGCTGACG
>JAHRHZ010000027.1:6293572-6334265 GCA_024137785.1 Ginglymostoma cirratum
CTTAGAAGGGTCTAGGCCCGAAACGTCAGCCTTCCTGCTCCTCTGATGCTGCTTGGCCTGCTGTGTTCGTCCAGCTCTACACCTTGTTATCTCAGATCCTCCAGCATCTGCAGTTCCTACTACCTCTCATTCAGGAGAGATGTTAGGAATCACTTCTACATGCAAAGGGTGTTAGAGATTTAAACCTTTCTTCCACATAACAGCCGTGGATACTGGTTCAGTTGTTAATCTTAAATCTAAGACAGATAAATTTTTGTTAAACAAAGGTATTAGGGATGTGGGCCACAGGCAGGTATATGGAGTTAGGCCACATGGACTCATCAAATAACAGAGCAGGCTCAAGGTTACTGAATGGCCTACTCCTGTTCCAATGCTTTGATTGTTCCTCTGTTCTCAATTTTGCTATTTGTTCATTGTGGTGGTCAATCACGGAACATATTCACAAGTGGTTGCCAATGTATGCTTAACAGAAGAATATGAAAGTATATTATACACGAAGGTAAAGAAACACGATTGAAGTAAAGAACAAGTCAGTAACCCAAGAATAAGAGCAATCTTCCTAAAAATATCACAAATGCAGTTTTAATTCTTCTACTCTCAACAAGAACCTGACAGATACTCAAACTTCAGTCAAGGGTCACCTTGTTTCTGCTTTAAAGTTTCTTATTTAGTTGCCATGGTGATAGTGTCTTCCTGTAGCTTTGTTCTTACTAACTTCTAAACAATTTCAGAGTAAACCCATGGGTATTCCACACCCTCAGAGCAGTTTTATGCTGCTGGAATTTTCTTCTAAGCCACACAGGATGTTTTCCCTAGATCTGAACTGACCTGTTTGGTGTTTGTTGTCCTAACAGCAACCTTCTGCTCTGACTGAACCTACACACAGAAGGTTAGTCTCCTGGATGGTTCCATCTTTCTGTAAAACTGGACTCCTATCACTTGACAACACTTTCTTGTTGTATCCTTTCTTCTAACTGTTCATCTTAAGTTCTAACCCTTATTTAAAAAGTGCATGCATCAGCAAATTTCTAGACAGCCTTTCACCACTCGCAGACTTCAAAAGTCAAACTAAAACTCTGAGCAGAAACCTGTAGAGCCTGAGCAACTTGGGCTATGGTGAGACTTGTGGCAGAATTATGTAAGAGGTGCAGTGGTATCTGGCTTGACATTGGAAACAACTCACTACATCTCTTGTGCATTTGCTGAGTCGCGAGTTTCTCGCTAAGCAGCAGCAAGTTGTCAATTAAGAGGAAGTATAGCTCCTTCAATGCCTTATTAAAGCCACAACTCATCTCCTAAATATTCAACTTTCTATCTTACCACATGTGCCAAACAAGCTAGATATTAAGAATGAGCAACATGGACCTCAGAGCAGGTAACTGGTGACCACAGCTTGTTTCAAATTGACCTTGACTTTCAACACTGGGCACCAGTATTTCAGGGCATGCTTTATGAGCAGCAGCCACATATACCCTCCATCCATGCACATTGGTCCTTAGTGCTGTGAGACAGCAGTGTTAATCAATGAGCCACCCTGCTGCCCCTTCCCTTCCCTTTTTCACCATGAGGACATTGGTACATATCTATGGATAGCAAGTGTTATCGCATATCAATGCAAATTACCCTCCTTCACACTGTGCACTGAGACTGTAAATGCTTTGCCTTTCAAAAGGTGTTATAGCTGGAGGGAAGGCTGAATAATATTATTTTATTCTTCTCCTCTTCTGTCCATCAGCAGAGTTGTTACTTTTATTTTTCCTATTTTTTTTGTCCCATTCAAGATAGGATCTGATGAGACCCCATACACCCCCAAGGCCTCCATTTGTAAAATCCAGTTCAAAAATGATATGCCACAGACTCTTTAGGATTAAAACAAAGGAATGGCTCAGAGAAATGTGGTGGTGTAGTGGCAATGTCACTGGACTAGTATTCCAGAAGCCTAGGCTAATGCTGTAGGGCGATGGGTGTGAATCCCACTGTGGCAGATGGTGACACTTCAATAAAAATTTGGAATTAATGGTGACCATATAGCCATTGTCAGTAAAAAAAAATCTGGTTCACTAATATCCTTGAATGAAAGAAGACCTTTATCCTTACCTAAGATAACAAGGTGTAGGGCTGGATGAACACAGCAGGCCAGTCAGCATCAGAGGAGCAGGAAAGCTGACATTTCAGGTCTGGACCCTTCTTCAGAAATGGGGGAGGGGAAGGGGACTCTGAAATAAATAGACAGAGGGAGAGGGATGATGGAAGGTGGATAGAGGAGCATGTTCATCCAGCTCTACACCTTGTTATCTCAGAGTCCAGCATCGGCAGTTCCCACTATCTCTATTATCCTTACCTGGTCTGTACTACATGTGACTCCAGACCAACAGCAATGTGGCTGACTCTTAACTGCCCTCTGGGGCAACTAGGCATGAGCAATAAATGCTGGTCTAGCTGGTGATGCACACATCCCTGGCCAGAAAAGCCAAAGAAAATTTTGGCATTAATTCATGCTATTTCTGCTTGAGTCCAAAATAGTTCAGTAATGTTCTATTTTATAGAAGCTCAGACTCAGGTGGGTGCATTGGCTGAATTTGTAAAATTCCTTGTAAGCTTGATGAAGGCACAGCAAAATAATGTTAGCGTACAGACTTAGTCCGCCTTTTCAGTGAATTTTAGACCTTTTTTTCTGGAACTAGGTTCTGAAGGAGATTCAGACCAGAGGTGGGCTTAGCTAAGCCTGAAGCCTGGCTGTAGTGTGAACAGTTAGATTCTTAGCAGACTCACTCAATGTTAGCAGCAAACCTCTTCTTATTTGGCTGAAGCAAATGTTCAGAAAATGTACAATTAAACCTTTTCGCTAAGAGCTGCGGTCATGTGACAAGGTTACTGGCTGAATTTGAATTTGAATTTGAATTAGCTTTATTGTCACGTGCAGTGAGAAATTTGTAATATTGCTGCTTTGGCACCATCGTTGGTGCAGGGGACCTAGGTACAGATACTTAAGTATGCATTACACACTTGAAAGAATAATAAATAAAAGTTCAGCGTAAGAATCTTGAAGTTTATTTTTAAAAAGTACTTTAATTTTAGTCTTTTCACCAAGCCCATGCCAGCACCGAACCTCCAGTCCGCCCAGGCTGGGATTCAAACCTCAAGGCCTAGTTTCTGCTGAATCAGGTTCAACTTAATAAAAATGTTTCTATGGAATAATTAGTTTCTATCTCTCTGACCGGTTCATTGAGAAAGTGTATTTGATCCATGGTGAGCCACTGGTGCCATCTCAGGCACAATGAGTTTTGATAGTTCCACTGTTCAAGACTGACTGGGGAGACACCTCATCTGCTGGTCTTTTATGTTTGTGGCCTGCAAGGTCCACTTACTGCATGGCTGTGACATGCCAGGAAATCTGAGTTTGTCCGGGTAACTGCTGTTTAGACTCCTTCCAGAAATTGGGGTCAATTTGCATCACGTGATTTGTTTTAGTAAAATCAAAACTTATTTTACAATTTAAAAAAGTAAAGTTTGTAAAACAAGTTTTTCTGATTTTTTTCTGAAGAAGGGTCCAGACCCAAAACCTCAGCTTTCCTGCTCCTCTGATGCTGCTTGGCCTGCTGTGTTCATCCAGCTCTACACCTTGTAATCTTAGTTTGTAAAACAATTTGTGATCACTCTTCATGTGCTATAGACATGACAAAAAGTAACACAGCCAACTGCCAGTAATGGGATTACACTACGAATCAATAGGTGGCAAGCTGAAATCCTACTGTGGCAAGTAATGAAGTTCAGTTGAATAATTTTGGTGATTTGTACATTGATATGAGAAAAACATAACCATGAAAGCAGCATAATGTAATCCAGTTCCAACTGTTTCACCCCTATTCAGTTTAACTTACATCTTACTCCGATTTCACACTTCATCGTTGACACTTAATGTTCCTTGAAATTACCTAATTAGTTTGTGCAGTTGTTATGCTGGGGCAAAAATGGAGGGACATTGGATGGATTGTGGCCTGCCATTGTTGGTCATGTTTTTGAGGCCAAAAAAATTACCTAAGCCTGCTTTCATTGCACTCCTGCACACTTACAATTTCTAGGCAAGTTACCAGATAACAAACAAAAGTAGGGATCCCAGTTGATTTTTCCATTTCTTGAGGTGATTGTAGTGCCCCAATGATTGTCTTAGCTGAGATGAATTCCCTGAGTGCAGACTGGTTTCAAACTTAGGAACCTGGAGACTACCAACAGTGAAAGTCAAAAACCTTTTGACATCTGGTACTTGCAACAACTGTAGAGTTGTTGGTTAATCACAGAGATCAACATGATCAATGCATCTACAAAAATTCTAGACACGAGGTGAGGGAAATCCCCAGTGGGATATCTTTGGGAACCATAGATCTAAGTTTACCTGTCCCCAGACAGCATGTTCAAATCTCCACATCTTATGTCTCAAATACACATACACTGGAGTGTCAAAGACAAATTTTCCAAAATAATTATATTCATTCACATTTGAATGAAACAATATGAATGAGCTCCATCATTTGTTAGGAAGCTTGATTGACAAATTGGTCACTAATTGCTACATTGAACAGGTTTGAAATTATGCCTTCCAAATGCAGGCTGTATGCTTTCAATACATTGTCCTATTCTTTTCATTTGTCCATGGAATGTGGCCATCACTGTCTAAACTAACATTTATTGTCCGTCCCTAATTGTCCTTGAGAAGGTGGTGTTAAGTTTCCCTCTTCAACTATTGCAATTGTTGGAAAGTAGGAACACCCACAACGTTATTATGAAGGGAGTTCCAGGATTTAGAATCACCGGCAGTGAAGGAATGGTGATATATTTCCAAGCCAGGATGGTAAGTGTCCTGGAGGCGAACTTGTAGCTGGTAGTGTTTCTATGTATCTGTTGCTTTTGTCCTCCCACAGAGTCGTGGTTGCAGGTTTGAAAGGTGCTCTTAAAGGAGACTTGTAGAGTTACTGCAGTGCACTTTGTTAGTGGTACACACTGCTGCTACTGAGCGTCGGTGGTGATGGGATCGAATGTTGAAGGCAGTGGGTGAGATGTCAATCAAGTGGGCTGCTTTGCCTTGGATGGTGTTGACCGTCTTGAGTGTTGTTGGAGCGGCACCCATCCAGGAAAGTGGAGAGTGTTCCATCATACTCCTGACTTCTGTCTTGTAGATAGTGGTCAGACTTTAGAGAGTCTGGAGAGGAGTGAGTTGCTACAGAATGCCTAAACACATTATGCTCTTGTAACTAAAATAGTTATATGGCTAGTCCAGCGCAGTTTCTGATTAATGTTTTTGTGAACAGCGGGGCATTTGGCGAAGGTATTTGTATTGAACATTAAGGGAATCAATCGATGATTCAACTGAACTTGTAGGAGGTGTTGTTTCCTTGAGAACACCGGGAAGAATTTAGAGAAATGTATGGCACAGATGGAGGCCCTTTGCACCATTAGCTGGGATTTTCAGATTCTTCACTATAGTGTTGGCAGGGGAGGGGGCGGGCTGGGCAATGCCATGATGTACAAAAAACACCCTGCCACCACCAACAAATCCCACTGGATAAATGGCCAATCATCTAATTAGAAGATGGCAGTCATTTCATTGCTACTGGACTGCGGGAGGGCACAAGATATTTCAGTGGGTAGGGTGCACAATCGAGAGGTGGAGTTTGTTGGGAGACGGAATCAGGGAATCAAAAGCAGGAGATTCAAAAGCAGGAGGGTGGCTTTCAGTGGTCACCTCATTGTCCCCAAACATCTCACATCAGTCACACCCACCCCCCTCCCATTTTAGGTCAGATTGAAGCCCACCTCCATATCTCCAACCCCCTCGCCTGGCCAGTTGACCACTCCATTTCAGCAGTCAGGAAGTCTGCCTGAAGTAATCATGGTGGCCGTGTGGAAGAAACACTCATGGTTGTTTATTGACCGCTTAAGGAGCTTAATTGGCCATGGATCTAGAGGGCTTTCTTGCCTAGAATTTAATCTCAGATGAGGTACATAGCAGGTATTTTCCCGGTGTCAGCTTGCCCAATTATCTGCCCTTGCTATCCTCTACACCTCCGCTTCTCAGGAGGGGAATATTCTGCCCAATTGTGTACCAGGTGAGAAGGACTAATGCTGTCTCCTCCCAATCCCCAGCTCTCGGCCTTTTGCCTTATAGTTTACTGCCCTTTGGTACAAAACCAAATATCGAGAGTTTCTGCCTCTACAATCCTTTCAGGCAGTATGCTCCTTAGCCCTACCAACCTCTAGGTAAAAATAAATTCTCTGCAGCTTGCTTCTAATCTATCTATTAAATATGTTAAATCCTTGCTCCTTTATGATTAGCCTCTGGGCTCAGAGAAATTAGTCCTTGTATCCATGTTACCTTGTCCTCTCATAATTTTATAAATATCAATCAAATTCCCTACACTGCCACTGTTTGCAAACACAATTCCAGCATATTTGATTTTTCTCTAATAGCTAAATGTTTCCAATCATGACACGTTTTAATTAGGTTGCCAATGGATGTAGCTGCAAGTGCTTTTTCAACAAGTTTAGGAGCAGCACTCATTCAAGTGAGGGGGGATTAAGCCAGCCTACTTCCAGACCATTGACTGAAACAGAATAACTGTTGTGCCCAAATCCCCAGAATATCTCAAATCATTAAGTTGCTGGCTGAGGAGGGATAAATGTCCCCTCATCCACTCCTGAGATGGTTGCAACTAGGGTTAATTTAGGATTGATCCCATCCTCTGTGGATATCTTTCTCTGATACCCAAATGAATTTGTTTTAAAAGGAGCCAATTTAACCAGGCATTTTTTTTAATTAACAAAAAAACTAATTTCATTAACTACTAATGTGAGAAGAATTTGTAATGCAACGCATGTTAAAAATAAGAGATGAGTCTAAAAGGTAAATGTTAGAAATGAAGATAAAGGGATCAGTTTCTGCATTGTTTGTGAAGAGTGGAGAGCTGAACATTACAGCCATTTCAGTGGATGTTACTGTAACATTGACTCGGGGAGCTAAACAGGTAGTTTTATGATCTGTAGTTTTGCAGATTTGACGAGCTTCCACAGCTCTGATTCCGTTTGACTGTAATTGAATTCCAATGTTCAATGTGACAGAGAATCACCTTGAAGGCCAGTTTCCATTTGTTTGGTTGCTACTTAGTTGACATCTAGCACTCAGAGCAGGAGACTCCCTTTACTTACATCCTGGGATAACTAGGGGATATTTCTTTGACTCTAATCTTGACAGCACACAAATGCTTGAACCAAGGCTGCTATACACTAGAATGTTCAGTCCCACTACCACACTCCAGTAGAGCTGTGACTGGCTTTTTAATCTCTGTCCTTGTGTATTCTTTAAAGAGAAAAACACAAAATGTGTCCACAGTTTGGGACCACAGTCGGTGGTTTGCTGTTCAGCAGAGGGTTATCAGGCCCTTGTTGTCTTTGAAGTCACGAGAGATTATAGTCCAGTTTGTTTTGATTTGCCTCTTCCTCCCAACCACCCCCCCCCCCGACTCTTTGAATGGTTATTGTTTGATGTCTCTTTGATACTTTGATGTGTTAGATTCAATCTCCACCATTTGAAGTTTTTACCATTTAAATTGTTCAGTGTTTTGACCTCTACTGCTTTCTGTGGTGGTGAATTCCACGAACACACTACCCTCTGGGTGAAGAAATTTCTCCTCATGTCAGTCCTAGATTGTTTATCCTGTATCCTTAGACTGTGACCCCTGGTTCTGGACTCCCTTGTCATTGGGAACATTCTTCCTGCATCTACCTTGTCCAGTCCTGCTAGAATTTTGTAGGTTTCTATGAGATCCCCCCTCATTCTTCTGAATTCCAGCGAATACAGTCCTAACTGATTCAAACTCTCCTTGTACATCAGTCTTGCCTTCCCAGGAATCTGGCTGGTAAACCCCTGCTGCATTCCCTCTATAGCAAGACTTTACTCTGTCAGATAAGGAGACCAAAACTTGCTCACAATATTCCAGGTGTAATCTCACCAAGGCCTCATATAATTACAGCAGGACATCTTTGCTCCTGTCCTCAAACCCTCAAATCCATGAGGGTCACTTGAGAATAACCATGAGCTCACACACAACAGTATTCTGATGCCAGCAAATGCTCATTCTGGGTGTATCAGATCCAAAAGTGAAATCTGGCTTGCTAGATGCAAACTTTGTTTTTTTTTAACCATGGATGTGAGTTACTGAATACATTTATAAGGGGGTGTCAGTGCACTTTTAATGTAAAGGATTAAACATATACAAAGCAAGAAAAAATATATGCATTGCACTTAACAAAATGAAAGGTTGGAAAGGTTTCATTAGAGACATCAGAAAAAGATTCAACTTCACATTATTGCTTTTTATCACAATAGCATTTTACAAATACATAAACCTCAGTGAACAGTTATGATTACCTAAAAACCCTTTGCTCAGGCTCAGGCTGGGACAGCTGCAACCAGCTTCCTTTTAGCAAATAGCTGTGTAGTCACCAAACGATTTACCCTTTCATTGAGTGATTCTCCCTGAGACATGCAAAAACCGCAAACTAAACTCAATATCACTTTAATCTATAAAGCAAAGCACGTGAGTTTTTTAAACTCAGCTGTCCTTGCTTCCACACTCTGGCACACTTACACAGACGCTGACTGAATTTACTCATTGTTCTGCTTCTCTGTCTTACTGGACTCCTGCAACTAGGCAACAGCAGTTTTCTCTCGCTCTTTGCTTTAATGCATTGAACTATTCATCTCAATAGTGTATAACTTCATTAAAATACATGTAAACAAAACAAATCTGTAGATTTTCCAGCAGCAGAGCCCAAGCTCAGATATAAAAGCTAACGATGACTAATCATATCAACCCCTTCTTAACACAAACAAATACAAAATTTTAACTTAACTTAAAGTCATACATTGTTCTGCGCAACACTCAGTATGATGGCTAGGAATTTCAAAAGACATTGAAGATTTTACATCATCCTTCTGTACCTGTACAATAAATAGCAAAAACGAGCTAAAACAGCTAGTTTTCCAGACACATTTTGGAAAAGGTTGGGAATTTGGCCACTTCAACTTTCCAGGGAAAGCAAATTTGATCACTGTAGAGTATTATTCCCAGTTGCTAGAAGTTACCAAATTTCACAATATATTTAGTTCTGCTATAACGCTTGTTTCGTTAACGTGAATTGGCTGTAAAGTGATTGGTGAATAGTGGACACTGTTTGGAAAATGCAAACTTTAGGCTGTACAGGTATAGGGATTTTCTATAGCAATTTCCCTATAACAAGATTTTCTATGGCGAATTTCTATAGCATGATTTTCTACAGTGGAGGTTGCGCAAGAACGTAACTATTGCGTTACAGGAGAAATACCTGTACGACAGCTGATTGATTGATTGATTAATTGAATCATTTATTGTCACGTATTCAATGTAAAAATGCAGTGAAAATTGTGTCCCTTCACCGTACATTCATGGACCATTCACATTAACTTAGAACAAGATAAGAAAAAAAATGCAAAAACTCTTTTCCACAGATGGATTTCCAGATGAGATTGTTTTGGACAGTTGTCAGCAATTTGTGATTGAAGACTCAGAGAGATTCACAGTAGAATCCAATATTAATCAAACCATTTCACCCACAGGACATAGAGAAGCCGAGAGAGTGGTGAAAATCATAAAGAGCCTAATGCTGAAGAACAATGATTGGGATTCGGAATGATTGAATCAGAGCAACACCTTTGATTAATTAATACTCACTGCTGATTTTCTAATGGACAGAGAACAAATCCCATTGCCACAACAAAACCTCAGACTAAATATGATATGTCAAGGGCACAAGAGATTAGGAGCAATTGAGGATTATCAAACAAGAAGAAATTGGTACAATTCCAGGCAATGAGTGAGGTTTGATACCAGGCCAGAAGGCATGGATTAGAGATAGGAAGTTAGGAAGTAAGGTTCTCAATCAGGCAGAGCAAGCATGGTCTTATATTGTTTGAATTTGAATAGGAACATTCAGAAGAAACAGACAAGCTTTAATATTATTCAAAGTAGAGAGAACATCTCAGTATGACTGCAACAAACTCTCAGATACAGAGAAAAGAACAACATTGATTTACCTCACAGAATGACAATCACATCACAGAAATGGTTGAGACCATCACCACCAATTATCAGTCACAGTAACAAGATCAGGGCGAGCTGTAAATGTAACATTTCTAGTTTGGACTTTAGGGACTATATCCCAAACTGGATTGGAAGAATCTAAGTAGTTTAAAGAATTAGTTATATAATGTTAAAGAGAAAAACCCAGGAGGTAATGTATAAGAACATAAAAGAAGTGTCCAGACCCAAAACGTCAGCTTTCCTGCTCCTCTGATGCTGCTTGATCTGCTGTGTTCATCCAGCTCTACACCTTGTTATCTCCTACTATCTCAAAGTAAGGAAGGATAGAGCAGTAAGATGGTGATGGATATCATGATTTACCAGCGACATTCCTGGTCAAGTGCTGTGAAGAAAAGAACAAAGATCAGTACAGCACAGGAACAGGCCCTTCAGCCCACCAAGACTGCACTGACACATAATGTCTTTCTGAACTTAAAACCTTTTGCCTCTATGCTGTCCACATCACTCTATTCCCTGCCTAATCAAATACCTGTCAAAGTGCCTCTTAAACATATCTGTCTCCACCACCTCCTTTGGCAGTGCATTCCAGGCAATAACCACCCTTTTTATAAAAGAAACTCCCCTCTTACATCTCCTTTAAACTTAGCTCCTTTTACCCTAAATCTACTTCCCCTAGTAACTAACATTTCTACCCTGGGAAAAAGATTCCAACTATCTATTTTATCCATGACTCTCATAATTTTGTAAACATCTATCAGGTTGCCCCTCATCCTTCAATGTTCAAAGTGAAAACAAACCAAGTTTGTCCAATCTCTTCTCATAACTAATATCCTCCAAACCTGGCAACATCCTGGTAAACCTTTTCTGTACACTCTTCAATGCCTCCACATCCTTCTGGTAGTGCGATGAACAAAAATATTCCAAATGTGGCCTAACTAAAGTTCTATACAGCTGTGTCCTGACCAATGAAGACAAGCATGCCACATGCCTTACAGAACACCTGCGCTCAGTTCATAACAAACAACTGCACCTCCCAGTCGCGAACCATTTCAACTCCCCCTCCCATTCCTCAGATGACATGTCCATCCTGGGCCTCCTGCAATGCCACAGTGATACCACCCGAAGGCTGCAGGAACAGCAAATCATATTCAGCCTGGGAACCCTGCAGCCCAATGGCATCAATGTGGATTTCACAAGCTTCAAAATCTCCCCTTCCCCAACCGCATCCCAAAACCAGCCCAGCTCGTCCCCACCTCCCTAACCTGTTTTTCCTCTTACCTCAAGCCCCAACCCCATCTCCTATCTACTAACATCATCCCGCCCCCTTGACCTGTCCGTCCTCCCTGGACTGACCTATCTCCTCCCTACCCCCCTACCTACACTCACCTTTACTGGCTCCATCCCCGCCTCTTTGACTTGTCTGCCTCCTCTCCACCTATCCTCTCCTCTATCCATCCTCTATCCGCCTTCCCCTCTCTCTCTATTTATTTCAGAACCCTCTTCCCCTCCCCCATTTCTGATGAAGGGTCTAGGCCCGAAATGTCAAGTTTTCCTGCTCCTATGATGCTGCTTGACCTGCTGTGTTCATCCAGCCCCATGCTTGTTATCTCACATGCCTCCTTGACCGTCTTATCCACTTGATTTGCCACGTTCAGGGAACAGTGGACCTGTACACCTGGATCCCTCTGAATGCTGATGTTATTAAGGGTTCTGCCATTTACTGTATACTTCCTTCTTGCATTAGATCTTCCAAAATGTATCATCTCACATTTGTCTGGATTAAACTCCATCTGTCATTTCTCCGCCCAATTGTTCGTGGATGTGTAGATTAGGTGGTCTATAGGGGAATGGTTCTGGGTGGGATGCTCTGAGGGTCGGTGTGGACTTGTTGGGCCAAAGGGCCTGTTTCCACATTGTAGGGATTCTATGATGTGCTTGTCTACAACTTGCTGTATCCTCTGGCAATCCTCCCCATTATCTGCAGCTCCTCCAGTCTTTATGTCACTTGAAAAACTATTAATCAGGCCACCTACATCTCCTCCAAATCATTTATATATATTACAAACAATAGGGGTCCTGACACTGATCTCTGAGCAACACCACTGGCCACAGATCTCCAGTCAGAAAGACATTCTTCCTCCTCTACTCTCTGTCTCCTATAACTAAGTCAGTTCTGCGTCCATCTTACCAGCTCACCATGGATCCCACATGACTTCACCTTTTATATCAGCCTGCCTTGAGGGACCTTGTGAAAGGCATTGCTAAAGTCCACATAGACAACATCTACTGCTCTGCCCTCATCAATCAACTTTGTCCCTTCCTGTAAAAGTTCAATCAAGTTTGTGAGACAAGACTTGTCCCACACAGAACCATGCTGTTTATCACTAATTAGTCAATATTTTTCCAAATATGAGTAAATTCTATCCCTCCTTTCTCCAATAATTTCCCTACCACTGACGTAAGGCTCACCGGCCTATGATTTCCCGGATTATCACGTTGCCTTTCTTAAACAAAGAAACAATGTTAGCTTTTCTCCAGTCATCTGGGGAGACTAAAGAGGATGCAAAGATTTTTTATGTGGCCCCAGCAATTTCCTCACCTGCCTCCCTCAGTATTTGGGATAGATTCTATCAGGTCCTGGGGACTTGACTGCCTTAATGTTTTTCAAAACACCCGACACCTTCTCCTTTTTTTAGGTTGACATTCCATAGAATATCAACATCCCCCTTCCAAGACTAACCATACAACTAATCCCTCTCCTTTGTGAATACTGATGCAAAATATTTGTTACAGACCTCACCCACTTCCTCCGGCTCCACACATAAGTTCCCTCCTTTGTCCTTGAGTGGACCTACCCTTTCCCTAGCTACCCTCTTGCTCCTTACATAAGTATAAAACACTTCAGGATTTTCCTTAATACTGTTTGCCAAAGACATTTCTTTTAGCCCTCCTAATTTATTGTTTGAGTTCTTTCCTGTTACCTTTGTATTCTTTGAGGGCTCTATCTGTCTTGAGTTTCTTAAACCTTATGAATGCCTCCTTTTTCTTTTTAACTAAGCTCCCAATTTCTGTTGTCATCTAACGTTCCTGAATCTTGTCATCATTGTCCTTCATTTTCATAGGAACATGCTGGGCCTGAATTCTAATCAACTGGCCTTTAGAAGATTCCTTCATGCCACATGTGGATTTATTCTCATACAGCTGCCCCAGTCTACATTCCCTGGTTCCTGCCTAATATTGTCATGGTTAGCCTTCCTCCAATTTAATACTTTCACTCACTTAAAACTTACAGAACTATGGTGACTGTTGTCAAAATGCTCTCCCACTGAAACTTCCATCATCTGGCTAGGCTTATTCTCCAACACCCAGGTCTAGCATGGCCCCTTCCGTAGTTGGACTATTTACATATTGTTTCAAAAAATTGTCCTGGAGAGACCTAACAAATATTCCCCACATCCAAGCCCCTGACACTAAGTCAGTCCCAGTCAATATAGGGGAAGTTGAAATCACCCGCCACACCAACGTGACCCAAAACGTTAACTCTGATTTCTCTTCAGAAGTGCCGCCAGACCTGCTGAGCTTTTCCAGCAACTTCTGTTTTTGCTCCTGGTTTACAGCATCCACAGTTCTTTCGGTTTTAATTCATCACACCAACCCTGCTGTTATCACATTTTCCATAATCTGTCTAAACATCTGTTCCTCTACCTCCCACTGGCTTTTGGAAGGCCTGTAGTACAACCCCATCAAAGTGATTGCGCTCTTCCATTTCTTGAACTCTACCATATGGCCTCGTTGGATGAACTGTCCAAGGTGTCCTCCCTCATATTTTCCCTTATCAGCAACACAATGCCCCCATCAATTTTACATCCCTCTCTATCACACTTGAAACATCTAAATCCAGGAACTTTAAGCTTCCAGACTTGGCCTTCTCTCAACTGAATCAACCTCTCATGTTCGTTCTTCCTCTTAGTTCCTTAGTTCCTTAGTCCCTGGCTCCCCCTCAGTCATTTTACATGCTGACCTACTGCTTCAGTTCCCACCTCCATGCCACACGAGTTTAAACCCTCCTGAGTGGCACTAGCAAACCTCTCTGCCAGGGTACTGGTGCCCTTCCGTTTAGGTGCAACCCACCCTTCTTGTACAGTTCCCACCTGCCCTTGAAGACATCCCAATGATCCACATACCTGAAGCCCTCCCTAACCTCTACATCAGCTCTTTAGCCACATATTTAACTGCACTATCTTCCTATTCCTAGCCTTGCTGGCATGTGGCACAGGGAGTAAAGCCGAGATTACAATCCTAGAGGTCCTGCTTTTCAATTTCCTACCTAACGCCCAAAACTCCCTGTCCAGGACCTCATCTCTCTTCTTACTGATGTTGTTAGAATATGGAACACAAACTCTCGCTGCTCAACCTTCAACTTCAGAATATCCTGTGCCCGATCAGAGACATCCTTGACCCTGGCACCAGGGAGGCAACACAGCATCCTGGGGGAGTCTCAATTGCAGTCACAGAAATGTCCCTCTGTCCCCTACCACAGAGTCCCCTATCACTACTACTCGCCTATGCATCAACCCTTCCTACTGTACAACAGAATCTGTTGTGATGCCACTGATTTGACTGTTGTTGGTTTTCCCTGAGAGACTATCCCCCATAATGCATCCAACATGGTATATCCCTGTCTGACAGGGGAATGGCCACAGGGGACTCCTGCACTGCCTGCCCACACCTACTCGTCTTCCTGGTGGTCACCCAATTCTTCCCTGTCTGTGTAACCCTTACTGGTGGTGTGACCAGCTTGCTAAACATGCTATCCACAACATTCTCAGCCTCATGGATGCTCCATAGTAAGCCCTTCTGCAGCTCCAGGCACTCCATGTGACAAATCAGGAGCTGCAGCTGAACGCATTTCCTGTATACGTGATCACCATGGAAACTGGAGTGTCCCTGATTTCCCAAGTAATACAGGAGGACCATTCCATGAGGCTGACTTCTCCTGCCATTGTGATCCTTATTAACTAAATCAACCTTGTTAACTACAGATAATCCTGGAACTGATTGCACAACCTTACTCACTCATCACCAAACTCAGATCTCTCACTCCCTTTCTCTATTCCGAGCAGACTGCACCTATAAAAAGTAAGTACTTTAAGTTTTTCCGGACACTGAAGGATAGGATTGTCTGCACTCATGAGGAATGCACTTTCAGAGAACAGAATTATGTACAATCGTGTAAGAAAGAGTTTGCAGAAACCAACAAGAGGCAGACAGCCGTGGTGAATGGTGGTGGACAATTAAACAACTCACAGGAAGAAGCTTCACAAATATCCCCAATCTCAATGATGGAAGAGCCCAGTACATCAGTGCAAACCACAAGGCTGAAGCATTTCAATCCAATGTAACGGATTATCCATCTCAGTCTCCTCCTGTGGGCCCTACATCAGATGCCAGTCTTCAGCTAATTTGTTGCACTTCTTGCGATATCATGATAAAGCTGAATACAGCAAAGGCTATGGACCCTGACAAAAATTTCACAATAGTACTGAAGACTTGTCTCCAGAACTACCTTCGCCCTTAACCAGGCAATGACCATCTCCAACAGGAGAGAATCTAACCATTGCCCCTCAGCATTTAATGGTGTTACTATCATTGAAATCCCTCCCCCATCAACATCCTGGGGAAGGCGCAGTTATATGGGCTGGAAATTGGGTCAGTAATATAAATACAGTGGAGTAACCTACCTCCTGATCCCTCAAAACCTATCCACAATCTAAGGTAGGAGCATGATGGAATACTCTCCGATTGCCTGGATGAGTGCAGCTCCATCAACTCTCAAGAGGTTTGATACCATCCAGTGCAAAGCAGTCCACTTGATTGGCAGCCTATCATCACATTCAACATTCACTCCCTTCACCACGAATGCACAGTAACAGTAATACTTACCATCTACGAGATGCATTGCAACAATTGACCTAGACTCCTTTAACAGCATCTTCCAAACCTCCAATCTCCACCATTTAGAGAGACAAAAACAGCAGATACATGGAAATACCACCAACTGCAAGCTCCCTTCCAAGCCACTCCCCACCCTGACTTGCAAATATATCACCATTCGTTCAGTGTTAGTAGGTCGGAATCCTGGAAGTCCCGTCCTAACAGCGCTGTGGTGCGCCTACACCATGTGCCCCACTGTTCTATAAGTAAGGTTTATTGTCTTTCTAAGGGCAATTAGGGATGGCCAATCCTAGGCTGGCCAGTAATGTTCATGTCTTGTAAATTGATCTAAAAAAGAACAATCGTAGGTTAGGGGGAACAATTATATATGTACTATCAAGAATGGACAAGAATAGCTAATTGACAAAATGTGCAGAATAGAGGCCTAAGCCAGAAACATTCCAGCAACACCAACCATTTTTGAAATTCCAGCCAGTAGAGGTATGTAAAGTATCCCGTACGCTTTCTTGATCACCTTATCTCTGCTGTTTCAAATTTAGTAATTTGGACACACCCTAAAACCCCTCTGTTCCTCTACATTTCTCAAAATTTTACCATTTAGCTTTAATTCATTTGCCTTCTTCCAACTCCCTAAATGCATCATCTCACATTTCTTCAGGTTTTACATGATTTGTTACTTTTCTTCCTACCAGATTGGTCCATCAATATCTTTCTGTTGACCATAGTTTTCTTCCTCCAGTTTTATATCATCTACAAACTTCTTAATCATGGTTCATATATTTATGTCTAACATTAGAGTTGTCGTGGTCTATATTATCTAGTCATAACTATGTTTCTGGGTGTGTATGTTGTTTTACTCACCACAAGGTACATTTCCCCACTTGGCAAACCTACATTTGGTTGTAACAAATTTGCTGAAATCTGCAATAACTGATAGCTTCAGCCACTTCCTAGTCACACTCAGTGTGGAGTGGAGGCATCAAGGTGAAGGGGCCAAATTGAGAATACAAGCAGACCAAAGGAGTTGGAAAGGAAACGGTGACAATTGGGCTATTGAGAAGTCGCACATTGGTTGTATATTGCAGTCACAAGATTCAATGAGTTGACAGTTTTCGGGTTCTATAAAAAGTGAATTGTAACAGGAAGCAATTTAGTGAATAAACATGGTGTGATGTAAGGAGGAATAATGCATAAGATCGTCTATTTTTAGCTGCAGAATAAACAAAACCAGTGCTCAGAGGAATAAAATATTGATGGAGGTTGTGGAGAGAGAGATTAACAAATACTTGAAGGCTAAGGTATATTTCTCAACTTCCAGTCTTGGACATTGACTGCCCTACTGCATCAGGAAAAAAAAGACATGAAACCTTAAGAAATAGGAATAGGAGTAGGCCATTCAGCTCTCCAACCTTCGATAGGATCATGGATGATCTGGTGTTCCTCCCGCCCATTTTCCTGCCTTTTCCCTGTAACCTTGGTTCCCACACTGATTGAGAATTTACATAATAATGCATAGTATTTGCCATTGTGTCTACTCCTCTTAACTGGGAGTTGTGATGGCCCATAGATGTGAGGTGTTTAATTCCCCTTGTGAATTAATTTGTAACCTTTGTAAACTACACTGTGTACAATATTTTGGTTCCAAAGGTTCTGGTGAACATTTTTTTCTTGACCAGGCTTTTTGGGACAGGAGAGATTGAGGACAGAGATAAAAGGTACTGCAGACGCTGGAGAATCCGAGATAACAAGGTGTGGGGCTGGATGAACACAGCAGGCCGAGCACCCGCTCCTATGATGCTGCTTGGTCTGCTGTGTTCATCCAGCCCCACACCTTGTTATATCAGAGATTGAGGACATTTGTCTGGGAAGTGCGAGATGGGATGCCTATGAGGCATGTGGTTAGAACATCAGCATAAGGACAAGGGGGAAGGCAGGGGCAGGGTGATTAGCTGTACTACAGTAATCCCCTCCAGCCTGACAGACCTCTGATGACTTTGTGTTCTTCCACTTCCGGCCCCTTCCGTATGTTGTGTTTGAATTACCAAAAGCTACCTTTAATTCGGCTACTTATTAAGAAATCTCACAACCAAATACTGAAACAATTACTTAAACTTTATTGCATGTGGCAACCAAAGTAAGACCTTCAAGTTAAGCCTCACAACCTAACGATTAATAGTGGAATTTAGCTATAATTCCAAATAACAGCGACTGTCTCTGGAGGTGTCCAAGGTTTGGTCCTTATGCAGCGTTATTCTCCCTCCCTAACCCTAACCCTGAAGAATCCTGGAGTTGAATTCTTAAAGTATATTTTGTCCTTTAAGTTTATAGTATGACATTATTGATGATCCTTTAGATTCTTCCATCCACAATATTGCAGGTCTGGAGCTTGACTTCTTATCTTTGTCGCATTTGGCATTGACTGTTTGAAGATACAACTTTCTTGCAATGAACTCCTTAAGTTCTTCTGCAGGGCAATCATTTGTCCTTGTGGCATGAAGCAGCCAGTATCAACTAGTTGTTAAAACAGTTTTGTTTATGTAGCTTTGACTCCTTCTTTTCTGAGAGGTGGCTAATTGCTTTCAATTCCTGCGTAACGGTTTGTCCTTGTCCCCTAACAGTTTATTCCAGACAGAGTTATTGCTGATTCTATCAATCCATGAAGAGTTATTAAAGTTGTTAAGTTTACACTATTAAATATAGCTCGCTCGGAGAGGAAAAAGCAGTAAAAACTCCATCATAGTTGGAAATAAACGAGCAGGGCGTATTGGTCCTCCACGTTGAGATACACAAGACAATTGGGACCACCTTCAAAATTTTTACCTTCAAAAGTTTGACAGCTTTCTTCCCCCTGTTCTTTGCTTCACCACTGGTAACCTTCAGCTGCCTGTGCCCTAAACTCTGGAATTCCATGCCTAAAGATCTCTATCAGAAGTCACATGACACTAGGTTATAGTCCGACAGATTTATTTGAAGTCACAAGCTTTGGGAGTGCTGCTCCTTTGTCAGGTGGAGTATGGTACATTGGAGAGACCATGCAAACACTACAACAATGGACACAGTGCGACAATCGCCAGGCAGGAATGTTCCCTCCCAGTCAGGGAACACTTCAGCAGCAAAGGGCCATCAGCCTCGGGTCTTTGGGTAAGCATCCTTCAAGGCAGACTCCGAGATACACAACAATGCAAAATCGCTGAGCAGTAACTGATAATCAAGTTCTGTACTCATGAAGGTGGCCTGAACTGAGATCTTGGGCTCATGTCGCGCTACGTGTAACCCTACCACACTGTTCTATATTTGTAAAATCTTCCTTACTGTCCCGTTTAGACACTGTCACCTTGATAACTCGTTATGTTCACTCTATCTTAATTAGTTTGTACACTTTTGGATCATTTGTTAATTTGGTTAGACCCTTGGCATGTGACTCCTATACCTATCATGTTATTCCAAGCCATTTATGTAGATAGGCCAACAAGAACCGAGGCAGCACTGGATTTGGTTCTGGGTAATGAACCAGGCCAGGTGTTAGATTTGGAGGTAGGTGAGCACTTTGGTGATAGTGACCACAATTCGGTTACGTTTACTTTAGTGATGGAAAGGGATAGGTATACACCGCAGGGCAAGAGTTATAGCTGGGGGAAAGGCAATTATGAGGCGATTAGGTAAGACTTAGGATGCATAGGATGGGGAAGGAAACTGCAGAGGCTGGGCATGATTGAAATGTGGAGCTTGTTCAAGGAACAGCTACTGCGTGTCCTTGATAAGTATGTACCTGTCAGGCAGGGAGGAAGTGGTCGAGTGAGGGAACCGTGGTTTACTGAAGAAGTTGAATCTCTTATCAAGAGGAAGAAGGAGGCTTATGTAAAGATGAGGCATGAAGACTCAGTTAGGGCAGTTGAGAGTTACAAGTTAACCAGGAAGTACCTGAAGACAGAGCTAAGAAAAGCCAGGAGGGGACATGAGAATTCTTTGGCAGGCAGGATCAAGGAAAACCCTAAAACTTTCTGTAGGTATGTCAGGAATAAAAGAATGACTAGAGTAAGATTAGGGCCAGTCAAGGACAGTAGTGGGAAGTTGTGCATGGAGTCCAGAGAGATAGGAGAGGTGCTAAATGAATACTTTTCATCAGTATTCACAAAGGAAGAAGACAATGTTGTCGAGGAGAATACTGAGATACAGGCTATGAGACTAGACGGGATTGAGGTTCATACGGAGGAGGTGTTAGCAATTCTGGAAAGTGTGAAAATAGTTAAGTCCCCTGGGCCGGATGGGATTTATCCTAGGATTCTCTGGGAAGCTAGGGAGGAGATTGCAGAGCCTTTGGCTTTGATCTTTTATGTCATCATTGTCCACAGGAATAGTGCCAGAAGACTGGAGGCTAGCAAATGTTGTCCCCTTGTTCAAGAAGGGGAGTAGAGACAATCCTGGTAATTATAGACCAGTGAGCCTTACTTCGGTTGTGGGTAAAGTGTTGGAAAGGATTATAAGAGATAGGATTTATAATCATCTAGAACGGAATAATTTGATTAGGGATAGTCAACACGTTTTTGCGAAGGGTAGGTCGTGCCTCACAAACCTTATTGAGTTCCTTGAGAAGGTGACCAAACAGGTGGATGAGGGTAAAGCGGTTGATGTGGTGTATATGGATTTCAGTAAAGCGTTTGATAAGGTTCCCCAAGGTAGGCTATTGCAGAAAATTCGGAGGCATGGGATTGAGGGTGATTTAGCGGTTTGGATCAGAAATTGGCTAGCTGTAAGAAAGCAGAGGGTGGTGGTTGATGGGAAATGTTCATCCTGGAGTTCAGTTACTAGTGGTGTACCGCAAGGATCTGTTTTGGGGCCACTGCTGTTTGTCATTTTTATAAATGACCTGGATGAGGGCGTAGAAGGATGGGTTAGTAAATTTAGACGACACTAAAGTCGGTGGAGTTGTGGATAGTGCGGAAGGATGTTGCAGGTCACAGAGGGACATAGGTAAGTTGCAGAGCTGGGCTGAGAGGTGGCAAATGGAGTTTAATGCGGAAAAGTGTGAGGTGATTCACTTTGGAAGGAGTAACTGGAATACAGAGTACAGGGATAATGGTAAGGTTCTTGGTAGTGTGGACGAGCAGAGAGATCTCGGTGTCCATGTGCGTAGATCCCTGAAAGTTGCCACCCAGGTTGATAGGGTTGTTAAGAAGGCGTAAGGTGTGTTAGGTTTTATTGGTAGAGGGATTGAGTTTTGACGCCGTGAGGTCATGTTGCAGCTGTACAAAACTCTGGTGCGGCCGCATCTGGAGTATTGCGTACAGTTCTGGTCGCTGCATTAAAGGAAGGATGTGGAAGCATTGGAAAGGGTGCAGAGGACATTTACCAGGATGTTGCCTGGTATGGAGGGAAGGTCTTATGAGGAAAGGCTGAGGGACTTGAGGCTGTTTTCGTTAGAGAGAAGAAGGTTAAGAGGTGACTTAATAGAGACATACATGATGATCAGAGGATTAGATAGGGTGGCCAGTGAGAACCTTTTTCCACGGATGGTGACGGCTAGCACAAGGAGACATAGCTTTAAATTGAGGGGTGATAGATATAGGACAGATGTCAGAGGTAGGTTCTTTACCCAGAGAGTAGTAAGGGCATGGAATGCCGCCTGCAACAGTAGTAGACTCGCCAACTTTAAGGGCATTTAAATGGTCGTTGGATAAACATATGGATGATAATGGAATAGTGTAGGTTAGATGGGCTTCAGATTTGGTTTCACAGGTCGGAGCAACATCGAGGGCCAAAGGGCCTGTACTGCGCTGTAATGTTCTATGTTCTATGTTCTATGTTCCATTTGGTTTGTTTCCAGCACCACCTTACTTTCAATTCTTTGTAATTGTCTCCCTGCCTCATTGAATCGGATTATAGGTCATCCCTTCACTTGTAATTCAGTCGTTGACACATTATTCACACCGTCTGATGCTTTTGATCACCTGCAGAAACTTGTTATTCAGCCTCTCAACACACTACTCACACCATTCGTGTGATCGTTTGATCTCTCTGTCTTTAAATTCTGTGCCTGTGTTCTTCTCTTCACTTCACATAATGAAGGAGCAGCACTCCAAAAGCTTGTGATTTTAAATAAACGTGTTGGACTGTAGCCTGGCATCATTTGACATCTGACCTTGTCCACCCCAGTCCAACACTGGCACCTCCTCATCACAGAGATCTTGGCTTCCACAATATTGTCTCTCTATGATAATTGAAACCTATATCATTAACCAAAATTTGGTCACCCGTCCAAGCTGTCTACTGATAATCTTTTTGAAGAAGAGTACTTAAAACATTAACTCTGTTTCTAACTCCGCAGATGCTGCCAGACCTGTCGAGTTTCTCCAGCATTCTCTGCGGTTATTTCAAAATGTCTCAATTTCCTGCTCAGAATTAATGTTCGTTCTTGTAAAGGGTGTTTTATGCGTTGAAGTCTTTAAATAATTTAAAGTTGTCGGTGCTTTTGATATTGTTCTTGCTCTATCTGTGCATTGACTCCTTTTCGAAATTGTCTAATGAGGAACAACAAATGCTAACATGCACATCCTTCAGGCTGGCGTGGGAAATCGACCCCTCCCTTTGGAGTGGGGTGTGGGGAATTGCCCCTCCCTTTGCGGTGGGGTGGGAGATTCTCCCCCTTTCTTCAGGGTGCAGTGGGGAATCGCCCTCTTCCTTCCTGATGGTCAGAACATTGTCATCAACAATGGACAATTACCCAAAGTGCATTGCTTTGTGCCACTTAGAAGAAATTCAAGGGAACATTGTTGCCCCATCCATGCCAGCTTTAATGGGGGGTCATCATCCAGGGGCCTGTCTGTGACTATCTTGGTCATTGAGCCAGGAAGTTCTGGATACTCGATCTTCTATTGAGCAGAACATCCTTCTTGAAAGTAAAATGAAAGCAGCAAAAACAATATATACTTGGACAAACTTACAACGTAGTCAAAATGTTGCGAAGTACTTCTACCTACCTTTCCTCAAAAAAACACGCTTTGTTATTTTGTACAGAGGGGCTAGAAGCTGAATACTGTAGAAAATAGTAAACCGAACCATCAGGGTGTAGGACTAGAAACATTGTATACATTTGAGAGACAAAATAAGGGTCTTTTTACTCTGTATCTCACCCATCCTGTCTCTGTCATGGGAGTGTTTGATGGGGATAATGCCAGGGGAGAGTTACTTGCAGTTTAATTTCAGTTGAAAAGAATAGAGAAAGCTTTCCTCTCTATCTAACCCCCTGCTGTCCTTGTCCTCAGTGTTTGACGTGGACAGTGTTGATAGAAACTTTACAAAAACAAGAAGAAAATATATTTTAAAAATACCTTTAATGGGGTAAGCTAACCCAGAAACACCAGTAGCATTAACACACAATATTCAGAGCTTCTCTTCCACTGTAGGAACATTGCTTCTCTCTCGTTGGCCAACCACACCTGAGACTGACCCTGGACTCATAACTCATATTGCTCTTGCCCTGAGAGAGTGCTTTATGATAGATTTGTTGGGGGGGGGGGGGTGTGTGTCTAAAATGGAAACTTCACCATTTTCCAGCACAAACATGACGATGAAGAACATTTCACAAAGAAAGGAACTCAGTGCTCTGTTCACTGACTTCCCTCACAGCTGGGAGTGACTATATCTGAGCAGAGCAGCGAACGGAAACATTTCCATCCTGAAAAAAACCACAAGACAGGATCCCTTTTGAAGAAATTGTTACAATTTCCAGAAACTTTTATCCTCATCTTGGCTCCTCCTTTCCTGTGTTGCTGTTGGGGATAAGATCCCAGAGATCCCAATTGCCATCCAGTACTTTGCTCAAATGTGTGCTATTACTGACTACCTTTAGACATTGGGAAATACCTGGCAATTCAACTGTGGTAGTATCACACGCATTGCCAAATTTAACTTCAATTGAAATCTAGGCACTTTGTGAACAGCAATCACTAGACTTGGGCACGGAGGCCAATTTCAGTTCTCTGACTGAGGCCAGTTGAAACTACATGAGACTGGGTTATGGGGAAAAGACAGGAAAGTGGAGTTGAGTACTATCAGATCAGCCATGTCTCCATTGAATGTTAGAGCTGATTGGCCTGCTTCTGTTCCAATGACACATGATCTCATGGTCTTACGCACTGTAACATTCTCCAGTGTTTCGTTGGCAGCAATTTCCAAACCCATGCCTTCCAACCCTCAGAAGGACAAGGGCAGCAAATGTTTGGGTACACCACCAACTCTAAGTCTCCACTCCCCAACTGTACAACATCTCAACTTGGCAACTTATTACTCACTTCTTCATCATTGTTCTATTGAAATCCTGGAACTCCAACCCCAACAGCACTATAGAAGTCGAGATAACAAGCATGGGGCTGGATGAACACAGCAGGTCAAGCAGCATCATAGGAGCAGGAAAACTTGAAGTATCTGCATCACACTGACTGTACAGCCATAGAGCACGGAAACAGACCCTTCAGTCCAACTATTCCTCGCTCCCAAACCAAACTAGTGCCACTTGCCTGCATGTGGCTCATTACCCTCCAAACATTTCCTACTCATGTACTTATAGAGAAGTCTTTTAACTGTCGTAACCTGCCCAAATCCACCTTTTCCTCTGGCAGTTCATTCCACACATGAAGAGGCCAAGGTAAAAGACCCAACGTGATCACCATGGATGTGATGAATGAATGTCAGTGAGGCCCACATCCTGGAAATGAGTTAAAACGATGACAAGGGCTTTGGGGAACATACAGGAAAGTGGCATTGAGATCGCCCATGTTCTTATGGAAAGGCGGAGCAACCTTTAATGGCCCTGCTTGTTAGGCCAAGGTTGGGCTGATGAATTAGTCCACCAGCTGTTGAAATCTGCAATCAGCTGATCCCAGGTGAAAGAGCGATAGAGACAGTCCAGTATTGCAGGGCCCTGAGGCCCTGTGGGGAGAAAGGTCATCTCAGGTCCTCCATCCCACTTACTACATTGCAGCATTCCCATAGGGACTGGCTGTATACTGACCCAGGACTAGGATAAGGCACTGCTACACTTCACCCCACAGCCAAATAGTTTTTCATCTTGCATTGTCAAAACTGCCATGGGCACAGTTGTTAATTTAGAGAACAGGAGGAGATTTTTGCAAAAGGTAATTCAATGCTTTTTACTTTACATCCACATCACACTCTGCATCAACCTGATACTGAAACTGTTTCACATTGATGCAAACTGTGAACAATTGCATAAAGTTACGGGAAAACTGTCAAAATAAATTAAGTTGAAGGATCATCACATTATAATCCAAAACTGTACATTCCCTAAAACCTTCTTAGCACAGTGATGGAATTAACACATCCCAGTTGTAACTCACAGCATCTTCATTAGTATGCCAAAGAGTGAAGCTCAATCATAGAACATAGAACATAGAACATTACAGCGCAGTACAGGCCCTTCAGCCCTTGATGTTGCTCCAACCTGTGAAACCAATCTGAAGCCCATCTAACCTACACTATTCCATTATCATCCATATGTTTATCCAACGACCATTTAAATGCCCTTAAAGTTGGTGAGTCTACAACTGCTGTTGCAGGCAGGGCATTCCGCACCCTTACTACTCTCTGAGTAAAGAACCTACCTCTGACATCTGTCCTATATCTATCACCCCTCAATTTAAAGCTATGCCCTGTCGTGCTAACCGTCACCATCCGAGGAAAAAGGTTTTCACCGGCCACCCTATCTAATCCTCTGATCATCATGTATGTCTCTATTAAGTCACCTCTTAACCTTCTTCTCTCTAACAAAAACAGCCTCAAGTCCCTCAGCCTTCCCTCATAAGACCTTCCCTCCTTCCCTCATACAAATTCAAACTTCATTCCTGTCCTCCTAGTGCTGGGTTCATGCTCCTTACCACCCTGGTGGTCATGCTAACCTGTGAGGAGCTCTTCAATAATTCCTTGTATGTGTTTTATTTCTTCTGGAGTTGGGGAAACAAACTCAGACAGTGAAATGTTCAAAGAGATATCTCCGTGCCAGAGGGATTTCTGATAATGGCCGACACAAAGGAAAAGAGTGACTGTGTCGGCAGAAATTAATGTTTTTATACTATTTCTGGCAAGGTACTGAGGTGTTGGCCAACACTAAGAATAACACAGCCATCCGTCCTGTAAAGAGAGAGCAGCTGTAGCAACAGTAGCTACAGGACAACAGAGAGGGTGAGGCTGGAGTTACTATAGTGAATGGGGGAGTGCACCCTTGACTAGACGCCTCTTGTATATTGTTTAAACTCCGTCTGTGAGCAGCACACCTGGTCAGAGCAGTTTAACAGCTTCTTCCCAAACTAATAATAGTGTGATCCCTCTGGACCGAGTTAAGATTGTCAATTTGATGCTAAAGCAAGATTCACTCAAAAGTCTGAAATTGGTCTCATAGAAAATCATTGGCTGATTTTCCTCCTCACCAGCTTTTTGAATTGGGAAACATTGCCTAGATATTAATTTTCAAATAAGTTAAAAATTCCAGTGAAGTAAGGAAACAAGAAACTGAACCACTGCTCAGGGTCTGAGGTAGGCCCTGTGTGGGAAACATCTGCAAGTAAGGTTGGAGAGGATAAAAGCCTAGGTAATGCCAAGCCAAGTGTACCACTGCCCAGGGTGATCCTTTAGACAGCCATAAAAGTCTTTAAACTTGCTGGTTTTATCGTTCGAACAACAGAGTACTCACTAGCAGAGTACAACAAATACATACACTCATATTTACAGACACATGTACACACACAAACATACATGTGCACCCACATACATACACACGCATCTACACAGATATGTACATACACACATTTGATTTGAAATATTATTGTCACATGTACCGAGATACAGTGAAAAGTATTGTTTTGCGTGCTATCCAGGCAAATTATACGTTACATAAATATATCAGGGTAATAGAACAGAATGCAGAGTTACAGTTACAGAGAAGGATCAACACTAGTATAGGAGAGGTCCATTCATAAGTCTGATAACAGCAGGGAAGAAGCTGTTCTAGAATCTGGTGGTACATGTTTTCAAACTTCTCATTGATCATAGAATCCCTACAGGGCAGCAACAGGCCATTCAGCCCATACCAATCCTCTGAAGAGCATCCCATTCAGGCCACCCCCCCATCCCTGTGACCCATGGCTAATCCACCTAGCCTGCACACTATGAGCAATTTAGCATGGCCAATTCAGCTCAACTACACATCTTTGGATTGTGGGGGGAAACTGGAACACCTGGAGGAAACCCACACAGACACAAGGAGAATGTGCAAACTCCATTAAGACTGTCACTCAAGGGCGGAATCGAACCCAGGTCCCTGGCACGGTGAGGCAGCAAAGCTAACCACTGAGCCACCATGCCACCTGCCCCTATTTCTTTTGCCTGATGGAAGAGCATGGAAGAGAGCATACCCAGCATGGGAGGGGTTTTGATTATGCTGGCTGCTTTCCTGAGGTAGCAAAAAGTATAGATGAAGTCAATGGGTGGAAGGCTGGTTTGCGTGATGGAATGGTCTACGTTCATAGCTGTCTATAATTTCTTGCGGTCTTAGGCAGAGCAGTTGCCATACCAAGCTGTGGTGCATCTATAAATGTAGAACCCCACACTTATGCACACAGATACACAGGTACATACATGTACACACACACAGACATGGATACTTACACACACACACACACACACACACATGCATACACACACACACACATGTATACACATGGACCAACACAAGCATACACACACACAGACGTACATACACATGCACCAACACACTCATACACACATATACACAGATACATATGTGTAAACACATGCAGACATGCTCACACGCACTTATACACATGCGTAGCAAACAACAAATGCTGCAAATCACAGTGGGCCAGGCAGCCTCCACGGAGAGAGAGCAAGCTAACGCTTTGAGTCTAGATGACTCTTTATCAGAGCTGAGGTGAAGTGTGGAGGGGGCAGCACTTATGCTATAGTGGGGAAAGCGGTGAAGTGTAGAGTGCTGGGGAAGAAAGGATCTTGATAGTGATCAGAATGTGGGAATGGAGTGGAAATGATCAGAATGGTGTGTCTAACTGCCAGACTTGAAAGAACTGACAATCCCACTGGGGTGGACAGACGGGAGAGAGTATATGGTGACAGAGAATGTAACAATTAAAGCTAAAAGAAAGGGAAGGAATGGGAGTTTGCTCACAACTGAAATCAGTATTAAGTCCAGAGGGCTGTAAAGTGCTTAATCTGAAGATGAGATGTTGTTCCTCCAGTTTGTGCTGTGACTCACTGGAGCGCTACAGCATGCCGAGGGCAGACACATGGGCACGCAAGCAGGACACTGTGTTAAAATGACCGGCTATGGGAAGGTTGGGGTCCTGCTTGTGCACAGTCTGGAGGTGTTCCACAAAGCAGTCACTCATTCTGCGCTTGGTTTCTTCAACGTAGAGTAGGCCACGTTGGGTGCTGCGAATACAATTACACAAGATTGCAGGAGGTGCAGGTGGAATGCTGCTGCTTCCCCTGGAAAGACTGTTTAGGCCCTTGGATAGCGAGCAGGGAGGAGCTGAAGGGACAGGTGCTGCCCTTTCTGCGGTGACCTGGGAAGGTGCCATGAGAAAAGGGGTTGGCATTACTTGTTGATGAATGGACTAGGGTGTCCTGTAGGGAACGATCCCTTCGAAATGCTGCCCCCTCCACACTTCACTTCAGCTCTGATGAAGAGGCATCTAGACTCGAAACGTTAGCTTGTTCTTCTCCATGGATGCTGCCTGACCTGCTGTGATCTCCAGCATTTTCTGTTTGCAGTAGAGATTCCAGCATCCGCGGTAACTTGCTCCTGCTTGTACATACATAAGGGGGAGGCGATGGCCTCGTGGTATTATCGCTGGACTGTTAACCCAGAGACTCAGATAATGTTCTGGACACCTGGGTTTGAATCCTGCCACAACACATGATGGAATTTGAATTAATAAATATCTGGAACTAAGAGTCTAATGATGACCATAAATCCATTATTGATTGTTGGGAAAAACCCACCTGGTTCACTAATTTCCTTTAGGGAAGGAAACTGCCATCCTTACCTGGTCTGGACTACGTGTGACTCCAGACCCACAGCAATGAGATTGACTCTTAACTGCCCTCTGGGCAATAGGGATGGGCAATGAATGCTGCCTAACCAGTGACGCCCTCATCCCATGAATGAATAAAGAAAAAAAATTACATGTACGCAGTTACATAAATGTATACATACACAATCACACACACTCACACAAATTTCAGTGACCCCCCAATCCCAAGTGCTCAGTTTAGCCTGCAGTACTCTTATGATAGCCACAGAGCTCGCTGCTGTCTAATTGGCTCATTGTTACTGTCGGCTGTAACTCAGTATGTAACACCCTCACTTTGGATATAGGGAGCTACGGGCTCAAGGCTCACTCTCGGGATTTGAAAAGATTACCCAGACATGTCGTTTTGGTACTACACTGTTCAGATGTCGGATCTTTTGGATACAGTAATATACAGAGGCCTCACCAGGGACCAAAAATATCCTGTAGCCACTGTTTGCAGAAAAGATTCCTCTGGACTACTGGCTAATCATTATCACGCAAAAATATCAAAATAAAACACGGATAATCTGTTCATCGTTATATCGCTGTTTGAGGGAGCATGCAGTGCACAAATTGGCTCCTGTGCTGCCAATATTTCACTTCACAGAACCACAGAGCTCTTACAGCACAGAAGGAGGCCATTCAGCCCATCATGCTTGTACTGCTTCTTCAAATGAACAGCATTAAATAGTGCTGATCTCTGGCCTTTTCCTATACTCTTGCACACCATTACTATTCAAATAATCATCCAATACCCTCCTGAATGCCTCAATTGAACCTGACTCCACCACATTTCCAGGACATACAATCCAGCTGCTCAGTGGGAGAGAATTCTTTTTCTCACTCCATCCTAGCTCCTTTTACAAATTATTTTATGTCTAGGGCCTCTTGCTCTTGTTCTTTTGACACCACAAACAGTTTCTCGCTATCTACTCTAATGAGCCTACTTGCGATTTTGAAAACCTGCATGAAATTTAAACTTCAACTTCAAAATTTCACCTCTGAGTGAACAGGAGGAATATTTCGTGACTGGAAAACACTTTGACACCTTTTGAGGTTGCAAAAGGTGCTATGTAAATGCAAATCTTCATCTTTTCCTTTCAATAGGCGTCCTTACATTTCCAGAAGATACCACCAAAGAATAGAGAAAGAATTGCATTTGCATAGTGTCTTTCACAAACTCAGAACACTTTCTATTCAAAGAAGTATTTTTGTAGGGTTTTCATCCTGGGATGTAAGAAACTCCTCAGCCAACTTGTGCATCACGGGATCCCAAAAATAACACTCTGTTTGGGCTCAATATTACACAAACTACAGAAAAAAAAATAGACAGGGAGCCATAAGTATCTTTCCGATACAGAGTGCCGCGACCCTGATGTGAAGAGTTGACTAGATATCAGGCCCACTATCCCACGGGCTGTATGCTTTCATTGATCAGTCCTTTGAGCACAGGAGCTGGGAAATCATGTTGAGGTTGTAGAGGACATTGGTGAGGCCTCTTCTGGAGTACTGTGTGCAGTTCTGGTCGCCCTGTTACAGAAGAGATTTACCAGGATGTTGCTGGGTATGGAAGGTTTGAGTTATTAAAAAAAGGCTGGATAGGCTGGGACTGGTTTCACTTGGGTATAGAAGTTGAGAATTGACATCATAGAGGTTAAGAAAATCATGACGCTAAAGGTAAGTTTATGTGTCTTTTCCCTGGCATGGGGAATTTCAAGACTGGAGGGTATATTTTTAAGGTGAAAAGAGATTTTAAAAATACATGAGGGACTTTTTTTTAACACTGAGAGTGGCTCACGTGTGGAATGAACTTCCTGAAGAAGTGATGGATGTGGGTAAAGTTACAACATTTAAAAGATACTTAGATAAGTGCATGAATAGGAAAGGTTTGGAGGGATATGGGCCAGAAGCAGGCAGGTGGGACTAGTTTAGTTTGGGATTATGGTCAACATGGACCGGTTAGACCAAAGGGTCTGTTTCCGTGCTGTATAACTCTATGACTAAATGTGTAAATGATCGATTGAGTCATCCAGGTGTTAATTTGCGAGACCTTGGCTCATGACAGGTTTCAACAATAACAAGAAAGCAAGATGATTTATTATAAACAAATTTAACCTTCAACAAGTGGCAATAACAGATTGCTGACTACCACTTTGTAAAATTAAACCAGCCTCTTTAAACCTAAACACATGTACACTCATTCACGAATAAGACAGGCAAGCCCGACAGTTGTGTAGAAATATCACTGGTGGAAAATCCAACCAAAAAGGAACAAAGTTTATGGATAAATATCCAAACTATAAATGATGGATTGAGGTGACTCGCTCACAGTTCCTTTTGATTTTTGGGATGATGTCATTTCGCTGTCAACTGCAGAATCAATGAAATATCCTCAATTTGCTGATTGGACCCAGATTTTTGCTTGAGTTAGAAATTTTTCCTTTTCAGAGTCTTTGTGTGTTATCTTCTTTCCTCTGACAGAGGGTGAGAAAAAGAGAGAATGGTCTTTGCTGACAGGATTTCTGGAAGTTTGAGTACAGCTCCCTTTCTTAGGTCCGTGACAAACTGCGTCACTGGTCAGCATTTCAACTCAAAGGGATCTGGTACCATCCTGTCCCAAAGACTTCAAATATGCTTCTCCAAAAGTTACATAATCTTGTGTAACCAATAAACGAACAATACTCACTTCAAACTTTGACAATGGGACTGTAAAACAAAAAGAACAAAAAGCACTTCTTGTAGAATGTCTGCATCAAAGCATTGCTGCTCATATTTCCACATTCCCCAGCTTATATTCCAAAACGATACACGTAATGTTTACAACATTGACTATCCACAACGCACTGGCACTGAGCCCACATTGCATCACCCTGCACCCCCCCATAACCACAGTGTCAGGCCAAAGTAAATCTACCTTGCTGAAATGCTGGCCGTGTAAATTGAACCAGACTGTAATGGAACTGTGGGAGTAACAGAGAGTATAAATCACTGATGTAAAACTGAATGCCCATCTGAGCACTGATGTAAGGCTTGCAGGAGACCCTTCTCCATCCCAGAGGAGCTATTAAAGGGTTACAAAAGCACATAAAAAACATATTAAATCAGACAAGAATCGTCTATCAGCATCCTAACTGAATCTAGCCTCTGTGTGACTTTTTCTTTGGAGTAAAACTAATGATAACAGACTTATAGAATGGTTACAACAAGATGGGAGATCATTCAGGCCATTCTGTCTGTGCTGGCTCAATCTCTGCAAGAGTAAGCCATACCTCCTGTGGATTAAACAGAAAGCCAGGAACTCTTCATAAATCATTCATAACATACAGTCCCGATTAAATAACACTGTTCTAAGGATCTCTGGTAGATGGACTGAGGGCATGGGTTTTACGCCATTCCCCAGGGCTGGCTTGTTTTTGGCAGTGGGATGGAGGCATGTATATTTGGGCGGATGGATAGCCCATTCCTTTCTAGTCCACCATTAAACTGCGCTATGGAACATTCGGCAGGCCAGTGCTGAACTCAGGCAGGGCTGCTCACTCATTGAACCAAGATAATTAATGTGAAATTGAGCTTGTTAATGAGCTAGTTAGAGCTATAAATTCATAGAGTCATACAGCAGGGAAACAGACACTTCAGCCCAACTCATCCATGCTGACCAAGTTTCCCAAACTGAGCTAGCCCCCCTTGCCTGCACTTGGCCCATATCCCTCTAAAACTTAAATAAAAACTGAAAGAACTGCAGATTCTGTAAGGCAGGAACAAAAACAGAAGTTCTCAGCTTTTCCAGCAACTTCTGTTTTTGTTCCCTCTATACCTTTCCTATTTGTGTACCTGTCCACATGTCTTTCAAATGTTGTAACTGTTCCCGCATCTATTATTTCCTCTGGCAGTTCATTCCATGTATGAACCACTCTCAGCGTGAAAAAGTTGCCCTTCAGGTCCCTTTTAAATCTTTCTCCTCTCACCTTAAAAATATGCCCCTAGTTTTGAACTCTCCCACACAAGGGAAAACACCTTGGCTATTCCCCTTATCTATGCCTCTCATGATTTTATAGAACTCAGCCCTCAACCTCCTACACTTCAGTGATTAGAGTCCCAGTTTATCCAGCTTCTCCTTACAACTCAAACCCTCCAATCCCAGCAACATCCTGGTACAGTACCATCGTAACAAAGCCCAAAGGTCAAAAGGACAAGTTTTTTTTAGCTAACCTGTGTTCGTCAAGAGTACCCCTTCATCTTAATATGTTTCAAGGCCATTTTTATTTCTTCTCTTCTAGCTGCAAAAGTACTCTCCACATAGCCCCAATCACCCTCCCAAGACTTCCCCATTCTCCTCTCTCCAAGACCCAGGGATGTCTTTATCCTGGGGTCAAGTTGCAGTCGAGGCATTGCCAACTGAATTGGATTAGCTTCATTGTCACATATATTCGAATGAGTACAGTGAAAAGTTTACAGGCACCACATTACAACGTCATCTTAGGTACACAAGTACCTAGGTGCAGATACTTAAGATCAAATTCTTAGGAAACAAAAACAAAAGCTACAGAAGTAAAGAACTAAATAGTCCGGGTCATAGGAACGAATGAGAAAAAATAAAGAAATATAAAGTTCAGAATATCAGCCTTTCCAAACCAGTCTGTGTCTCAAGGGAGACCTCCCCCACCTCGCCACCGCCTATGCCCCATCCACCAACGTACCAGTCTCCCCACTTTAGGTGCTATCCCTTCAGCGCTGGGCCAACTTTGCGAACACCACTTAATCCACACTCACCCCACAGTCATGAGTCTCTGGCTTCGCTGCCAGGCCAGGCCTCCGCTGGGCCATGAGCCCCATTTCATCTGGCGATGTCACCCTCCCGGCACCGCCAACTTGAAGGGTCCACTGCAGCTGGCAGTGCTGGTGACCACCTCCCCCCCCCCCGCCCAACCACTGGAGGAGCTTCACTGCTGCTGTCGCAAATGAGAACATCCTCACTGCTGCTGCCTCTGGGAAAACCCACATTCATCACCCCTCATGCAGGGGGGAGGTGATGGCCTGGTGGTATTATCACTGGACTGTTAATCCAGCAACCCAGATAAGGTTCTGTGGACCTGGGTTCGAATCCTGCCACGACAAATGGTGGAATTTGAATTCAATAAATATCTGGAATTAACAGTCTTAACAATGATCACAAATCCATTGGCAATTGTTGGAAAAGCCCATCTGGTTCACTAATGCCCTTTAGGGAAGGAAACTGCCATCCTTACTGGGTCTGGCCTACATGTGACTCCAGGCCCACAGCAATGTGGTTGACTCTTAACTGCCCTCTGGGTAATTAGGGATGGGCAATAAATGCTGCCTGGCCAGCGACACCCTCATCCCGTGAATAAATAAGGAAACAAAAAGCTCGGTCTCGCTGAAGCACCAGAGCAGCCAACCAACCCATTACAGAAAAGATGGAAAAAAAGCATCAAAGGAGAAGGAAAATAAAGCAAAAAAAAAGCGCAGAAGCAAAAGTAAAACAGAGAAGGAAAGCGGATGGGAGCGGATGGGCCTCTGGCAGGACCCTGTTACTCTGTACCCATTTTGAAGTATCACTGCTGACTTCTGGTGCTGCTGAGATAACTCAAGCTGCTGCCCAGTATGGACACCCTCCAGCTCTCACCCACATAACTCCCTTCCCTCTACCCAGCAGTGGAATACTCCATGGGGCCATCTTGTTTAATGTGACCGACTGGTATCCAGCCACCCCTCGGTCACAAACCGCCTCCATTCCTATCAGTTGAGCTTGTGCTGTGTAATCCTGAGCAGAAAGAAAACATGGTGTCAGTCAACAATGAAGTACCTTTGAAATTTTGTTTTAATTGTTTTATGGGACATGGGTGTCACTGGCTGGGCCAGCATTTATTGCCCCATCCCTAGTTGACCCTTGGGAAGGTGGTGGTGAGCTGCCTTCTTGAACTGCTGCAGTCCATGTGCTGTAGGTAGACCCATAATGCCCTTAGGGAGAGAATTCCAGGATGTTGACCTTGTGACGCTGAAGGAATGGCAATAAAGCAGTGGCATGGTGGCTCAGTGGTTAGCGCTGCTGCCTCACAGCACCAGGGACCTGGGTTCAATTCTAGCCTTGGGTGAGTGTATGGAGTTTGCTCATTCTCCCCGTGTCTGCATGGGTTTCCAATGGGTGCTCTGGTTTCCTCCCACAGTCCAAAGATGTGCAGGTTTGAGTGGATTGGCTATGCTAAATTGACCATAGTGTGCAAGCCAGGCAGGTTAGCTATGGGAAATGTGAGTTTGGATAGGATGCTCTTTGGAGTGTCGGTTATAGACTCGATGGCCTGAATGGACTCTATCTGCATGGCAGGGATTCTGTAATGTTTCCAAGTTAAGAGGGAAACTTACAGGGTGTGGTGCTCTCATGTATCTGCTGCTCTTGTCTTTCTAGATGGAAGTGAGTTTGGAAGGTTCTTTCTAAGGAGCCTTGGTAAGTCACCGCAGTGCTTCTTGAAGGTAGTACGCACTGCTGCTCCTGAGCGTCGGAGGTGGAGGCAGTGGATGTTTGTGGATGTGGTGCCAATCAAGTGGGGCGCTTTGTCCTGGACGACGTCAAGCTCCTTGAGTGTTGTTGGAGTGGAGTGGAACCCAGACAGGTGGGAAGGTGTAGTCACTGTTGTAACGCAGGAAACACACACAGTTTTGTTGACGTTGCTTGATAGAAAAAATATTGACTGGGTCAGTCAAAGGATTCTCCTGTTGTTCACTCATATATTCAGTCATGGAATACCTTTTGTTCATCTGTGAGGGCAGGTACAGCCTTAATATGAAGTTGAATCTCAGAAACCGCCCCTCTGAGAGCAGTACACTGCTCCGGTACAGCTCAGGGGTGTCAGTTTAGATTAGTTGATTAGGTGACTGAAGCAGTTTTCAAATTTGTGTTCTCTAACTGAGAGGGGTGAGTGCTGACACCTACATAGGAACACGTCCACGGAGGGCAGGTTACAGTTAGTGGTGAGAAATGACAGATATCTTCATCATTGACACTGACAGATGAGTGATAAACTCGAGAGATACGGATCAAGTCACTGAGCTGACTAATACTTCAAGTGAACATTACAGTAAGTGTGTGACCTCTGGAATTTCCCACATACATATTAAGATCAGAATCCTAACAGTTGCTTGCCTCAAATAAATTCATTTTCAAATTGTGTAATAACTTGTCTTAAAATGAACAACATTTAATTATGTGGTCTATGTGAACATTGTGTGCATGCGGGTGAGTATACATGTTAGCTTTAAGGAAATGACACCCCTTTTCATTTTAGGAGGGAGTACAAACCCTAATTTTAGCTTAAAGCATATCGTGATGGGAGAGATTTGGGTTATGCATAGATGCAGTATTGACCCAGAGGCTGCATGGTTCCCAAGTAGAGTGGGTGAGAAGGTTAAAATTGAGTTTAATACTGTCCATAACATGCCCCCTCTGAAATAAAGTACAGCATGACCATGATGAAGATTATCTGAGATAATAGGAACTTCTGATGAAGGGTCTAGGCCCGAAACGTCAAGCTTTCCTGCTCCTATGATGCTGCTTGGCCTGCTGTGTTCATCCAGCTCCACACCTTGCTATCTTTGAAGATTATCTGATCTTGTTAGGCTCGCATTCGCTGGAGCTTAGAAGAATGAGAGGAGGATATCATTGAAACATGTAAAACTCTGACAGGGTTGGACAGACTGGGTGCAGGGAGGTTGTTCCCCCAGGCTGGGGGTATCCACAACAAGGGGTCCCAGCCTCAGGATACAGGGTAGGCCATTTCGGACTGAGACACAGAGTCATTTCTTCACTCAGAGGGTGGTGAACTTATGGAAATCTCTACCACAGAACTCCAAGTTGAGATAAAGGGTCAGCCATGATGGAGCAGGTTCAATGGGCCAAATGGCCTAGACCTGCTCCAATACATAGAACATAGAACATAGAACACAGAACATAGAACAGTACAGCACCATACAGGCCCTTCGGCCCACAATGTTGTGCTGAACTTTTACCCTAATCCTAAAGTCTATCTAACCTCCACCCCTACCTTATACCATCATCCATATGCCTATCTAATAGCAGCTTAAATGCCCCTAATGGGGCCGACTCCACTACCCTCTCCGGCAACGCATTCCACGCCCCGACCACTCTCTGAGTAAAGAAGCTCCTCTTGACGTCTCCCCTATATCTACCTCCACTCACTTTAAAACTATGCCCCCTCATAATAGCTACCTCCACCCAAGGAAAAAGTCTCTGGCTGTCCACTCTATCTACACCTCTGATCATTCACCTCAATCTACGTTCCCATCTCAGTGAGAAAAGCGGATGAGTTCTATAATTAACCTCAGTTTTTGGTCTCATTGAAACTGACAGAAAGAACATTTGCATAAGGCTGTCAGTGAATGGGGAACTGCAAAGCAGTGAACATGATGTGGGAGATGCCAAAAGGCTGTTTCCCCTATTTGGAGAGTCGAGAACTGGCCATCATAGCCACAGTATAACGGGTTGGATTTTTAGGACTGAGATGAGAAATTTATGCAAAGATTTGTAAATCCTTGGAATTCTCTACCTCAGTGTGCTCTGGTCAATGACTGTGTTCAAGATGGAGATTGAGAGATAGTTTGGATAGTAAATAAAGGGTATGTGGGGCTAGGAAGGGAAAGTGAAGTTGATCAGCGATGATTGAATTGAAAGGGGATGCCATTTCAGTGGATAGCGGCAGTGGGGGAGGGGTGTAGCCATCAGGGGGATGCTGCTGAATGGTGTCTTCTGTAGATAAGAGAAAGGAGAGACATTTTCAGGGGGGAAAAAAGTCTCCTTATGGAATAAATTTGGATTAGGAATGAGATTAAATATCCATAAACTGAATTAAAAACAAGTTGTCCAATGGAGTCCAGTAGTCCCCTGTGCCACAAGTATCATAATAATTTCACCCAGCGAAAAGGTATAGTTTTATACATTGAACACACCACAGTTGCAAATTTCATTTGGTTTGGGATCAAATCAGTCGCAGAATTTTCCACTGGGGAATTAAATGCATTGAGCTGAGACCCTGGTGAGTAAATAGCATTAAGACGGTGAAAGAGACACAGCTTGAATTGAAATAGTCTTTAAATGCTTAACTCCTAAGGCACAATGAGAAAGAAACAGACTCAGTGAAATGCCTACAACAGGGAGGCATGTTTCAGTATTTCAGAATTGCTTCATTAGTTTTAGAATTGTAGGCTCGTTGTTGGATGTGGCAATGTTTTACACAATTCAGAGCTTGCTGATGGGTAAATTACTTCCAAGTTCAACCGATTTGCATAATTTATTCATGTGCATGAAGGGAAACTAATTTCCATATTCCAATCATGTTGACGTCCTGATAAAAGTACGTCTCATTGCCTGTCTCAAATTAAATTTCAGGATCCATTGGCATTGTAAGTCTCAAGCATAGTTCAAAATCACCAGTTCCAGAGAAGGAGCTGGGGTTGGCGATGGTGTTATGTCTGCCAGTTACAGGCAGGGGAGCCTTGTTTTGTGTGTAAATAGTAAGTGGGCAGGGTTAGAACGGAAGTCACACTCTTGAAAGAGTCAGCTGTGGCTCCATGGTCGCACACTCATCTCTGAGTCATGGCTTAGAGTCTTACTGCCAAGGGTTGGCTGCAAGATGAAGATGGACTACCTCCACAGTGATGCTGGAGCTTGGGCTTGATGTCAAATTCAGGCCTTATGTTCCCTCTGAGAGGGAAGTAAAAGATCCTGTAACACCATTTGAGGAAAAATATTTCTCCCTTAACCGAAATGACTGAAGCAAAATGATCTCAGTCTGAGCGATATTGCTGATTGTGAGCTTGTTTACCGAACATAGCAGCAGGGCCAACACTTCACAAGCACTTTATTCTCTGTGAACTTCCTCAGTAGGAGTGTGGGGGGCTTGCTTAACTCAGTCAGCTGCTTGGCTGGTTTGAGATACAATGAGGGTTCAATTCCTACACCACTTGAGGTTATTATGAAGGCCACACCTTCTCAAGCTCTCCCCTCACCTGAGGCATGGTGACCCTCAGGTTAAACCACCACCAGTCATCTCTCTGTCTCTCTCTGTCTCACTAATGAGAGAGTGGTTCCTATCGATAATCGACGCCCAGCATCTGATTTCACCACTTGAGACTTTCACAGACCATTAATGGTATTTACAAAGGATAAACACCGATCGAAATGGTTCCTGGCCACAGATTAAGACAAATCCAGGGATCCCATACAGAACAAACAAAATCCATCTGCACTGAGACCACTCAGACATTGTAAGAACTGCCGATGCTGGAGTCAGAGATAACACAGTGTGGAGCTGGAGGAACACAGCAGGCCAGGCAGCATTAAGGGAGCAAGAAAGTTGCCATTTTGGGTCGGGAGCCTTCTTCAGGAATGGGGGGAGGGAGAAGGGAGCTCTGTAATAAATAGAGAGAGAAGGGATGGGGCTGGGGAACTTGGGTGGGATGGTGATAGGTGAGTGCAGGTAGGGAGTGATGGGATTTGGTCAGTGAGGTAGGAAGAGTGGGTAGGTGGGAGAGAAGATGGACAGGTTGTGTCAGGTCAAGGAGGCGGGAATGAGATGGAGGGTTGGTCAGGGGATGAGGCTGGGGGTGGGGAGATTTTGAAACTGGTAAACTCCACATTTAAGCTGTTGGACTGTAGGCTTCCGAGGTGGAGTATGAGGTACTGCTCCTCCAGGTTCTGGGTGGCGTCATTGTGACACTGAAGGAGGTCCAGGATGGACATGCCGCCCAGGGAGTGAAAGGGGGAGTTGAAATGGTTCGCGACTGGAAGGTGCTGTCATTTGTCACGAACAGAGACCATCTGCATTCACCTATCACCTTCGCACCTACCTTCCCCAGCCCCACCCCTCCTCTCTCTATATATTTCAGAGTTCCCTTCCCCCTCCCCCATTTCTGAAGAAGGGTCTCGACCTGAAACGTCAACATTCCTACTCTGCTGATGCTGCCTGGCCCCTTGTGTTTGCACTGAGATCGCTGTGTTATTCAAAGAATGAAACCAGACAAGTGAATCAGCATCAGGAAAATAGGCATCACCTCTTTAATTCATGCTGAAACAATGGGTTGCACAAATTAGGCCTCAAAGGATTGCCGATTATTATTAGCCTCGAGGGTCCAAGGAATAAATCCATAAGTAGATAAATGGACTGATATCAGCAGAAAAGCAGAAAGAGAAATATATAAATACTGAAAACAGCAAGGCCGCTCACTGCAAGTCTGTCTCTCCCCGTCTCTTTCAATGTCAGAGACCAAACTGAAAAATCAACTTGTGAAAACGAGCATCCACCAAGAACTCAAAGATACCTGCAACTATCATCACTGCTAATGAAACAAGACAACAGTGAAACAACTGTGGTGTCAGTTTCCATTCTCACAATTCAAGGACTTTGAGATCTTTAACTGCAACTATTTTTACCTGAGATAACAAGCATGGGGCTG
>JAHRHZ010000027.1:6334665-6375078 GCA_024137785.1 Ginglymostoma cirratum
CTAAACCCTTTTTTTTAGGCCCGAAACGTCAAGTTTTCCTGCTCCTATGATGCTGCTTGACCTGCTGTGTTCATCCAGCCCCATGCTTGTTATCTCGGATTCTCCAGCATCTGCAGTACCTTTTATCTCTGATACTATTTTTACCTTCCTGTCTGTGTGTACGCTATCTCAACCTGTTCTTGCCAATTCGATTAATCATGTTTTTGTGTCTGTTTGATGTTACAATTTATTTTTTTGAGTAGTAGGAAATATAAACGTCACATTTCAGTTGAAATGTGATAACGACTTGCTTCAAAAGAAATATTATTATTTGTTATGACCAATTAAAACGGGGATGAATAAGATGTGAGTCGATTATATCCATTATGGAAAGAACAAAAGAAGGATGATCACTTTTATAACATCTTTTATGGCCTTATCATGTCACAAAGTTCTTTTCACAAATGCAAAGGACATAGTTGCTAGACTGGGTCTGCGGCAGGTGGTGAGGGAACCAACAAGAGGGAAAAACATACTTGACCTCATCCTTACCAATCTGCCAGCTACACTTGCATCTGTCCATGACAGGTTCAGAAAGAGTGACCATCACACAAAGTCTGCCTTCAAAGTGAGAATAACCTGCACTGTCATAACACAATGTTTAATAACCTCCACTGTTTGTCTAGTACCATCACCATGCTAAATGGACAGACATCTAGCGACTCAAGACTGAGCATCCATGAGGCGCCATGGGCCATCAACAGCAGCAGAATTGTACTCCAGCACAATCTATAACCACATGGCTCGGCATATCCCCCACTTAATCATTACCATTAAGCCGGGGATCAATCCTGGTTCAATGCAGAGTGCAGGACGTCATGCCAGGAGCAGCACCAGGCATACCTGAAGATGAGGTGTCAACCTGGTGAAGCCACCAAACAGGAATACTTGCACGCCAAACACCAAAAGCGGCAAGTGATAGACAGAGCTAAGCGATCACACAACCAACAGATCAGATCTAAGCTCTGCAATCCTGCCACATTCAGTCGTGAATAGTGGTGGACAATTAAACAACTCACTGGAGGAGGAGGCTCCACAAATATCCCCATCCTCCATGATGGAAGAGCCCAGCACATCAGTGCAAAAGGTAACGCTGAAGCTTTCGCAGCAATCTTCAGCCTGAAGTGCCGAGTGAATAATCCATCTCGGCCTCCTCCAGAGGTTCCCAGCATCACAGATGATAGTCTTCAGCCAATTCGACTCACTCTGTGTGATATCAAGAAACAGCTGGAAGCAGGGAATACTGCAAAGGCTACAGGCCCGATAACATTCCAGCAACATTACTGAAGGTTTGTGTTCTAGAACTTGACAATCCCCTCGCCAAGCTGCCCCAGTACAGTTACAACACTGGCATCTACCTGATAATATGGAAAATTGCCCAAGTATGTCCTACACATGAAAAGCAGGACAAATCCAATCCAGCCAATAACTACCCTATGAGTATACTTTCGATTATCAGTAAAGTGATGGAAGGTGTCACTAACAGTGCTATCAAGCAGCACCTGCTCAGAAATAACCTGCTCAGTGACACCCAGTTTGGGTTCCACCAGGGCCACTTAGCTCCTGGCCTCATTACACCTTTGGTTCAAACCTGGACAAATTCCAGAGGGCGAGGTGAGAATGACAGCCCTTGACAGGTAGGCCACATTTGGCCATGTTTGGCATCAAGGAGTCCTAACAAAACTGGGATCAATGTATATCTGGGGGTAAATTCTCTGGTGGTTGGAGTCATACCCGATACACAGGAGGATGTTCGTGGTTATAGGCGGTTAATCATCTCACCTCTAGGACATCTCTGCAGGAGTTTCTTAAGGCAGTGTCTTAGGCCCAACCAACTTCAGCTGCTTCATCAATGACCTTCCCTCCATCGTAAGGTCAGAAGTGGGGATGTTCGCCAATGATTGCACAATGTTCAGCACCATTCGTGACTCCTCAGATACTGAATCAGTCTATGTTCAAACTCAACAAGTTCTGGACAATGTCCTGGCTTGGGCTGACAAGTGGCAAGAGACATTGACACCACAAAATTACCAGACAATAACCATCTCCAACAAGAGACAACCTAGCAACCACTCCTTGAATTTCAATGGTGTTACTATCACTTATTCTCCCAATATCTACATTCTGGGGGTTACCATTAACCAGAAATTGAAATGGATTCACCACATAAGGCCAGAGGAGGCCAGAAACTGCGAATACTGTGGCGAGTAACTTACATCCTGACTCCCCAAAGCCTGCCCACCATCTACAAGGCACAAGTCAGGAGTGTGATGGAATACTCCCCACTTGCCTGGGTGAGTGCAGCTTCAAAAACATTCAAGAAACTTGACACCATCCAGGACAAAGCAGCCCGCTTGACTGGTACCACAAGCATTCATTCCACACACCACCAATGCTCAGTAGCAGCTATGTGTACACTCTATAAGATGCACTGCAGAAATTCATCAAACATCCTCAGACAGCACCTTCCAAACCTATGACCACTTCCATCTAGAAGGACAAGGGCAGCAGGTAAATAGGAACATGACCACCTGCAAGTTCCCCTCCAAACTGATCACCATCTGACTTGAAAATATATCGTAGTTCCTTCACTGTCACTGGGTCAAAATCCTGGAATTCCCACTCTAAATGCATTGTGGGTCAGCCTACAGCAGGCGGACTGCAGCAGTTCAAGGATGCAGCTCACCACCACCTTCTCAAGGGGCAACCAGGGACAGGCGATAAATGCTGGGCCCAGCCAGTGATGCCCACATCCCGCGAGCAAATTAAACAAACGTCTTTCAGAAGTGTATTCAATGTTGTATTACAGGAAATGTGGCTGCAAATAAGCACCTCAGGAAATTCCTACCAATAGCTGTCAGTTAATGAGCAGGTAATCTTTTTCATGATTTTGTGAGGGATGAATATCAGTCAGATCACTGGTGGGCAGCTTCTCAGTTACTGTTTGACATAGTTTTCTAGGAATATTTGTACTCAGCTCAGGCATTAGTAGGGTATTGGCTTAACAGTTTATCTAAAGTTTACGGTATCTAAAGAAAAACACCTCCAACGTTGCAGCACTCTCTCAGCACTGCACTGTACTAACCCACCCTGTGTGCTCCAGAGCCTGAGTGAGGCTTGAACCCATGATTGTCTGACTCCAAGCTGAGAGTGCTACTGTGGAGGTGAATCATGGTTTGGCACTTCATTACATCAAATGCACCCTCCTCTTTCCCCAAGGTAACAGCGCAAACAAACCTGACAACATCGTAATTTAATCAGGGATCAGTCTTAAAGTTTCCTTTAGACAGGCTTTCTGTTTTGTATTTTTTTCCAGCATTTCAAAAACTTATAGAAATTAGTGGAATTAACAAATATTCAGGTCGAACTCCTGGATTACATGGGGAAAACAATGAGGTAGACTATCAATCACTCTTCAGTGACCACCGAACTGCCATCACTAAAATACTGAAGGTCAAGCTAATCTCTGGAATTTCCTGCTAAAATGTTCTGGCAAAGGCGAGCAGTGTAAAAGACTCTGGAATCATTTCAGAATCAGTTGGACTGTCTGCATGGATGAGCTGAGATAAGCCTCTTCTGTATCCCCATCTGTCACCCTGTCTACAGGATCAGGGTCAGCGCCAAGCTCTTTCATGGTGGGACGATATGACAACACCCACTGTTCAGGTTGGCACTTCATGAAAGGCTCCAGGCATGAGGGGGCAATGGGACAGCCAAAATCCATGGCACTCGGATACAACAGTATCATCATTGGAGGCAAAACAATCCTTCTCTGGGCTGTCCCTTTCCAATGTCTCAGACCTTCCCCTGCCCTGCAAATCCTGCTCTCCTCTAACACATCCCCAATTTTCAACTCTCCATCATTGACAGCACTGTCTTCAGCTTCCTTGGGTTCTACAGGTCAGAATTCCTTCTGGAAACCTCTCCACCTAACTCTGCTCCTTTGAAAGGTTCCTTAAGCCCTAACTATTTGTGAAAGATTATGATCATTTATCCTAATGTTTCCCCATTTGTCTTAGCATAGAATAGGATCCCTACAGTGTGAAAACAGGCCATTTGGCCCAACGGGTCCTCACTGCTTTTCTGAAGAGCATCCCACCCAGGTTCATTCTCCACATCTAATTTAGTATGGCCAGTTTACCTACCCTGCACATCTTTGGACTGTGGGAGGAAACCGGAGCACCCAGAGGAAACCCACAAAGACACAGCGAGATTGTGCAAACTCCACACAGACAGTCACCCAATGGTGGAATCGAACCCAGGTCCCTGGTACTGTGAGGCAGCCATGCCAACCACTGTGCCACTGTGCTGCCCCTAAACTTGGTGCCAAATTTTGCATCGTGATGCCCCTTTGAAGTGTAAGTTGTTGGTGAAGAAGAGAATGTCCACAAAAACAAATCCTCACTTCACTCCGCAGAATGAAATAATCTCTTGCCTTAGTTGAGTGAATTAGGTCCAAGAGAAACAAATTGATCAGAAGCTTGACCTGTGATTAATTTATCCTCCGTGCCTTTTGCAATACAACCTGGCCAATTAATAATTCAATTCATCCAATTAATGCAATTGATGCTAAAACTGAAAGCATTCAGCAATCAATAATGCGTTGGAAAATGGTTTAGCTTTTTGTACTCTTAAACTGCTCCTTCTGGGAATAGTTAGCGCACTCCTGATGACTCAGCATAAGTTTGTTGGCCACCTGTCATCAAGAATAGGATGCTACCAGTCTCAATTTATATTAAATTACCTCCTTGTCTATGCTGTCAGCTATCATTACTTTGAGAGCTCTTAAATTTGTTGAAGCCTACACTGCTATAACAGGCCATTTGGCCCAATGAATCTCTGTTAGTCTTCTCTCTCCCCACAAGCAAATAATTCAAACTACATGCTGTTCCTGCAAACATGTTCCTCATCCACTAATTCAATCAAATCTTGAGAGTTGATGGGGTAGAGTCCCATTGAAAAATCCAGGTTACTGATAAAGCGTTGGGTTTAATATATGTTGAGAATTGGTTAACAGACATGAAACAGAGAGCAGGAATAAACCGTTCTTTTAAGACTGGAAAGTATTGACTAATTGGGTCCTGCAGGGTTCCAGGTGTGGATCCCCAGGTAGTTACAATTTATGTCAATGGTTTGGATGAGGAAATCAAATGTAATATTTCCAAGTTTGCTGATGACTCAAAACTAAACGATGTTGCGAGTGGTGAGGAGCATGTATAGGGAGTTCAAGACGATTCTGAGTTGTTGAGTGAATGGGCAAACAGATGGCAAATGTAGTTTAACATGGATCTGTGTGAATGTATCCACTCTCATAGGAAAGACCGACTGGCAGAGTATTATTTAAATGTTGATGGATTGGGAAATGTTCATCGACAAAGGCACCTGAAAGCAAGCATACAAGAGGGTAGGCCATGGCCTAGTGGTATTATTGCTAGACTATTAGCCCAGAGACCCAAGTAATGTTCTGGGGACCTGGGTTCAAATTCGATCACAGCAGATGGTGGAATTTGAAGTCAATAAAACGTCTGTAATTAGGAGTCGAATGATGGCCATAAAGTTGTTGTTGATTGTCAGAAAAATGCATCTGGTTCATCAATGCCCATTAAGGAAGGAAACTGCCATCCGTACCTGGTCTGGCATACATGTGGCTCCAGACCCACAGCAATGTAGTTGAGTCTTGATTCCTCACTAGGATGGGCAATAAATGCTGTCCTAGCCAGTGATGCCCACATCACATGAATGAATAAAAAACAATACAAGTGCGGCAAGCAGTTAGGAAGGCAAACGATATGTTGACCTTCATTGCAAGAGGGTTGGAGTACAGGAGCAAGGAAGTCTTCCTGCAGTTGCATGGAGCCTTGGTGAGATCACTCCTAGAGGACGATGGTGCCATTTTGGTTTCTGTACCTAAGAAAATATATATATTTTAATAGAGAGATCACAGTGAAGGTCTGCCAGCCTGATTCCTGGGCTGACAGGTTTGTCAAATGAGGAGCAATGGGGACTGGGCCTGTATTGTATTCACTGCATTCTTCTTCTCTGGGGTTTAGAAAAATGAGAAGGGATCGTAGTGAAACATAAAATTCTGATGGGATTGGACAGATTGGCTACACGGAGGATGTTTTCCTGGCCGGGGGAGAGTGGGGTCCAGAATGAGGAGTCACGGTCCCAGGATAAAGGATGGGCCATTTTGGGCTGAGATGAGGAGAAATGTCTACACTAAAAGGACGTAAACCTGTGCGATTCTCTACCATTGAAAAGTGAGGAGGTTAAGTCACTGAATATATTTAAGAAAGAAATAGATTTCTAGAGATTAAAGGTGTCAAGGGGTATTAGGAGAAAGCAGGAATATGGTGTTGAGGTAGAAGATCAGCCACAACCATGCTGAGTAACAGAGTGGGTTCAATTGGCTGAAGGGCCTGTTCCTGCTAATGATGGATGATATCAGACATTCATTTCACACCCAGCTCCATTTTAATTCTCTTTAACCTTGATCATGCCATGTTTGATCTCACTGCATGCCACTATAGTTTTGCTTCCTCTTCTTCTCAATTTAAATCTTTCAAATCCCAGGCAACAGCTATTGGAAGGGAATCAGCAGTTTCACAGACCAACAAGAATGATGTCAGAGCTGAGAGATTGAAAGAAGCAGGAAAGACTGAACGGGGGTGTGTCTTTTTGTAGGAAGAGGATAGTGTAGGGTGAGCTGAAAGAGGGCTTTAACATTATGAAATAAGTGAAACGGGTAGATGTGGAGAAAATGTGTCCTAATCATCGAGAAGATCAATACGCAGAGTCCTAAATATAAGATGGTCATTAATAAATCAGTCAGGGAGTCACAACAGAAATATTTTCACACAGACGCCAGTGAGAATTTGAAATCTACACAGGACAGACAGACAGGAATAGTACAGTTATATTCAGAGGAAATTAGGTAAACACATGAGGAATGAGGAACATGAAGACTGTTAGGATGAGAAGAAAAGGAGTGGGAGGAGGTTTGTGGGGAATATGATAACCAGCATGGTCTGGTTGGGCCAAATGGCCTGTTTTTGTGGTGTGTGATTTATGGAGGTAAAGGAACTTCCCTCCAGTTACAAAGGCTGCAAGAAAGGCTGTGTTTTGTCTTTCTTCTTTAAATGGGGGCTGAAAAGATTTAAAGCTTACCTAGGGGATTTCCCCATTGGAAGTGTGGCCTGTGAGGGGGGGAAGGGAGTAGGATGATGGTGGCTATTTTACAAAACTGATATGGGGGCACTGAAAGAACTGTGAAACAGGAACTGAGAGCTCCTAACCATCAGGAATGATCAAAAAGGCTCAGCCTTTTCTTTTACTGGAAAAGGGAAGTCTGTGGACTGAACTGCTAGAGTTCTTTAAAATTGCAAGGGTTTAAGCTGGAAGATTTGGGGAGGACATTTCCATTTCTGGGTCAGGGGAGAGTGAAACAAAATTATAAATATAATCCAATCAGGAATTCAAGGGAGCCAGAGATTGATCAGAATTTAAAATTTGCTACAGAGTGATTGGGGTGAAGATTATAAATACATTTAAGAGAAGCTGTTTGGGGGAAAAGCACATGAGGGAGAAATGAAGAGAAGAATATGCTGACAGGAAGAGATGACAAAGAGTGGAAGAAGTATAAATTGGCATTGTCCAGCTGGGCTGAATGGCCAGTTCTACATTCTAGATTCTAAGTTCTGTCCTCAATTTCTTCATGGCCTGAATGGATTTCTCTGCTCTCCTGTACGATGTAAATATTCTGTAAACACAATGTAACTGCCAGCAACAATGAATCAGTCCTTTCACAGATTATCGCCATCATTATATCTGGCTGAGGACAGATGGGGAAATCCTTTGCTCTGGTCTCAATGCTGATGGTTAATATAGAAACTTGGTTAAGGTTAAGATTGTTATTGGCCGTTTGCCATGATGGAAGGGCTGGGGCCGGGAAGTCATGCTTTAACCATTTCAGAAACATTGCAGTGAATAACACAAACTGCGTGAGTTTAAAAGACTTTGCTTTTATTTTCCTCAGCGCGAAAAAATCTCCAAATTTCCTTAATGTTCACTTATCAAAATAAACTGTAAATGATCTGAATCTACAAAGGAAGGATAACTAACAATGAATACTACTTTTGTACTTACTGAATCAATCGACAGTGGTAGACTTATGCAGTTCACCACCTATCCAATTAATAGAACACAGAACAGAACAGTACAGCACAGTACAGGCCCTTTGGCCTACAATGTTGTGCTGACCTATCATCCTACAAAGATCAATCTACCCTGCATACCCTACATTTTACTATCCTCTATGTGCCTATCCAAGAGTCGCTTAAAAGTCTCTAATGTATCTGACACCTCCCTACTCTTCCCTCAGCATCTTGCAACAGTCTTTCCTTCTCAAGTACTTTTCCAATTTTCTTCCGTATGGTTCTATTAAATCTCACTATCCTTTCAGCCTTGCAGATCTTAGCAATTTGTATGCGAGCAAAATTCTCCTTCTCTCCCCTCTGGTTCTTTTGCCAATTTAAGCACAGATTTCTGTGGTATTAAACTAGTTGGTTTAATATCTGTGTGAACATAGCACAGGGAGGAGTTCAATGTCAGTGTAAAATGCTTTTGTCTGAGGGAAACATGACTCAGGACGTTTGTCCTCCTGGTGTGCAAACTCCATCTTGATCTGCAGTACACAACAGTTCAGTGGCAGTACCCACACAACAGAGTTTAAACTCCAGACAAGGAGCTTTTCTGTCCTGTCTGCAGCACTCCACAGCTAGTTAAGTAAAAAGATTTCCCATTGACTCTTACCACTGTGAGATATTAAACATTGTGAATCTACTGTATCTGCATGGGATTTATGAACTAAACTTGCAACAGAGAGTTAACCAAGTCTCAACACTTGAAATCTAATTACTTACCTAATGCCAAGATAAGTGTTTGTTACTTCCAATCAACACCTCTGGCAACCATCACAAAGTCCCTTTCCTTTAGGTTTTAATTTTTTGTTATTCATTCACGGGATGAGGGCGCTGCTGGCTATGCGGTATTTATTGCCCATCCCTAATTGCCTAAACAACAATTCAGAGTCAATCACATTGCTGTGGGCCTGGAGTCACATGTAGACCAGACCAGGTAAGGATGGCATTTTCCTTCCCTAAAGGGCATTAGTGAACCAGTTTTTCCGACAATCGGCAATGGAGTCATGGTGATCATTAGATTCTTAATTCCAGATTTTTTGTTGTTGAATTCAAAGCCAACCATCTGTTGTGGCAGAATTTGAACCTGGGTCCCCCGAGCATTACTGGTTCTCCAGTTTTACAGTCCAGTAATAATATCATTAGGCCATCACCTCTCTAATTGTTGTTGCAAATTTTATAAAAACCTTTTGATCTTTCCCTTAAAGTAATCTTTCTTTCTATTTATTTTTCTTTTCATACCTATTTGAAATTGACCACTATTTACCTCCATGTTCAGTCACTGGTCTCTTATTTTCTTTATCCTTAGACTGATTTTTGGCAAGATATCTTGTCCCAGGATATCCTACCTCAGGCCACAGGTTCTCGGCTTCCCTCGCTATGTTGATACCAGTTTGCTCCATCAGCTACTTTCCAAATAAAACTCTTTTACGACTCTATACACGCAAGGACAAGTCCAAATTGAGCAATATCAATTTTCACTTCGACAGTGCATTTAGAGTCACAGAGTCATACAGTATCGAGACAAGCCCTTCAACCCACCATGTCTGTGCTGACCAACAAACATAAAACTACATTAATCCCATGTACCTGCACTTGATCCATGGCCTACTCTGCCCCATTTTAAATGCTCATCCAGGTGCTACTTAAATATTGTGAGAGTACCTGCCTCCACTATCCTGTCAGACAGCCTGTTCCATATTTCTACCCTCTCTGGAAGAAAATGGTTTTTTTCATATCACCTCTACCACCTACTCCTCACCTTAAACTTATACCCTTTGGTCCTATCCATGTCTGCCATGGGGAAAAGGTTTTCACAATCTACTCTGTCAAAGCCTCTCATAATTTTATGTGCCTCAATCAGATCATCCACTCAGCCTCGTCTGCCCTGGGGAAAACAAACAAAGCCTATTCTGTCTCTTCTCACAACTGAGACTTTTTCATCCCAGGCAACACCATGGTGAATCTCCTCTGTACCTTCTCCAGTGCAATCACATCCAGAACTGCACACAGTATTCCATTTGTGGCCAAATAAATGTTTTGTAAAATTGTAAACAGTCTTCCTCGCTCCTATATTTTATGCCCTAACTAATGAGGGCAAGAATCCTGTGTGCCTTCTTCACCACCCTGCCTACCTGTGCTGGCACCTTCAGGAATCTATGGACATGTACACCAAGGTCCCTTTGTTCCTCAGTACTCCATAGGGACCTACCATGCATTGTGTATATCCTTCCCTTATTAAACCTCCCAAAATGCATCACCTCACCCTTATCAGGATTAAATTCCATCTGCCATTGCTCTGCCCAATTTACCAGCTGATCGATATCTGACTGAAGCCTGAGACTATCCTCCTCACTATCAACATCACCCCCAATTTTAATTTTACCTGCAAACGTACTAATTATGCCTCCTACATTCACATCCAAGTCATTCATGTACATAACAAACAGCAAAGGCCCCGGCACTAATTCCTGTGGTATGCTGCTGCTCACAGGCTTTCAATCACAAAAACATCTCTCCACTATCACACTTTGCCTACTATTTGCCAATTTGCCTTGGATCCCATGGGCTGTTTCCTCTTGGACCAGCCTTCCATGTGGGACCTTGTCAAAGGCCTTACAGAAGTCCACGTAAACCACATCAACTGCACAACCCTCATCAATATATTTAGTCACCTTTTTAATAAAAACTCCACTTAATTAGTAAAAAGTCTAAATAATCCACGCTGACTATCTCTGATCAATCCCTGCCTTTCCAAGTGTTGACTAATTCTGCCCCACAATTTTTTTTCTGCTCTGTAAATTTCCTGGCTTATCCCTGCTGGCCTTCATGAACAAAAGGGCCGCATTAGCTATCCTCCAGTCATCTGGCACTCTACCTGTGGCCAGCAAAGTATTAAATATCTCCACCAAGGCCCCAGCAATCTCCTGCCTTCCCTCCCATCGCAGCCTGGGATACATTACATGAGGGCCTGGGGTTTATGCACCTTGACGCCTACCAGAGCTTAACATGTTCTAGAACCTCACCGTCCAAACTGAAACCCTCAGTTACAATGTCTTTCTCCTCTGTGAATATTGGCAGCTTCATTAAGGTCAAGTCATGCTTGGCAAATTTGCTGGAGTTCTTTGAGGATGTAACCAGCAAGGCGGATAATGGGGATCCGGTGGATGTGGTATATCTAGACTTCCAGAAGAGCATTTGACAAGATGCCACTCCAAAGACTGATCAGAAGGTTAGATCCCAGGGAGTTAAGGTTAGAGTGTTGGCTTGGAAAGAGGATTGGTTGACTGACAGAAAGCAGAGAATTGGGATAAATGTGTCCTTTTCTGAATGGCGAACTGTAACTAGGGGGGTGCTGCAGGGTTCAGTTTTTGGACCTCAGCTATTTACAATCTGTATAAATGGAGTGTAACAAAACAAAGTTCGTAGATGATCCTAGGATAGGTAGGAAAGCAGGCATTGATGAAGAGACAAAGAGTTTACAGATAGAGATTGATAGGCTAGGAGAATGGGCCGTAATCTGGCAGACCAAGTTTAATATTGGTAAGTGTGAGGTTGTCCATTTTGGCTGGAAAAGCAAAAGGGCAAGCTATTATTTAAATGGGAAGCAGATTCAAAGTGTGTCAGTGCAGAGGGATCTAGGTGTCTTTGTACAGGAACTGCAGAAATTAGGTATGCAGTTGTTGCATATAATAAAAAGGCAAATGGAATCTTGGCATTCATTACAATAGGACTGGATTATAAAAATATAGAAGTGTTGTTACAATTATATAAGGCTTTGGAGAGACCACACCTGGAGTATTGTGCCCAGTCCTGGTCTCCTTACTTGAGGAAGGATGTAGTGGTACCGGAGGCAGTCCGGAGGAGGTTCACCAGATTGATTCCAGGGATGAAAGAGCTGTTGTACAGTTAAACAACTTGGGTTTGTCCTTGCTGGAGTTCAGAAGAATGAGGGGGAGTCTGCTGAGGTATGTAAAATGTGAAAGGGGATTGATAAAGATGCTCCCCCTTGTTGGACAGTCTCGACCAAGACATCATAAATATAGAGCGAGAGCAGGACAGTTCAAAACTGAGATGAGGAGAAACTATTTCTCTCAGAGGGTTGTGAATCTGTGGAACTCACTGACCCAGAGTGCAGTGGAAGCAGAATCAATCAGATTCAAGAAAGAAATAGACATGTTTCTGATGAAAAGTAGGATAAAGGGCTATGGGGAACAGGCAGGAAAGTGGAGTTGATAAGATTTGTTCTGAGGAAGGGACACCAGACCCGAAATGTTAACTCTGATTTTTTATTCACAGATGCTGCCAGACCTGCTGAGCTTTTCCGCCAACTTCTGTTTTTGTTCCAGCATAAGATCAGGTATGATCATGTTCAATGGCAGAGCAGGCTCGAAGAGCAGAATTGCCTGCTCCTGCTCTTAATCCCTTTGTTCCTATGATGGGAAATATTAATTTAAGGCCTCACTCACGTCCTCTGGCTCTGTGAACAAATTGTCCCATTTGGTCTCTATAGGCCCCAGTCTTTCCCTGGTAATCCTCTTGCTCTTAATGTACTTTAAAAATGCCTTGGGTTATCCTTAATCCCATCTGCCAAAGATATTTCATGGTCCCTCTTTGCCCTCCTAGTTTAGTTTTTAAACACCCCCCCTATACTCGCTATGCTCCTGAAATACCTGCCCTGCTTTAAGGTGCTGTCTCTAACATATGCTTTGTTCATTTTCTTTATCAAACTCATGATATCCTTTGACATCCAGGGTCCCCTGGATTTGCTGCCCTTGTAGTGAATGTAGACAATGAAGTGAAACTTCCTGAGGCGTTTAACAAGAGTTATATCAGTAAAAACAAAGTATTTGGGGATAAAACAAGATATGAGTGATTAGGGCATTGGCAGTTAAAGCCACGGCTCTGCCAACAGTGCAGTGATTAAAATCAGAGTCATGTAGGAGGTGACTGCAAAAGCACATGTGTCCTAAAGGTTTCTGAAGCTTGCGGAGGGTATAAAGATTATACAGGGGCAACATTTACAGAGAGATTGGAAAAGTAAAATGAGGATTTTAAATCTGAGGTATTGTCAGCTGGGCATCTAGTAAAAGTTTGCAAATGCAGTAGGTAATGTTTAAATTAGGTATGGAGTGAGTGAAGGCACAGACAGCAGAGTTTTGGAAGTAAGCAAGTTTACACAGCCAGACACTGTTCAGTGCCTGCTAAAGTGGAATTCAGAAGCAGTAATTTTAAACAGCTCTCTATCCCCTGAGGTGTCGGATTGTATTCTCTCACCTGACTGATCATTCCTTTCATCAAATAAACTGGGCCAACACACCAAGGTGATTAGAAGCTTGTATTGAGTCAAGTGCTCACCAATGGCTGGACCGTACCAACTGTTCTGCATTGTTTACTTTGGCAGTGACCCATTGTTTAACATGAAATGCTGTATCCTTAGTGACGGAAACCCTGCAACTAGAATATTGTCGGGCAGGTGAATCCTTAGAGGTGGAAATATTGACGCAACTGAGCTGACTGAACAAAAACATACCGATTTTGTCATTAAATTAGTGAAAATAAAGACACAGGGCATTCTCAAAATGGGGAAAAGCAGTATTCCCTGGAACTCAATGCCATCTCTTTCCAACATCCTCGCCCTATGACACAAACCTGTCTGTCTGAATGGGATCATCAAGGGGAGGTTACTCAGCTCCTTGAGAAGGCATTTGATAAGATGTCACATCAAAGGTTATTGAGGAAACTAAAAGCTCATACTGGGTGGTAGTGTCCTGGCATAGATAGGAGCTTGGCTGCCTTACAGGAAGCAGAGTGAAGGCATAACTGGGTCTTTTTCAGGTTGGCAAGATGCAATGTGTGGTGCGCTACGAGGATCAATGCTGGTACCTCACCTGTTTATACTTTATATAAATGATCTAGATGAGGGAATGGAAGGTGTAATTGTCAGACTCCTGCAGCTTGTTGTAGGATTTCGCCCGTTCATTGAATCTGACCATGTCCCTTTGTGGTGCCCAATATCCACCTCATTATTTTGTTCCTCCTCACGTCATGTCATTGGCACAGTTAGAATTACAACCTTTTTTTCCTTAATTGAAATTCTAATCTCCAAGGTTCTCAACTCTTTTGTCAAGCTATGAGACTGCCCACTTACCTATCAGTGTCTAAGGAGCATCATCCCAGTGCAAGCAATAGATTTTCTGCAGCAAGAAATAAAAAGGATCCCGAACGATTACATGCATTAAAGCATTTCCGCTTCTCTGTCATAGAATCATAAGAGTCATAGAGTTGTACAGCACGGAAACAGACTCTTCAATGGAATGTGTCCATGCCGACCAGGTATCCTATATACATCTAATCCCGTTTGTCAGCATTTGGCTCATATCCCTCCAAACCCTTTCTATTCATATACCTACCCAGACGCCGCTTAAATGTTGTAATTCCACCACCTCTTCTGGCAGCTCATTCCATACACGCACCACCCTCTGCAAGAAAAAGTTACCCCTTAGGTCCCTTTTATATCTTTTCTCTCTCACCTTAAACTTATGCCATCTAGTTTTGGACTCCCCCCACCCCAGAGAAAAGACGTTGCCTGTTCACCCTATCCATGCCCCTCATGATTTTATAAACCTCTATAAAATCATCCCTCAGTCTGCAATGGTCCAGGAAAAATAGCCCCAGCCCATTCAGCATTTCCCTATAGCTCAAACCCTCCAAACCTGGCAACATCCTTGTAAATCTTTTCTGAACCCTATCAAGTTTCACAACATCCTTCCTATAGCAGGGAGACTGGAATTGCACACAATGATCCAAAAGCGGCCTGAACCAATGTCCTGCACAGCCGTAACATGACCTTTCAACTCTTATACTCAATCCATGACCAATAATGGCAAATATACCAAACGCAGCCTTCACTATCCTATCTGCCAGCAACACATCTTCCACATTCTTTATTCAGTCCATTGTCTTCAGTGGTTGGTTTGTGAGTGACAATCACATTGGTCATTCAGTCCATAATTAAATAAGCAGTCAATTCTCATAAAGTAATTGTTATGAGCTGGGTGTTTTTGGTAAGGTAAGACGTTATTTCCCAACTCTGGTTAAATTGAGAATGTAATCCTGGGCAGCCTTCTTGAACTGTTAGTCTTTCTAATGAAGGTGTTTCTGCAAAGCTGTTTGAGAACTGAGACACTTGACTGGGAAACTTCAAAAGACAGTGATGAGATGGTCATGTTGTCTTTGAACTGCAGTCAAAATATGTCAGACTGAGTAAGGTACCCCTTGCTAAAGACTGTTGGGTAGCAGTTGGGGTTTTAGGACAATCTGACAGTTCCACAGTCATTTTTACAAATATTTGTTATTTCCTGATTCCTAAGATAAGTACAGAGTCTGAGCCTGCTAAAATAGGATTTGAACTCATAATGTTTGGATTAGTCAACCACGGATATAATCATTGAGTAGTGTCCCTTCCTCTGAGCCAGAAGTTTTGACTTTGAGTCCCACTCCAGGACTGAATGACCAAGGAAGATGCATTTATAACCTGATTATCAACTTAATTTTTCAACATAAGCCAATGGCATACAGTGAGAGATGGAGAGTTTCCTGGTCAGCTATGTGATGGAAAGAATGTCAGAGCTTCTAACAGCCTATGTTCAAATGCAGCAAGACCTGGATAATATCCAGGTTTGGGCTGACATTGGCAAATAGTATTCATGCTACACACGTACCAGGCAATGACCATCGCCAATAAGAGAATCTAACCAATGCCCCTTGACATTTAGTGGCATTGCCATTGCTGAAGCCCCACTTATGCATCCTGGGATGGTTATTAACCAGAATTTGAACTGCACTAGCCATAAAAGTATGTGGCTACCAGAGCAGGTCAGAGGCTAGGAATGGCTCAGTGAGTAACTCACCTCCTAACTCCTCAGAACCTGTCCACCATTTACAAGGCACAAAGAGTGTGATGGAGTACTCCCCACTTGTCTGAATGGGTACAGCTCCAAAAACACCATCAGGACGAAGCAACCCTTTTGATTGGCATTGCATCCTCAAACATCCACTCCCTCCACCACCGACGCTCAGCAGCAGCAGAGTGTGCCATCTGTAAGATGCACTGCAGAAATTTCCCAACAGCACCTTCCAAACCCACAAACCCTTCCATCTAAAAGAAGAAGGGCAGCAGATACATGGGAACACCACCGTCTACAAGTTCCCCTCCAAACCCCTCATCATCCTGACTTGGAAATATATCGCTGTTCCTTCATTGATGCTGGGTCAACATCCTGGAATTCCCTCCCTAAGCGCGTTGTGGGTCTACCTACAGGACATGGGCTGCAGTGGTTCAAGAGGGCAGATCACCCCCACCTTCTCAAGGGGCAACTAGGGTCAGCGAATAAATGCTGACTCAAACAGCAACGCCCACTTCCCAAGAACAAATCTTAAGAAGCCTTCGTTATTCACACTCCAACATACATTATAAGTGTATACAGTCACAGTAGCTCCGGCACCTTTTGTAGGGCATGGTGGGGGTGGGGACGATGCACAAGATGGTGGTGGGTATGGGCAGTTTGTTGGGGGCTGTTGGGTATGGGGAGGTGCTGATTGTGTCATTTGGTTGGTCAGCTGGTGCAGGTCAGGTTGATGCCAGCTGGTGCTTCCTTGCCCTACCCAAGGTGGACATCATGGTTCTGTGAGTCAGACTTACATCCAGGCAGAGAACTGGAGAGGAAACGAGTGGAATCACGCTGAGGAAATGTGAGGATAGGTTAAATATCACATTGTACAACCTCATGCAAACTTGGAAAAGTTACGCAGCTTCACAACCTGACCTCGGGTTTGTGATTTTACTTCTATCGGATCTAGGATCCAATCCAACAGTCACACCCCAGTTGGCACAGCTTAGAGTAAACAGTTCTGAACAAGGGCACTGATAATCCTGTGCAAACACAGAGTGGGTGCTTCCCTTCTTACAGCTAGATCTCTGAAGTGAGCTAATTTTGATGATGCCACCAAATACATTTCACAAATTAAACAAAAATAGATGTTCCATTTTGTTTTTGATGGAATGCATCCACTGACAGCACACGACCTACATTTATATAGCACCTGCCATGACCTCAGGGTGTTCCAAAGTGCTTTCGAGCCAATCAAGTATCTTGAATGGCTGTGACTTAGGCAAGCATAACAGCCAATTTGGACACACCGAAATCACACCAACAGTGGTAATGACCTAGCTTAGTTGGCTGCGTGGCTGATTTATGATGCAGTTATGTTAACAGTGTGTGTTGAATTCCAGTACCATCTGAGGCTCCCATGAAGCTCTCCCCTTGCCTTAGGTGTAGGACCGTCTGGTTAAACCACCTCTAGGTGTATGTGTGTGTCTCTCTCTCTCTCGAATGGGAGAGCAGCTCTATGGCCTGGTTGCTGTTTGAAGGATAAGTGTTGACTCATGGCAATGGACCTGCTTTTTTTGAAGAACATTGTATGATCTTTTACTTCCAACTGTGAGGGAAGCTGGGCACCCAGATCAAAGTCCTGTCTAATCTGTATCACCACTGATGGAGCAACACATCCTCCGCTTGGTGTCAAACCCAGTGTCAGCTAGAGCTTTGGGCTTAAGTTTATGTATTCCCCTGACTCAGATATGGAAGAGTCACACATATTCCCACTAACAACCTATTGGGAAATTATTCTGAAATTGCACCCCCACACCTGGCGATTTTTCACCCAGATTCCATTATACACTCAGAGTGTTTCCAAAATTTAAAAAAAAATTCTTTCATGGGATGCATGCGTCACTGTAATTGCTTCCTATCCTTGATTGCTCTTGATCTGAGTGACTTAAAGGTTCATGTATTTATTATTTATTCACAGGCCGGAGGGGAGAACTGGCAGTATTTGTCTTCCAGAAGCCTGTGAAGTGTCAACCACACTGCTGTGGGCCAGGGGCGACATGTAGGCCAGGCCGGGTAAGGACGGCAGATTTCCTTACCTAAAGGACATTAGTGAACCAGATGGGTTTTTACAACAATCGTTGGTTGTCCCTAAGTCTGAGGACAGCTTTATATTCCAGATTTGTTAATTGCCCCCTCATTCCACCACCTGCCGTGGTGGGGTTCGGATCTGTGACCAACTTGGTTACAGAGATGCTCAGGTGTTCCACACACACCAGTTGGTGGGCCAATGCGATTTCTAGTCTTGCTTTGTGGTTTTGCAAGTTGCTGTCTCAAATGGACCTTTGAGGCTCATGAAATAGAAAACAATAATTAAAGGGAACATTGCCCATGTCCCTAGAGCATTAATCTGGACACTCTGGATTCCCAGTGACATTCCCCTTAGGACACACCCTCCCCTTGCCTCAATAGAAAAGACACCTCCACAGACTCTTCTTTGGTGAATAACAGCCCCTGACATGTGAAGCAGAAGACATCTTCATTTAGGGGCGGCAATAGCCTAGTGGTATTTTCAGTGGACTATTAATCCAGAAAACCAGCTAATGTTCTGGAGACCTGGGCTGGAATCTTGCCACAGCAGATGGTGGAGGGAAGAAAAAGTCTGGAGTTAAGAATCTACTGGTGATTGTTCAGGAAAAACCCATCTTGTTCACTAATGTCCTTTAGGGAAGGAAATAAGTCATCTCCACCTTGCCTGGCCTACATGTGACTCCAGACCCACAGCAACATGGTTGACTCTCAAATACCCTCTGGCCACTCAGAGATGATCAATGAGTGTTGGCCTAGCCAGCGATACCCCACAATAGAGTGATAGAGATGTGCAGCATGGCAATAGACCCTTCAGGCCAACTCATCCATGCCGACCAGATACCCTAAATTAATCTAGTTCCACTTGCCAGCATTTGGCCCGTATTCCCCGAAACCCTTCCTATTCATATACCCATCCAGATGCCTTCTAAATGTTGTAAATTCACCACTTCCTCTGGTAGTTCATTCCATACGTGCTTCACCCTCTGAGTGAAAAAGCTATCCCTTAGGTCCCTCTTAAATCTTTCCCCCTCTCACCTTAAACTATGCCATCTAATTTTGGACTCCCCTACCCTGGGGGAAAGACCTTGTCTATTCACCCTATCCATGCCCCTCATGATTTTATGAACATGCATAAGGTCACCCCTCAGCCTCCGATGCCCCAGAGAAAATAGCCTCAGCCTACAAACTAATAATGTGAAAGGCTTCCATTTCTGAAACATCATTCATGACCTCTGTAGATTTATATTTGAAATGTAGCCACTGTTGTGAAACATGACAGCTATTTTTCACAGGGTAAGATCCTACGAACAGCAATGCAATAAAAGTCTGGAAACCTGTTTCTGGTGACAAGGGGTGAAGGATATATATTGGCTAGGACATTGGAATGAAAACTCCCCTGTTCTTTTTGAAATGATACTCGTCAGCCTGTCTTTATGACACATAGGTGAAGGTGGAGAAGGCCCACTCACCTGGTGTTTTGAAGATTTTGATGTTCAGAAACTTGTCACATATTGTGGAAGATTGGAGACAAAGCTGATGTATCCCAATCGCGTCACACAGGACAGCAGATTTATTGGAGAATTGTTGAGTTATTGGGTGTTCACCAGACTTAAATGGACTTTGCTTATAACCTGCTATTTCTTTAGATTATTTACATGGTTTTGAGAGTATATCTTATTGCGGTATGTTTCAGCGGGGGAAAATGCACATGAAATGCAGTTTCTCCCTCATTTTTCCAGCTCATTTTGCGCTAAAAGTAGACAAGGCTGTGTATCCAGAGTCTTTGGAAAGTGTTGACGTGAATTATGAGGAAATGACTTTGCCCAAACTTTATTCAGCCACTGAGCCATGTTGCCTCCAACCCTGATACCAAATCCAAGAATTTCCCAGAAATCCTTATGACAACTGTAACCCTCCTCCTGTACCTCCTTCAAATCAGAACCCAATACAAAAAGACAGATGGAAGGGTCTAGGCCCGAAACGTCAAGCTTTCCTGCTCCTCTGATGCTGCTTGGCCTGCTGTGTTTATCCAGCTCCACACCTTGTTATCTTAAGATGGAAGGGGGCAGTTGGGGAGCAGATGGATGAAGATGAGGAAATGACATGTGCTTTTACACCAACAACTATGACCTGTACTTATGACATGTGTTGTCCTAACCCGGTCTGGCCTACATGTGACTCCAGACCCATTGCAAGTGGTGCATCTGGGCAATGAGGAATGAGCAATAAATGCTGTCCCAGATAGTGATGCCCACTTCTCATGAATGAGTTAAAAAAAGAACAAGTTATCGTGAAATCTCAAAACCTTTTTGGTGAATTTTTATGAGGTGGATATATGGAACCTAGATGGGGTTTTGATGCAGATAAGTCATGATGTAGTAATAGCGAGCAAGCTCAAGGGGCTAAAAAACCTCCACGTCTTCCTCAGTAACTTGTCTAACAGCAGCCATCCCAATATCTCACTCTCTGGCAGTCTCTTGCGGTGAGGAGGACACTTACTGTGAAGTACAAACTGAGAAGTTAATTTGAAGAGGCCATTGTGTTGTAGCTGCAACATGGTTCTGGCTGAGCAAGAAACTTTACGGTTGTACCAGTAACACAGAATGAGCAATACGACCAGCGATGCTCAAGACTGGTTGGATCATAGTGCTGGCTGATCAGCTCTAGGCGGCTGCGACAAAAGCAGAAATTGCTGGAGAAACTTTGCAGATCTGTGTAGAGAAAACAGAGTTATCGTTTCAAGACTGGTGACCACACTTCACGTCCTTCTTCTCTCCACAGATGCCAGCAGACCTGCAGAACTTTTTCCAGCAATTTCTGTTTTCATTTCAGATTTCTAGCATCCATAGTCCTTACTTTTATTCTAGGTGGTTGGGCATGTTTAATTCACCATCACAATCTTTGCCTGCGGAATAAGTTCCTGGATCTACTCTTTGCACCTGTAGCTGGTAGTTTGTTAATGCCCTTTCGTTGTACACAACACTCTAAAAACAAAATGATTAACCTTGCTAGGAAGGTATAGAATCCCACCACATTCTGTAGCAGTTAATGCATGTCCTTTCTATATGATCCATTATTCTGCTGTATCCCGAGCTCGACTCAGTTGAGAAAAGCAACATTAACCCTTCTAACTGGCAGTGATGTATATTTAGATGCCTATAAATTGTGTTGCAGATAAAATGACCTACATTACAGCCTCTTCTCTGCATTCACCTCAAAATAAAACTGATAAAATATCACCTCTATGAAAAATAAGCTCTAGAGAGTTAATATTTTGTTTTCATTCTGGGTATTCTACATCCCACTCTGAAGCCTCTACGTCTTGTCAGAATGGGGTCCCTCCTGTGTCTTTTGACCCCATGTCAATCAGACGTTTCTCAGTCAAAGCCATGGCATTGGAAAGTGGTGGGTAGGGCTCAGGGAGAAAGGATCCTGGGTCAATATAAGAGTGCACCTCAGTCTGGTTCTATCTGATCCTTTTTGATTCTTACATTGCTGGTAAGGTCAGCATTTGTTGCACATTTGTAACATCCTTCAAACTGACTAACTCTCAAAGGCATTTCAGAGGGTAATTAAGAATGAGCTATATTTCCTGTGGATCGGGAGGCACATGCAAAACAAAACCAGGTGAGGATGGCACATCCCCTTCCTTTTCATGAGCCAGACGGGTTTCAATTCCAAATTTTGTTGGATTCAAACTTCACCATTCTCTATAGAAGGATTCAAACCTACATCCCATAGAGCATTAGCTTTGGATTAACCGTTCATAACATAAGAACATAAGAACTGGGAGCAGGAGTAGGCCATCCGGCCCCTCAAGCCTGCCCCGCCATTTAATAAGATCATGGCTGATCTTTTGAGACTCAGCTCCACTTACCCACCCACTCACCATAACCCTTAATTCTTTTACTGTTCAGTGACATTCCCACCATGTCATTGTAACCCGTTGCCCTGCTGCCTCTTCTCTGCTTCCCCTAGCAATGGTCAGGTCTGAGTCACTGGATAGTAATGAGATATTGGGCCCCTGGCTGACATTTCTCCTCCAGGTGGGGCAGCAGCAGGACTGAGCCTGGGACTTGTCCACTCCTATCGGGTTTCCCTCTTTTCTTCTTTATAGTTTTACTTTTTTTGCTTTTTCTTTCCTTTAAAACCTGGAGCGTGGCGGATGAAGGAGGAGGCCTCCGAAGGTAATAACACCAGGACGAGTTGGGTACTCCTCCACCCCAGCCTGGGGACTCCCAGCGAGTGAGAAGCATGTCCTGGGCTGACTCCCTCGGCCCGGTCTCACAGGCTGAGCCGAGGCTCCAGATCCACTACTAGGCCCCGGGTGCCTGAAGGAGCGGAAGCATCAGCTAAAGGGGCAGGCCATGGAGGATCCCGAACAACGTTGGATGGGGAAGTGGGAGGGACTGAACCTGCGCGTCCCCAGGCCCATGGCTCGGACACAGTGACTGTGACAGAACAGGCAGAGGCTCATAACCGAGTCCCCTGGAGCCCGTTATAGAGATCCTGGCTGATGTCAAGCCTTGACTGGAGGAGCAGCAGAGGAGGAACAATAAACACGAACGATGAACACTACAGCAATATAATCTTGAATTACACTCAGTGTTTCAATATGGCACCGGAGCGTGGTGACACTTTGCAGAAAAACAGTTCTCACTGTATTTTTATATACATGTAACAATAAATCTTAATGTAAATCTACACCAAGGAGATGTAGATTGCCGGCTCTAAAACTTCTCCTCTCCCCCCACGTTTTGAAAAAGACAAGTTCCAGAAACCCACAGCAGGCCTGTCAGCAGCTGGGATACATAGTTCTATCTTACTGGGAATAGCACAACCTGAATATTAAAGGGATTTTGGAACACGAGGAGAGCATTTATCCCCCCCACGCATATTCCGCCATGCGATCAGGGTTGATCCGTACAGGTTAATGATTTAAATATATTAACAATGCTGGCTTCCTTTGAGCCGTTTTGGAGCTGCGGTGTTTTCCAGGTGGAAGCGAGACAGGGTAGCTCCAGGGAAAGGGTAAATGCCTCTGCAGCAATCTTGCGGGCCAGGAGAAGCACAAATATTTCCCCATGGCTCCTAAATCTGTTAGACTCCTCTGTCTGTGCAAAGGTCCCTAGGATAACGGATTGGATGTCCGTGCAAATGGCCAAGCTCCAAAGTCAGGGATTAGATCTCCCTAGTCCTGCAGCCGTTCATGAGTGGATCCTGTCTGACTGGAAACCACGAGGGTCAATCCAGCTGATATCGGAACTGGGAAACTCATTGGAACTCAAAGATGCACACGGGATTCTTGGCATGAGGGGAAAGGGGAACTTCTAGATTTACTATATGAAACTCAGCCTTGGATTATATAACGCCATCCTAGTAATTATCCAGGACAGTAGGTTTTAAGAGCAGATACGCAAAATTTAGTTTGCGCAACTTCCAGATCAGGATTGTTTGATTAGAAACCTACAGGTTATTAAAAGCTGAGAAGGTCTAACCTCTCAGTTTTTTTGAGCATTCATGTAGGAAGACTTCACAGTTCATAGGAAAGAAATGAGGAGAATCAGCTGCATTGGGCTTAAAGATACGAGATGGGGGTAATTTCTCTGGATTTGTGATGATAGTGTTAGGGAACAAACATATTGCTATGCATTTTAAGATCTTTCACAATGTATGCTATATTAAATAGCTTTTTTTACTTTTGTCTTTTGTATAATAACTTCTGTTCTGTTGTTAAAGAAACTCTTCAGGTTCCTGTAACTATGTATCAGTGACTGACTATCATATTAACTAAAAAATATAAAATGGACACCTGATCTATCAAGCAGAATTTATTCTGGAATCTGAGTTGTCTGGAAATACCATCAGCTGGAATCATAACAAGGCTCCTATTTTTCATCATCCAAATCTACCAGTGGAAGTCTGTATTACCTTTTCCTTTCTAACCTCCTCTTAAATGCATCTATATCATTCTTTTCAACCAACCCTTGTGATAGAGAGCTGTAATCTAACACGTTTTTTCAGAAAGATCCTTGTATTGTTACTTTCCACAGCTGCTTTCTCAGTTGGAAAAATGTCATGCCATGTTATGCAGCAATGCTCTTATAGGTTCAAAGATAATCGTGTCCCATTATTGTATTGTAGCTCAATGCGAATGGTTGGGTGGTCCTGGGAGGGGTCACTGACCTGTCACCTCTGGGCCCAGTGCAAGACTCTCCCTGATCAAGATTTGTTGGTACCCTATGAACTTGCATCTCTCAGGATTGCTGCTGAGACATGAAGAGGTTGGCTGATCGGGGAGTGGATGGTGCAATGTAGCGCAGCGTTGACTTTTTCATCTCTGGCCTGGATCCAACTCAAGCAGATTGGTGAAGATCTCATGTCTCTGATGAAGATCATGAGCTGGAATCATGCCACCTCCCATCTGACGCTCAGTCTGAACTGTCAGACATCACTGCGGTGCAGCTAATTGCTCGTGAGCTCTACAGTCTGAGGAAAATTACCAGCATGTGACATAGCCAAGAGTCAGCTAAGATTGCTATTAAGGTTTGGGAAGCTGGGTTTGTTCTCCTTCAAGCAGATAAGGTAAAAGGAGGATTTAATACCAACATTCAGAATTATGAAAGGCTTTGATAGAGCAGAAGAGGGAAGAAAATGACAGCATGATCAGTAACTAGAGGGCAAGTTTTACATTATTTGACAAAAAGTCAAAGGCAAAGATGAAAAGAAAGTTTTTGATGCAGCTAGATTTTATGACTGGAATGTGTTGCCTGAAAGGGTGATGAGGGAAGCAGATTAAATCGTAACATTTGAATGGCAGTTGGATAAATACTAAAGGGGGAAAAGTCACAGAGCTGTAAGAAAGGGAGAGTGAGACTAACTGCCAATACAGGCCTGGCAGAGCAAGTGGACACCTTTGGTGCTAAATGTTTCTGGGATTAAGTTTCTCATGCGTGGTATACAATACGCAACGTGAAGCTTCTTGGCTGATTTTGTACTTGGTAAAAGGTAACAGGGTGAATACATTGAAAGCCTTGAGCAATACAGAGTTGATGTTGTGAGAGGAGGGGATTCCTGCGCAATTAATTCCACGTAGAGCTTAGAGTAATAGAGTCATAGTCATAGCTTCTTGAATATCGTACTTGAGAGCAGCGATGTAGAGAAGCAGATGTATGTAGCTCGTGTTATCTAAAAACAGGAAACAGATGCTCACTGAAGAGAGGATGCAAATGTTGCAAGAATTATTTTCTGTTTCAGTCCATGTAGCACTGATCTTCAGTACGCCTGCTCTGTAGTGAAGCAGGAGATCTTCCTAAACATTCTCACATCTCTATCGCGCTGTAGGGACTGACTTAACTACCGCAGCAACATCGAGAACATGCATTTATATAGCACCTTTTACGCAGTAGTACATCCCAAGGTCATTTAAATAAATGGCTAGGATGAGCTGTTAGGAGGAGTGGTTAATAAGTTTGCAGATGACTCCAAAATTGGTGGTAGAGGTGACAGTGAAGGATGTTATCTGAGATACAAAGGGATCTTGGTCGATTGGGCCAGTGGGCAGGGGACTGGCAAATGGAGTTTAACTTGGATAAAATGCAAGGTATTGCATTTTGGTAAAGCAAACAAAGGCAGGACTTACACAATTAATGGCAGGGCCCTGGATAGTGTTGTCAAATTGAGAGACCTAGGGGCTCAAGTATATATTTCTTTGAAAATTGTGTCACAGGTAACAGGGTGGTTAAGCACGTTTGCCGTCATTGCTCAGAACATTGAGTATAGGAGTTGGGGCATCATGTTGAGGTTGTACAGAACATTGGTGAAGCCACTTTTGGAGCACTGTGGGCATTTCTGGTCGCCCTATTGTAGGAAGAATATTATTAAATTGGAAAGGGTTCAGAAAAGATTTATCAGGATGTTGCCAGGACTGGAGAGTTTGAGTTGTAAGGAGAGGCTGGAAAGACTGGGACTTTTTTTCACTGGAGCATAGGAGGTTGAGGGGTGACTTTTTAGAGGTTTATAAAATTATGAGGTGCATAGATAAGGCAAATAGCAAAGGTCTTTTTCCTAGGTCGGGGGAGTTCAAAACTAGGGGGCATATTTTTAAGATTTAAAAATAAAGAAAGATTTAAAAGAAACATGAGGGGAAACCTTTCGCACGGAGAGTGGTTCGTACGTGGAATGAATTGTCAGAGGAAGTGGTAAATGCAAGTACAATGGAAAAGATATTCGGATAGATACAAGAATAGGAAAGGTTTAGAGGGATATCAGCTAAATGTAAGCAAGTGGGATTAGTTTATTTTGGGAAATTTGGCCAGTGTGGATGAGTTAGACCAAAGGGTCTGTTTCCATGCGATGTGACTATGACTCTACAAGTCTATAAGATGGTTCAAAGAAGTGTCGTCAAACAAAATGCAGTACCCAGCCTCATAAGCAGGTATTAGAATAGGGAGGTTGATAGGGCTTTAGGAGGGTCTTAAATGAGAACAGAAAGACTTGAAGAAGCAATAAGGCAGGAACAATCCCAGAGTTTATGACTTTGGCAGCTGAGAGCATTATTAGTTACACTTTACTTGTGTTTAATTGAATGCAGAAGGCGGGCGCTAACTAGAGATTCACAAGTCGCAACAGTGGTTACTCTCCACATTGAGGGCCCCCTTGGCTTAGTGGTAGTATCCCTATACCTGAACTAGGAGGCCTAGTTTCAAATCCCACCTTCTCCAAAGGTGTGTCATGATGTCCTGAAGAGGTTCATTAGAAAATATCACCGGATTGCTAAAAATCGGAAAAGAATGCAACTTGGGAGGGACTTGATGTGGTCTAGATATGAACTCTGCAAATGCTTATAAAAAGTGCATATTGATTGGGCCATATTTTGGCATTAAGAGGAAGACAGTGATATAGTGATAATCTCACTGCATTAGTGGTCCAGGTGCCCAGGCTAATGCGACACAAATTCAATCACAGCAGTTGATTGAACTTAAATTCAATTAATTAAGGGATCAAGGGCTACATGGAGAAGGCAGGAAAATAGGACTGAGAATCATATCAGCCATGATTGAATGGAGGAACAGACTCAATGGGCCGAATGGCTTAATTCAGCTCCCATGTCTCATGGTTTAATTAACAAATTGGGCATTAAAAAAACTATTCATAGTACGAGAGATCATTAAATCATTGCTGATTGTTTAAAAATCTACCGTCTTTACTGATGTTCTTTAGGGAAGGGAACTGCTATCCTTATTTGGCCCGGCTTACATGTGACTCAGGACTCTTAACTTCCTTCTGAAATGGCTTAGTTCAGCTCAAGGGCAATTAGGGATGGGCACCAAATGCCAGTGATGCCCACATCCCAAGAAATGATAAATGATAAAAAGTCCTCTGCCCGCTGTATTGGCCAAGCAAGCCACTCAGTTGAAGGCAATTAGGAATGGACAACAAATGAATGAATGAATGATTTTATTGCAGTTGTATCTTACAGTGAGAAAACCAGTGAAATACAGTGAAAAGCCATTCCACTGTCACCGCGATTCGGTCCCGTTTTGAACAGTTTTAAGAATAAGAAAATAAATAGAAAGATATAGCTTAAAGAGAGACCTTCAGTCCTGAGCCAGCTTACCATCAACACCACCCGTGCTGCCATCCCTCTTCCACCACTGTCTACACCGTACCCAACCAACGGTAAAGTCTCTACACTTCAGGTACCATCTTTCGCCACTGGGCAGATTCTCCTCCACCATTGCCTCGTTGCCAACAGCACTGGATCAACCAGTGACAGAGTCGCCTCTCTCGCTGCTGGCCACACCTCATCAAATGTCGCCATGATGCCCTTCCCACCACTACTTCACCGCCGCCAGAGCTGGACCCAACAACAAACTCACTGATTCTCAGGCGCCATCTGTCACCTCTGGGCCTACCTCACCGACTTCAGCCGCCGATTCCGATACCAGGTCCCCTGTTCGCCCCAGAAAAGTGGGGTTCACTCACAATAAACATGAGGTCTGTGTTGGTCTTGTGAGCGATGCCCACGTCCCATGAAATATAATGAAAAGAATGGGCTTTCTAGAGAAGCAAAAGTTGGAGGTGTACACGTATCTTGAAGGCTGTGGACTGGAGAGTGTTATGGCGATATGGGAGATGGAGAGGTGGTGGGGTTCGGGGATCCTAATAGTGAGGCTTGAAAGCAAGAATCCACAAGCCAAAGTAGGTCAGCGAGCATAAGTGAGTTGGGTCAACTGGGCTGTGTGTGTTCAGATACGAGACAATGTAGGATAGTTTCAAGGTTACAGGGGGAGTCAACTGAGATAACTAAATCTGGATGGAGCGAAGGCTGAATGAGGAGTTCAGCAGCTGATGAACTGAGGCAGAGACAGTGTTGAGAGATGCTGCAGAGCTGGAATGAAGTTTGGATCTTGGTGATAGAACAGATATGAGGTCAGGATCACCCTAGTACATCGCTGAGGTCTCAAGCAGCCTGATTCCGTCTCAGAGAGATCTGCAGTGAGAGCAATCAAGTCAGGTGAACAGTTCAGTTGTACCAGGGAATGTTGTTCTGTTCCAAGATTCACTTCCAGACTTTGATTGAAAAATAACAGACACGAAGAGTGAAAGCTATCCAAATGAGATTAGTGTGCTCTGCCTTCGATATGAGGGTAACATGTCAAGTTGGGCTTCACTGTAAGAGAATGAGGTGGTGGGGGGTGGGTGGGAGCTGTTCAGATGTACTTTCTCCTGAAACTGGTACAAGTTTTAAACAGCAGCATGTTGATTTTTTTTTAACGTGTGTAGTTAGCTGTTATAAGCTCATACCATCCTTTCATAAGAGAAGATACATTCTCCATTTACCTTTCACAACCTCAATCTTTTATAAAACAGCTGGTACCTGAAAGGAACAAAATCTGGAAGCTCACAGATGCTGCAAGACCTGCTGAAGAAAAAAAAAGTCACAGTTAACATTTCAGGTCCCTTCTAAGAATGGGTCATCGGACCTGAAACGTTAACTCTGGTCTTTTTCTTCACAGATGCTGTCAGAGCTGCTGAGCTTTTCCAGCAACTTCTGTTTTTGTTCCTGATTTACAGCATCTGCAGTTCTTTTGGTTTTTATTTAGTACCTGAAAGGGTTAACTGGCATCACAAGATAAGCTCCACCCATCAGAATATAATGGACTGTTTCTGGGAGGAGCTAACTGGTCTAAGATGACAAGGTGTAGAGCTGGATGAACACAGCAGGTCAAGCAGCATCAGAGGAGCAGGAAGGCTAACGTTTCGGGCCTAGGCCCTTCTTCAGAAATGGCGGAGGGGAGGAGGTTCTGAAATAAATAGGGAGAGGGAGGAGGTGGATAGAAGATTGACAGAGGAGAAGATAGGTGGAGAGGAGACAGACAGGTCAAAGAGGCGGGGATGGAGCCAGTAAAGGTGAGTGTAGGTGGGGGTTAGGGAGGAGATAGGTCAGTCCAGGGAGTACGGACAGGTCAAGTGGGCGGGATGAGGTTAGTAGATAGGAGATGGGGGTGGGGCTTGAGGTGGGAGGAGGGGATAGGTGGGAGGAAGAACAGGTTAGGGAGGTGGAGATGAGCTGGGCTGGTTTTGGGATGCGGTTGGGGGAGGGGAGATTTTGAAGCTTGTGAAATCCACATTGATGCCATTGGGCTGCAGGGTTCCCAAGCGGAATATGAGTTGCTGTTTCTGCAACCTTCGGGTGGCATCGTTGTGGCACTACAGGAGGCCCAGGATGGACATGTCATCTGAGGAATGGGAGGGGGAGTTGAAATGGTTCGCGACTGGGAGGTGCAGTTGTTTAGTGGGAACCAAATGTAGGTGTTCTGCAAAGCGGCCCCCAAGCCTCCGCTTGGTTTCCCCAATGTAGGGGAGGCCACACCGGGTACAGCGGATGCAGTATACCACATTAGCAGATGTGCAGGTGAACATCTGCTTGATGTGGAAAGTCTTCTTGGGCCTGGGATGGGGGTGAAGGGGGAGGTGTAGGGGCAGGTGTAGCACTTCCTGCAGTTGCAGGGAAAAGTGCCGGGTGTGGTGGGGCTGGAGGGGAGCATGGAACGGACAAGGGAGTCACGGAGAGAGTGGTCCCTCCGGAAAGCAGATAAGGGTGGGGAGGGCAAAATGTCTTTGGTGGTGGGGTTGGATTGCAGATGGCGGAAGTGTCGGAGGATGATGCTTTGGATTCGGAGGTTGGTGGGGTGGTACGTGAGGACGAGGGGTTTCTGTTTTGGTACTTATTGGGGGGGAGGGGGTGTGGGGGTGAATTGCAGGAAATGCGGGAGACACAGTCGAGGGCGTTCTCGACCACTGAGGGGGGGATGTTGTGGTCCTTGAAAAACGAGGATTTCTGAGATGTACGGGAGTGGAATGCCTCATCCTGGGACCAGATGCGGCGGAGGCAAATGAATTGGGAATAGGGGGTGGCCTATTTGCAGGAAGGTGGTTGGGAGGAGGTGTATTCTAGGTAGCTGTGAGAGCCGGTGGACTTGAAATGGATATCGGTTTCTAAGTGGTTGCCAGAGATGGAAACAGAGAGGTCCAGGAAAGAGAGAGAGGTATTAGAGATGGTCCAGGTGAACTTAAGGTTGGGGTGGAAGGTGTTGGTGAAGTGGATGAACTGTTTGAGCTCCTCGTGGGAGCACGAGGCGGCGCCAATACAGTCATCAATGTAACGGAGGAATAGGTGGGGTTTAGGGCCAGTGTAGGTACAGAAGAGGGATTGTTCCACGTAACCTACAAAGAGGCAGGCATAGCTTGGGCCCATGCGGGTACCAATGGCCACCTCCTTTGTCTGTAGGAAGTGGGAGGAATTGAAAGAGAATTTGTTGAGAGTGAGGACGAGTTTGGCTAAGCTGATGAGGGTGTCAGTGGAGGGGGACTGGTCGGGCCTGCGGGATAGGAAGAAGCAGAGGGCCTGTCGACCATCTCTATGGGGAATGCAGGGACTGGATGTCCATGGTAAGATGAGGTGTTGGGGACCAGGGAATTGGAAGTTCTGGAGGAGGTGGAGGGCATGGGTGGTATGACGGACATAGGTGGGGAGTTCCTGGACCAAGGGGGAGAAAATGGAGTCGAGATCGGTGGAGATAAGTTCGGTGGGGCAGGAGCAGGTGGAGACAATGGGTTGACCAGGGCAGTTAGGTTTGTAGATTTTGGGAAGGAGATAGAAGCAGACGGTTAACCCTAACTGGTCTAGTCTGGTTGTAGTTGTTCAGTCTCTCTAAGTTGTACATTAGACTGTTTGAGTAAAAACACTATGTATTTATTCTTAAGTATTGTCTGGAGGTCTTACCAAAGACTCATGTGTATCTCAGATGTAATGTGACAAGCTATCAGGTAATAGGTAATACATTTAAATAAAACAAGGAACTGTGGTTATTTAAGATCTGGAGAAACACAGCAGGTCTGGCAGCATCTGTGGAAAGAACACAGAGTTGATGATTTGAATCCAGTGACCCTTCTTCAGAACCTTCTGAAAGGTCACTGGACATGGAAATGTTGACTCTGTTTTCTCCCCATGATGCTATCAGACTTGCTGAGTTTCTCCAGCACTTTCTGTTGATGTAATATATTCATTCTGTTTATCAAGATTGAGTTTATTTTTTGCCAAAGACTTTATGTGGCATCCTTTCCCATTTTGTAAGAATAACTTAGATACCCAGAAGGTGACAGTGAATCTATCCGCGATTTCCCCAGTTGTTTCAATAAAATGCAGCATGCTAACAGCAGTGAGGATGTCACCATTATGGCCCCGAGGATATCCCGAAGTGCACATCCCATCTTTGATAACTCTTCTAAACAGTAATCCACCTAGCCCCACTCCTCATCCCACTTCCCTGATGAGCCCCCTATTTCAGTGTCTATCACATTAGGTCAGAGCGTCTTTTTTGCCATATAGCAGCCTTATTGCCTGAGGTTTGCTAATACATTGATAACACCATCAGGGAAAGTGAGGAGAGAGACCTCAAGAACAACCTCAGCTGCTGCAGGGGACTGAAATCACGCTGTTAGCTTTATTCTGCAGCACACTTGTGCCATTAGCCTGCAGATGAACTGACCAGCCAACCCGTCAACCGTTAAATCTGTGACCTCTGCTGATTGATGCTTCATGCATTGGAAACATTTGATATTTTGTTTGTTGTGATGAACCCTTTTAAACACTTCTACTAAATCTTCTCTTGACATTCTTTGCTCTGAGGAAGACAAAATTACTTCTGTAGTTTACATGTGTTACTGTAATCATAATGCCTCATCTCTTTGTTGTGCATCCCCTCCGTATCCAACCCTGAACCTTCCCATCCTTCATAAAGGGTGGTGCCAAAAGTCAACACAATATTCCAATTAGCTGGAAACTAGTTTGACTATAACTTCCCTGCCTTTGTACTCCACATCCCCGTTCATTGTCCGGGTCATACAAGTTTTATTAACTTTGCTAACTGCTGCCTTCAAATACTACAAGGTCCTTGTATCCTTTTCCTGACAGTCTATATTGGATCTTTGGTCTATCTACCTTGCTCTTATATTCCTGTCTTCCAGAGTTTTGCTCTGGTTCTCCAGATACTCAGTTATATTCTCATCATCTGCACAATATAACTCACCGAGACTGCCGACTATTCTCCACGGGGCAAAAACAAAGGCAAATACTGCAGGTCCTTTATTCCTTTATTCATTCACAGGATGAGGGCGTCGCTGGCTAGGCAGCATTTATTGCCCAGAGGGCAGTTAAGAGTCAACAACATTGCTATGGGTCTGGAGTCACATGTAGGCCAGACCAGGTAAGGATGGCAATTTCCTTCCCGAAAGGACATTAGTGAGCCAGGTGGGTTTTTCCGACAATCAACAATGGATTCATGGTCATCATTGTATTCTTAATTCCATATATTTATTGAACTCAAATTCCACCATCTGCTATGGCGGGATACGAACCTGGGTCTGCAGAACATTACCTGGTCTCTGGATTAACAGTCCAGCGATAATACCACTAGGTGCTGGAGATATAAATAAAAACAGGAATTACCGGAGAAACTCAGCAGGTCTGGCAACACCTGTAGACAGAGAGAAAAACAAGGTTAATATTTTCAGTCCAACGTGGACTTCAGCATCAAGACTCGAATTAACTTTATTTCTCTCCCCACAGACGCTGCCAGACTGGTTGAGTTTATCCAGCACTTTCTGTTTTAATTTCTGATTGAATATGAGGCTTCCCATCATGCTTACTCAGAACATACCAACGAAGATGAATGGAGGGGTGGGGTGTGTCAGTGCTAATCCTTGGTGCAATCTGACCTTGGTAATGAAACTCTCACTCTTTCTGCATTGTCTCTTCCCCGTGTCTGGCTCTCCTTGTCCATGTCCTGTCATGCCCATGTCGTATCTAATTCACAGGAATTCTGAGAACTCCAGTCCACCTCCAGATATCCATCCTTGGTACCCAGCTATAATCCCCTACAGGAACCAGCTGAAGGCACTTTTGCAAGTGGTGGCGTTGATTAAAATGCCAGATGCTCAAGGCCAGAAATGGAGGAGCGCAGAGATCTGGGAAGGTTAGAGGAACAGGATTGGTTAAAGGAATAAGAGGAGGCCAAAACAATTTGAAGATTTGTGAATTTTAAAATAAGGTGTTGTTGGACAATGTATAATTAGTCTTTTTGTTGGGATGTGGGCATCGGTGGCATTTGTTAGCTTTCCCTAATTGCCCTTGAGGTGAATGGGTTACTCAGCTATTTAAGAAGGGAATCAAGAGTCAACCACATTGCTGTGGGTCTGGAGTCACATATAGGGAAGGATGGCAGTTTCCTTCTCTAAAGCACATTATTGAAACAAGTAGGTTTTTGAACAACTAATGATAGTCCCATGGTCACCATGCTTTTAGATTGTAATGCCTCATTTTCTATATTAATTGACTTCAACTAGTTATCACATTAGGACTTGAACTCATGTCCTGACTGAGATAGTCTGAATCCCTGAATTTCTAGTCTAGTGATATTACAGTAAGGTAAAGCCATCACAGTCTTACCAGATCATGGGGCTGCTCAGTGGTTATAGAGAGATGACTGGTGGTCACCAGTTTAACCTGAAGGTCACCAAACCTCAGGTAAGGGGAGACTTTGAGAAGAAAAGCCCTTCATGGTAACATCAGCCAGTGCAGGAATTGAACCCAATATCAGCATCAGTCTGTATCACAAACTAGCCATCCAGCCAACTGAGTAAACCGGCGCCCATTGCTACCATCAGCTCCTCTCTGATGAGATCATGTAAGTCAGCAAGCCCAAGGATGGCAGCTCACCCAAGGGGAGAGTCTGCACAGGAAGTTCCACAGTGTTTCAGCCATTAGGTTATTGACACTTTCATCTCTTTGGCAGAGCTGTTCGTCTGAAGCATCGTTTCCGACTCGGTTTCCCCTCCCTTCACAAGCAGCATTCCTTGTCACATTCTTTGGCATTCACATTTCTTTATCTCCCGATATTTTATTTCTCTTCCCCTGTACGAGGTTAATCAGCATTTTAAAAATTTAACCATTTGCAGGATGTTTTTAATTTTTCACAGCATCAGGATATCACTGGCCTTGCCAGCACTTATTACCCATCTCTAATTGGCCCTGGTGATGGTGGTGGTGATCTGCCATCATGATCAGAAATGAGAAATGTTAGGCCATTTTGGAGGAAAGTTAAAGTTCAGGCACAATTTTTTGAGAGCCTTGAGTTACCTATGGGATGGACAGGATAAGAACAGCAGATTTCCCTCAATCTCAAAAGCATATTAGTGAGCAAGATGGGTTCTCTGTCAATCCATTAGTTTTAGTGTCCCCATTGTTGAGTCTATTTTTTAAAAAAATTCCAATGGTTTGAGTGCTGTCCCCAAATCCGAGACTGTCCCCCAGTCCTAGATCATCCCCTAATCCCACACTGTCCTTGATCCCAGACCTTCTCCTATTGCCAGACAGTCCCCCCCATCCCAGATCCCCCCTCATCCCAGACGGTCCCCCAGTCCCAGGGACCCTGATCCCAGAGTGTCCTCTGATTCAAGACTGTCCTTTGATTCCAGACTCTCTCCTAATCCCAGACTATGACCTGATCCCGGACTGCGCCCTGACTCCAGATACTCTCCTAATCTCAGACAGTCCCCTAATCCCAGACCGCTCCCTGATTCCAGACCACCCACCGATCCAAGATCCTCCCCAATCCCAGACTATCACTTGATCCCAGACCATCACTTGATCCTAGAGCCTCCCCTAATCCCAGACTGTCCCCTAATCCCAGATTTCCCCCTGATCCCACATCCTCCCTTAATTCCAGGCTGTCCCCTAATCCCAGACTGGCTCCTGAACACAGACCACCCCCGATCCCAGATCCTCCCCTAATTCCAGGCTGTCCCCGAATCGCAGACTGTCCCCTGATTCCAGATCGTCCCCTGATCCCCAACTTTCCTGAGTATCCATTCTACTTCACCTGCTGATTCAACAGAAAATGACCCACAGCAGACGGTGAAATTTAAATTCGGTGAAATTCTAGAACTAAAACGTTAGATTTGAGGCACCCATAGAATGGCTTCCAAATGTCATCAGAAAAATCCCATCTGGCTCACTAATATCCTTTAGGGAAGGAAACTGCCATCCTTACCTAGCCTGGCCTACATGTGACTCCAGACCTGTGGCAACAGGGTTGACTCCGAACTGCTCTCTGGGCAATTAGGGATGGGCAATAAATGCTGCTTAGCCAGTGACATCCACATCCCACAAATGAACAAAAAACTTGTTTGTGTTGTGGCTGCCACGGAAGGGAGATGCACTGGAACGGAGCCTTTTAAAGTGGGTTCTTGAAGAGCCATCTTTTAAAGGGACCCCGATAGTGAACAGGGTTGAGGGAGTATGTAGTGGACGAAATTTGTGTTCCTGATATTTGCCATGGGACTTAAAGAAAAATGAAGGGGAATCTTATTGAAACAGACAAGATTCTGGGACAGTTGACAGGGTAGATGCAGAAATATCATTTCCACTTGTGGGAGTGACTAGGACAAAAGGACAGAATCTCAGAATAACAGATTGTCCATTGAAGACAGAGATAAGGAGGAATTTCTTTTCACAGAGGGTGGAGGTCTGTTGAATTCTTTACCACAGAGGACTGTCAGGGCTGGGTCATTAAGTATACTCAAGGCTGAGAAAGGTTTTTAATCAGGAAGGGAATCAAGGCTTAAGCAGAATAGGCAGGGAAGTGGAGTTGAGGATCATCAGATCAGCCGTGGTTACATTGTAGAGTGGAGCAGACTCAATGGGCTGAATGGCCTACTTTTGCTTCTAGGTCTTATGGAGCTGCCACTGGTCTATCGTCTTGTGTGGAATCATCAAAGACCAACTTCACCCACACCTGTTCTTGGGAAAGGAGCTCTGTTTGTAAAAGCTGTTCTTGTGAAAGGTTTCCGTGCTGAGGATATTGCCAATGAGACCAGCAAACCTGTTGCTTCCCCTAGCAGGGTATCCATCCCCAGACCAGGGTTTGTTCTCCTCTCTTTCTGCTGATTGGGCTGCTGCGTCTAACGTAAACTGTAGTTTCCTCATAAACTGCTGTAAGAACAAATGAGTCTGAACTCCCTTTCAGTTAATCTGTGAATCCAGGACATGAGAGTTCTACCACTTCATCTCAGGGATGCATTGGCGTTTGGAGATCCTGGAAAATAAAAAGATTGGAGAAAGTTTCCAAGGCACCACCCTCACCATCACCTCCACGACCACCGACCCCCCAACCCCCATCCCTCAGCCCACTTCCAAATTTGCTGTAACATTGAGAAAACCCTATCTTTAATTTGGGTCCCAGTCCAGAAGTGTCCCTCTTATCAGGCTCTGTTTGGCCTCAGTAATAATCAGTTTGTTTTGTTTAGGGATTAAATCAAGAAGGCAGCTGCCTAGTTCTCTGGCTGAACCCCCCACCCCCACACTCCCTTCATTGGGGTGGGGACAGGAAACAGATCCTCAGGAGACTGTGAAACAGCCAAATAATTCCTACATATCCCCTCCCAACAACCTTGGATAATGTCTCCCACACTACAGTGGCCAGAGCAGGGTTTCTCTCGCTTTCTCTGCATTTTCCCTGCATCTCCTCCAAAAACCTTTCAAAATATTTTTCTGCTGTATATTTACAATTAGAGAATAAGTGCTGGGTAACTCTGAGCTCCTATTCACTGCATCTGTCCTCCACTTGTCCTGTCCTCCTGATCATAAAACTCTTGATTCAAGATGTTAGCTCAATTTGTGACCGATGATTCCATTCTGAGGATATTACCAGACATAGCGACCAGAATCCGCCCTGTTTAACCCATTTATGAGCCCAGTCCGAGGCCAAGAAACAGCAGCCTCGACGTGGTCTCCCATTCTTGAGGTGATTCCAGAGTGAGCCTCTTGAACCTCGAGGTGAAACCTGGCACAGTCTGGAGCCAGAGCCTGGTGCGGACAGGAGACTAGAAGCCAGCATGGTCTGGGTTGGAACGCCATTGTTCTGAACTTTAAATTTTGCAATGGTAGGCTTTTTTATTTTTTTTTTGTCTAAAATCTTTTAACTGAAGAAGCTGTACCTAGGTACCCTTGTATCTGAGGTGGTACTGTTAGTGGTGACATAAACGTTCACGGTAGTCATTGGAGTCTGAGTGAGAATAAAGCTAATTCTAACTCTAACTTTACTTCTCATCGGTCATGTGTCTTTTCTGCTGATTTAGCAGGTGAATTGGATTTAAATTGTTGCTTCTTTCTGAACTGCAGTAAAATCACCTTTCAGCATCTTGATATAGGGCTAGATCGTGATGTAATGGTGATAATGTCACTTGACTGGTCAATCCAAAACTTCCAAATTAATATTCCGGGGACAGAGGTTCAAATCCTACTGTGCTGGATGATGGGATATTTGAACTCAGTTGAAAATGTAGGAATGAAGACTAGCATAATATTGATTGTGTACCATCTTAACAAACCTCATCCATTTCACTGACCTCCCCCACCACTTTCAGTGAAGAAAACCTGTCATCACCATTTGCTTTACGTGTGACTCCAGACCCACAAAATTCAGTTAACTCTTGCCCTTTGTTGCCACAGCCAATGATGCCCACATCCTACTTTTTAAAAAAAAGTCTTACCTTTGGAGCACCATTTAAATACAAATTGTTAAGGTGAATACAATTGAGAGATTTATGAAGAAGTTAGATAAACATGACGAAGAAAGGAAGAGGATGAGATGCTGATTGGCCGGGTGATGGGGTGCAGGAGGAAGTCCATATGGAGCATGAACACTGGAACACATCCATTGGGCTAAATGAGAGATAACAAGGTGTAGAGCCGGATGAACACAACAGGTCAAGCAGCATCAGAGGAGCAGGAAAGCCTCTGATGCTGCTTGGCCTGCTGTGTTCATTCAGGTCTACACCTTGTTATCTCAGATTCTCCAGCATCTGCAGTTCCTACTATCTCTGAAACATTGGGCTGAATGGCCTGTTTCTATTCAAATTCGACCAAATCAAAGATCAGAAGCAGAAAGTTCCAGAAAAAGAGAAGGAAACTTTAAGGGGAATAACGTAAGAGGAAGAGATTAATGTTTCCAGAAAAGCTGTTACAGCACCAGAACTTTTTATATCCTGTGCGTTCTGTAAATGTATTTGATGAGTTCTAACATTACAATAATAGCTCATTTCCCCTGACACTGTCTCTGAATTTTCCTTCATTTTTATAATTCCCTGTTGGATGGGCAGATATAATAAGAACTGAACATTTTTTTAGAAGCAGGAAGGTCAAAGCATTTGGGTTAGGCCCTACCAATCCGATCCTTTCAGCACACCCCTCAGTCCCTTCAGCTCCAGAAACAAACTTCAGCCTCTCAGTCCATGTCAACACCAGTGGGCCAAGTTAATTTGTTTCAGAAACCTTCCGACACTTTAAGTAAAACAGAATTTCACCCTGCCTTCCTGTCTTGACCCTAACTTCCTCAATGTTCACCTGTAATGTCTGGTATTTGTCAATCCACAGCATGATGTAAAAGAGGAAATTTCTGTTGATTCCAGTCATCTCTACTCCTCACCTTCACTCCTGACACCACAGCTGCCAATCGGAGTTAAGAAACATCTCTTTTTGTGGTTCTCGTTTTGCATATTTCCAGCGTTAATGACCAGGATTAACCCATTCTATACTCTGTCAATGTATACTCCTGAGGGACACCTTTCCCAGTCCACAGAGACACACAGGCATTGAACATTGCTGGTTACAAATAGAGTGGTCCTAGATGATTCATTATGGGTGGGGCCTTGGGTGGGGTCAGACAGAGGATGGAGGGGAATATTTGCAAAGCAGAAGGGACAAATTCCTGTTTGGAGACAAGGTAGGGGAGGCAGAAATCAAAGATAGTAGAAGCAAAGGAATGGGGGGACGTGGGAGTTTAAGGGACAGTGGAGAAGAGGAGGGAGAAAAATACAGGGGATTAAGGGAGAGAGGAACAGGGCAAATGTTTATGTGTAAGCGTGGGGAGTTGGATGGAATACAGTGTGCTTGTGAGTGTGGGGAGTTGGATGGGATACAGTGTGCGTGTGAGGGTGGGGAGTGAGATGGAATACAGTATGTGAGAGGGTGGGGAGTTGGATGGGATACAGTGTGTGTGAGGGTGGTGAATGGAATGGGATACAGTGTGTGTGTGAGGGTGGGGAGTTGGATGGGATACAGAATGTGAGGGTGGGGAGTTGGATGGGGTACAGTGTGTATGTGAGGGTGGTGAGTTGGATGGTGTACAGTGTATGTGTGAGGGTGGGGAGTGGGATGGTGTACAGTGTATGTGTGAGGGTGGGGAGTGGGATGGTGTACAGTGTGTGAGAGTGTGGGAAGTGGGATGGGATACAGTGTATGTGTGAGGATGGGGAATTGGATGGGGTATGGTGTTTGTGTGAGGGTGGAGAGTTGGATGGAGTACAATGTGTGTGTGAGTGTGGGGGTTTGGATGGGGTAGAGTGTGTGTGAGGGTGGAGGTTGGATAGGGTACAGTGTGTGTTAGGGTGGGGAGTTTGATGGGGTACAGTATGTGTGAGGGTGGGGAGTTGGATGGGGTACAGTGTGTGTGTGAGGGTGGAGAGTTGGATGGGGTACAGTGTGTGTGAGGGTGGGGAGTTGGATGGGATACAGCATGAGTGAGAGGGAGGGAAGTAGGATGGGGTGCAGTGTATGTGAGGGTGGG
>JAHRHZ010000027.1:6375748-6387345 GCA_024137785.1 Ginglymostoma cirratum
ATGGTCCTGTTTTCGAACAATAACGTTAGAACAAATGCAGGAACCTCACTGAGTGCAGATGTTTCTGAGTGAATGCTGTGAATGATTGGGCCAGTTGCTTATATTGTTTAACTACTCCCACAGGAACAATACGATATTTAGTTTGACTCAAACCTATTTCAAATGTACCTGAAATTGATTTGAAAGTATGAGAGATGTGCATTTACATAGCATGTTTCACAACTCCAGGACGCACCAGGTAACTGTGCAGTCAAGGAAGTAATTTGTAGGTGGACTCATTGTTGCTGGAGAGGAAAGAGCCTCCTCATGTACAAAAAGATCCCTGAAACAATATTTGTTTTGTTGATGTTGGTTGAGGGATAAATATTATCCTGGATACCAAGTAGAACTCCCCGTGTTAGTTTGGAATATTGCTATGGGATGTTCCATGCCCATCTGAGAGGGTAGAGTGAGCTTTGGGTTGACATTTCATCTGAAAGGCATGAACCCTGAAGCACAACAGTCCGTCTTGATTAGACTGGACCATCAACCTGGACTCACAAGCCTCAAGCACCACCCACATGCCTGGGACAGGATTTGTACCTACAAGCTTCTGACTCAGAGATGATGCCAACAAAAGTCTTCTCAAGGAATTTCATTTAGATTTGCAGTCAACAGATCAGCACGGTGGCTCAGTGGTTGGCATTACTGCCTCACAGCGCCAGGGACTCGGGCTTGATTCCAGCCTTGGGCATCTGTCTGTGTCGAGTTTGCACGTTCTCTCCTGGTTTCCTCCAGGTGCTTCAGTTTCCTCCCACAGACCAAAGATGTGCAGGTCAGGTGGATTGGCCATAGGAATTGGGTGGGATACTCTTTGAAGGGTAGGTGTGGACTTGATGGGATGAATGGCCTGATTCCAAGCTGTAGGGATTCTGTGATTCCAAGAACATTATTCCTTTGACCAATCCTATCAAAGAATGTGTGATCAACTCAATAACCTCTCTAGGAAAATGGCTTTCATTGCTTTCTCAACAATGCCCACCAGCACATGGCAAGAGCGAGCATCTCTAGATGCCTTCTCATTGGCAGCAGGTGAGAAAGCGGGCCCTGTTGTTTTATCACAGGGTAAAGATGATACTGATGTAATGTGGGAAGGGGTTGCAGATTGAACTGACCGCTCTACTAACTCTTGAACACACATCAAAATACGAAGCACCGTTTGGGCGATCGAACAACAATTCTCAACAATGCAAGGGTTGTGTTTTTATTTTTCTGTCAATGTTATTCTGGAATACCAGCTGCAGTCTGGATGGCTTGAAATGATAAATGTTCCTGCCTACGTAAATAACCCTTATCATTCATGATACTTAACTTGATGGTACTTACTGTAGTTGCCAACAGTGTACACACCAACTGAGATTGCTTTCCAATGATGATGTTATTCATAATTACCTGAATTGCATTTACATTTACCATAAACAATATTAGACAGCTTCCATAGAGCATAACCATGACAGGGCTTATTACTGATATTCCTGAATGTTGAGTGTACTTATCTTTAATGTCATCTATCACTAGAGTTCCATTAATACAGGAAGGTAAGAAGAGGGCAAGGATTCTGGCATCATAGTTTGTTACACCATTCAATATAACGATTATTTATGTCTTGCCATACTTAAGGACTCAGAATTATAAACTTCCTTTGTCCCATCATGGGGTGTGGGCCTTGGTTATGGCCAGCATTTATTGCCCATTCCTAACTGCCCTTTGAACTCAGTACCTCACTCAGCCATTTCAGAGGGAAGTTAAGAGTCAACCACATTGCTGTGGGCCTAGAGTCACATGTAGGTCAGTTTCCCTCCCTAGAGGGCATTAGTGAATTAGATGGGGTTATACAAAAATTGATGGTAGCTTCCTGGTCACCTTCACTGGGATTAGCTTTATATTCCAAAATTATTGATTATAAAATTACATCCTGTGGTTTATCATGAAAGCAGCATTTCATCTCAATGGGCCAACACGTGGCTTAATTCTGTTTCCTCACTAGAGCTGGATTCCAGTCCTGGTTTTCCAACTGAAGGGTCACTTCTATCAGAGTTAGAATGGGTGGATTCTAACATTGATGGCAAACAAATTTTTGTAGCATGTTTAGAGAGAGAAGCAAGCTTGATATTTCAGTTGAATAACCTTGTATCAGAAACCATAAGCATGTTCCTCCAAAATCACACGTTCTGCCCACCCCTGAAACATGTTATTCCTCTGTCATTGCTGAGTTAAAACCCAGGAATTCCTTTCTGAACAACATTGTGGGTATCCTCACACCACACAGACCACAGTGGGTCAAGAAAGAGGTTCACCACCACCTTCTCAACGAGGACAACAAGTAAATGCTGACCCAGCCAGCGAAGCCTGCATCTGGGGATTGGATAAAATAATCATTCCATTGGCGATTGATGTTGGGAACTGGGATCCTCAGCTGGGATGTCCTCAGTCCGCAAAAATTTGTGACCTTGATAAACACAATGTGACACAGTACAGGTAAAAATGGCCTCTTTCTACGGTTATATTGTTCTGCGACTCTCCAACAACATTTCCACATGATCCATCAATGACATAAAGAAAAAATCCAGAAGTGTTTTGCTGTAATAGTTCTGAAACCTTTAATGTTGGAGTCTCCATCTGATGCTGTTACATTAGCTTGGGACAGGATAAGGCAGAGTCTCCAAGGACCATGTTGAATGCAGATCATTATCTAAGGGTCTCCTTGTAGATACCTCCCTAATCGACATGTTCAGGAATGTTCTTATGTACCTCCAGAGCAGGTGGTTTTTGTACCTCCTGAAGCTCCTGGCTCAGAGGTAGGGACACTACCAGTGCACCATGACAGCCCCAAGATCACCTCATAGACTTGGTAACAATCTCTAATAAACAAGGGAGGCAATGGCCTAGTGGTATTATCACTGGACTGTTAATCTAGAGGCCCAGATAATGTTCTGGTTTGAATCCTGCCATGGCAGATGGTGGAATTTGAATTCAATAAATATCTGGAATTAAGGGTCCAATGATGACCATGAATCCATTGCCCATTGTCGGGAAAAACACATCTGACTCACTAATGTCCTTTAGTGAAGGAAACTGCCATCCTTACCTGGTCTGGTCTGCATGTGACTCCACACTCACAGCAAAAAAAGTGTGGTTGACTCTAAACTGCCCACTGGGCAATTAGGGATGGGCAATAAATGCAGCCTGGCCAGTGACGCTCTCATCCTGTGAATGAATAAAAAAAAACTCATGTAGCTTGCTCCTAATTACTGTAATGTTTGTTAATTAAGTGCCTCTTGTTCATTCTCAACAGCAATTGAGCTTTTACCACTGTTAAACCAGTTAAACCCTTAATCTGTAAATCCTTAGACCAAGGCATAGTAAGAAGATTGGTGGCAGCATCTTTCTGCCCATAAGTATTGCAAAGGTCATCTGAAAACCGAAAAATATCATCTTGCACCTGCTTTACCTCATCTTCCCTCCTTTCCTATAGAGCCTCCTCAAACTTCTGTCAATGCTGATGACCCTGGGCTTTCACTTCAGAATCCATCAAGGATGAAATCCCAGCTCTCATTGCAATCTGTTGTTGATATTCTAAGCCTATTTTGTGTGAGCAATCTGCCTGCAGAAGTGACCTGCAAATTTGAGCATGACCCTCTTCTTTGCAAGTTTTAATGGATGTTTTTAAGCAAATTCACTCTTGGAATGTGGGCATCGCTCGCTGAGTCCAGCATTTATTGCCTGTCCCTAATTGCCCTTGAGAAGGTGGGGGTGAGCTGCCTTCTTGAACCGCCGCAGTCCGTGTGCTGTGGGTTGACCCAAAATGCCCTTAGGGAGGGAATTCCAGGATTTTTACCCAGCGACAGGTTGGAGGGTGTTATCTGTAAACAAATAAGGGGCATTGATATAATGGGTGTGTAGCCGTGTTAGTAAGCTAATTCAAATCTCACCTTGAGAACTTGAATTTAGCAAAAGCCCAGTGTCAGTAATATTAATCATGCTGCTATAATATCATTGTTAAAACTCTTTTGCTTTGCTAGTGTAGTGGTTGGAACGAGATCAGGCAGGTGAACATCATTGAAAATGAGCTCCCTGTTAACCTGGTCCAGTCAGGGAGTTGAGGCTGACAGATATAAGCAGAAGTGCCAGGGGTTCTGCTCACACTAGGATCCCCGTCTGTGCTAGCTGGGTCAGTGTCATGTACTATGCATGTGTCAATTAGGTGTGACATGGTAATGGGTTACCAGCCTTTGTGGAGTTATTTCAACTAGTGTCCCTCCAGGGAAAGTAAACCATCATTCTTGCCCAAATATTCATGAGCCTAACCTGATGATATATTATTCAATGACAACAACTGTTCTGAGGAAGGGTCACTGGACCCGAAACGTTAACTCTGTTTTCCCCTTCGCAGATGCTGCCAGTCCTGCTGAGCTTTTCCAGCAACTTCATTTTTGTTCCTGATTTACAGCATCCGCAGTTCTTTCGGTTTTTATATTATTCAACAATCTTGACAACATGGAGATTGCAAGGACTTTTCACTTTTATCTGCAAATTAAACAGTGCATTTTGCAACATATTATAAAGGATTGTGTGCTGAAATGTTCATTATTATGCAATACCGTTATTACGTTTTATCTTTTGTTCATTTTAAGGATTGTCTATCAATATGTCATGAATTATAGTTACTTGTTCCACTTGTACCCTTATAAACTCTTAGCATGGTCAATTTTCAATAAGTAAATTCTACCTAATCTGAGTCAATAGGTGTCTCCAGGCTGACAGCCAACTGCCCCCTGAAGTGACTTAAGAAGATAAGAACTAGGAGCATGATTAGGCCATTCAGCCCCTTGAGCCTGCTCTGCCATGTAAAACATGATGGCTGATTTCATCTCTGCCTCAGCTGCACTTTCTTGCCTGCTCTCAATAGTCCTTTAACCAGTTACTAATTAAACATCTGTTTGTCTCCCTCTTGAATTTATTCAGTGTCCTGGAATCCACTGTTGTCTGGGGGAGTGAATTTCACAGATTCATGACCCTTTGAGAGAAGTAATCCCACCTCATCTCTGTACTAAATCTACCAGCCCTTATCCTAAAACTATGACCTCTTGTTCTAAATTGCCCCACATGAGGAAGCATCCTCTCTATGTCTACATTATCAATCCCCTCTAGCATTTTATATTCCTCAATTAGATCTCCTTACATTCTTCTAAACTGTAAGCCTAAACTGCACAATCTCTCCTCATAACACAAGCCTTTTATCTCTGGAATTAATCTAGTAAACCTTCACTGAACTGCCTCCAAAAGCAATTACACGCTTCCTCAAATAAGTGGATCAAGACTGTACTCAGTACTCCAGATGCAGTCTCACCAGTTGTAGTGAGAATAGTTCAGTTGTATTTGCTCATGGTCAGCAGTTTGAAGGAGGACACCCAGTCTCAATTTAAGAGGCCAACTAAGTATGAGCAATAAATGTGGAACTGATTGTGGATACCATCTCCTGAGACTGGATTTTTAAGGAAGAACAGCAATTCCGTCCTTACACATCAGAAAATATTTGGAGATTAAATACCTTTACTTAATATGGTCGGCAAGTGTTAATAGAGATTAAAGAATACATTTAAAGTCTTTCCAATAAGTCCCTCCTGAACTGGTATGACGTCATGAAGATATGGGCCTGGTGTTGAGTTATGTTACGAAGTAATCAGAACACAGAAACTGGCCATTCGGCCCAAATGCTCGATCCTTGCGTTCATTGTATAAATAGTATAACAGGATTCTGGACAATTTTGACCAATGAGAACTGGAACCTAGATTGGAGCAAATTGATTAACAGTTGTTCACCATTTACACTATTTGCAGAGACATGGCTCAGCAAAGCTCCCTTCAAATCTTCTTCCCTCAAGTCCCAGTTCCATGTGATCAGATATCATCTGACATCACAGTGATGCACGGTAATTATTAATATGGCTGTGCTCAAGCCCTCACACTACACTCCCACACCTTTTCGTATTAACTCCATCAACATGACTTTCTAATCTTCACTCTCTTGTGTGCTAGCCATGAGTTTGTGGATTCAAGGAGAGATCTAGTGACATGTATTGTCCTGGACAAAAAGCAAAACTTGCTTTTATACAGCAGTTTTCACAGCCACCAAATGTTACAAGGGACATAACAGCCAATGAAGTACTTTTGAAGTACAGTGACTGTGGTGATGTAGGAAATTCAGCACCCAATTTGTGCACAGCAAGCTCCCATAAACAGCAATGTGATGATGATTAGAAAGCCTGCTAACATGACCATGGTTAATGGATAACTTCCCTATTCTTCCTTCACAGAGTGCCATGGGATCTTTTGTATTAATCAAGCAGGTGGCTTCGGCCTTGGTTTAATGTCTTAACTGAAAGGTGGGACCTCTGGCAGTGTGACACTCCTACAGGACTGCACTCAGGTGTCAGCTTTGATACTGTACTTGTGAATCCAGACCTTTGTATTAAGGACTTCAAAGAATGGGGGGAGGCGATGGCTTAGCGGTATTAGGTTTAGTGGTCTGCAGTTTAGTGGTAATACCTAGTGGTATTAACAGCTGGACTGTTAATCCAGAGACTCAGATAATGTTCTGGGGCCTGGGTTCGAAACGGCATATGGTAGAATTTGAATTCAATAAATATCTGGAATTAAGAATCTAATGATGGCCATGAATCCATTGTTGATTGTTGGAAAAACCCGTCTGGTTCACTAATGTCCTTTAGGGAAGGAAACTGCCATCCTTATCTGGTCTGGCCTACATGTGATTCCAGACCCACAGCAAGGTGGTTGACTCTCAACTGCCCTCTGGGCAATTAGGGATGGGCAATAAATGCTGCCTAGTCAGCGACACCCTGATCCTGGAATGAATAAAGGAAAAAAAAGCCAAGATTCCCAGTTCCTAATCTGGTGGCTTCTGTTGAGCGTAGGATCTGATCCAGCAATGATGTAATTGTCCGTCCAATACCTGGGTTTGTCCATGGCTAAGCACTGAATGAACTCATTCATAAAAGTTACAATTGTGATAACATGCCACTAATTACCACAGTTTGTGACTGCCCAGACATTGGGGTAGCAGTGAGGGTCACTGGAACCGGAGATCCGGGCTAATGCTTTAGAGACAGGAGTTCAATTCCTACAAGACCAAAATTCAATCAATATTTCCGTAATTAAAAGACTAGTCTGAGTTACAATGAATGTGAAACTGTCAGCAATTGTCAATAACATACCAATCTGGCTCAGTTCTACTCTTGAGGGAAGGAAATCTGCTATCCTTACCTTGTCTGGCCTACATGTGACTCCAGACTTGGAGCAACATGGTTAACTCTGAAATGGCCAACAAGAAGCCCAGCCCATGGCTAGTTAAGGATAGGCAGCAAAAGCTGACCTTACTCATGAATGTCCACAAACCATTGAAAAAAATTAAGTTGTTCTCCCTCGTGCTGTTTCTGACTTACGCACAGTTCACCCATTGACCTCTAGCTCCTATCCGGAAGTTCAGAGCATATTCATTCAGAAAGTCAGTGTTGTCAAATCAGATTCATTTCTGGGCACAGAGAATGGTGAGAAACAGCTCCAGCATCACATGATGAGTTTCTAATGAGCTGCTGATCTAAGCTATTGCAAACGGGACAGATTTGTGTGCACACTGCAACTTGCATTTACATAGCACCTTTGGCTTGGTGAAACAAATATTCGCAGGTGATTCACAGAGGTGTGCAATGGAAACACTAGCAAGTTCCCAAGACTCTTAACGAGTGCTTGGCACTCCTATCACAAGAAAATGTGTACATGGCCTATAATGAGGGAGACTGAAAAAGAGAGGGAGTCAATGCTTTTCTATTCGATTGTGGGATGTGGGCATAGCTGGCAGGGCAAGCATTTACTGCCCATCCTTAATTGCCTTTGAAAAGGTGGTGAGCGGCCTTCTTGAGGCAGTGCAGGAATGGAGACCAGGATTTGACCTAGTGACACTAAAGGAATAGTGATATGTCTCCAAGTCAGGGCGGTGAATAGCTTGGACAGGAACTTTCTAGTGGTGGTGTTCCCACGTGTCAACTGCCCTAGCCCTTCTAGTTGGTAGAGATTGTGGGTTTAAAGATGCTATTGAAGGAACTTTGATGGGTTATAATGTAGGAAATGTGGTAATCAATTTACACACAACATAACCGTATAATCAACAATTCAACCAATGACCCAAACAGGGATCACTATTAGTCAGAACACCAGGCAAATGTCCTGCTCTTCTTTGAAACAACCTCATGGGAACTATCACATCCAACACAGAGGGTGGTGTATGTATGGAATGAACTGCCAGGTGAGGTGGTAGAGGCTGGTATAATTACAACATTTAAAAGGCATCTGGATGGGTAAATGAATAGGAAGGGTTTAGAGGGATATGGGCCAAATGCTGGAAAATGGGACTAAATTAATTTAGGGTATCTGGTCAGCATGAATGAGTTGGACTGGAGGGTTTGTTTCTGAGCTGTACATCTCTATGACTCTACAACCGCATCTCAAAGACAGCCCCTCTAACAGGGCGGCACTCACTCATTGTTGTCTTGGGACTGACAGCCTAGATTTTGAGGAAAGTAAACACGGGGAAGAAAGAAAGTAAGAAACTATTTGTTTCTGGGGAGTAATCTGATGAGACAACTGGAACATAAATGGTGGAGAGCTCAGAAATTGTGTGAGGTCCATTTTGTTGCGTTTTCAGCTGCAAGACAGATGTCCTATCTCATTATCTATTCCAGATAGGATTGGGTCTGCAAGTACTGATTGCATAATGAAGACGTTTTCAAAACGAAACCATGCACACTGACTGCCTGGCTTTGCAAGACATTGTATGAAGGTATTTTCTTTCGTGATTTGGATTCCAAAGCAATAATTTTTATATGCAACCGATTCCCTCTCAGTGGGGCACATAAAAGTTGCCAAGCCCAATAGCCAGACATCAGTCTTCAGTGTACAATAAATTGCTTCTTCTTGTTAGGATGGGTTCTTTTCTCTAAATCTGAAGTAGGATGAAGCAGTGGGAATATTGTGTTGTGGCAGTGGGAATAATGTGTTGTGGCAGTGGGAATATTGTGTTGTGGCAGTGGGAATATTGATTTTAAAGGATAGTCTGACTCACTGAAATATTAAGAGCAAAATATTTATCGGGACTGCTCACCACCCACAGACAATGAGAAGTTACAGTAATTACTTTTAGCTTCTTTACCTGTCTCCTGGAGGAAGAAACCAGCTCATGCTACAGTATAGCTCCTGTGACCTCCTGCAATACCTCACCTATCCTTCCTGTATTCACAAATATAAGATAATCACAAGTAATTCCAACTGGGAATTCTGCAGCAATCTTTCTGCCCAAACACTGCTTCGGTTAGGGAATTACCACTGTTGAGGTGAGTAGGGTTGATGCATTTAAAACAAAGCTGGATAAACACATGAGGGAGAGTGGAATAGAAGGTTAGTTTGCTGGATGATAGCATCCTGTGGGAGATGGTTCACATCGATCAGGACCACTTGTGCTGAATATAGTTACATTCTGAAAATTATTTTTCTTTACATGGGCATTGCTCATAGGGCCTGCATTTGTTTCCCGTCCCTAACTGCCCTTGGACTGAATGCTACCATTTCAGGGAGCTGCTAGGATATTGTTGCTGATCTGGAATCACATGTAGACCAGATCAGGTAAGGACAGCAGACTTCCCTCCGTAAAGTACAATAGTGAACCAGATGGGCTTTTGCAACAAACGATTCTCTTGACTGCCAAGACTGAGGCAAGCCTCATATTCCAAACTTATTAATCGTTGGAATGTTGATCATGAGGCCTGGGCTCATTGGGCAGAAGCTATCTTTAGTCTTGGTCCCTATTCCAGTCCATTGGCCTTTTCTGTGGCTGACCCTGAAGCGGCCCTCCTCTTAGATAACGAGATTGGGCTTGTCACATCTCACCAGCGATATACAGGTTACATTGTACTGACAGTGACATAAGGGGGAGAAGACACAACCGTCTCTAACAACACTCAAGAAACCTAACACCATCCAGGACAAAGCAGCCCATTTGATTAGCATCACATCTACAAGCATCCACTCCCTCCACCACTGATGTTCAGTAGGAGCAGTGTGTACTATCTACAAGACGGACTACAGAAATTCACCACGGATCCTCAAACAGCACCTTCCAAATCCACGGCCACTTCTATCTAGAAGGACAAGGGCAGCAGATACATGGGAACACCAACCCCCCATAAGTTCCACTCCAAGCCACTCACCATCCTGACTTGGAAGTATATCACTGTTCCTTCACAGCCACTGGGTCAAAATCCTGGAATTCCCTCCCCAACTGCATTGTGGGTTTACCTAACGCACTGCAGTGGTTCAAGTAGGCAGCTCACCACCACCTTCTCAAGGGCTACTAGGGATGGCCAATAAATCCTGGCCCAGCCAGGGACACTCAAGACCCATGAAGTGATTTAAAAACTGATTTTACCCAATGACTTCATTTTATATCAAGCAGGGTAGAGCTTCAGCTCCATCACTTGAGATCCATTAACCATTAACTGCATTTGAGTTCCACCGTATCCTCAGAGAATTATCCCAGTCCCTAATCTGTTAGCTCACAAACATTACTGTTGAGCCAGCATCTCCCTAGCTGTAACTCAGTGTTAAGGGAAGTATCTTAATCATGCAAGGCACTTCAGTCAGACTTGACCCTGTCTTTACTCAACTCCCAGAGGTGATTCATGCAACATCTGACAGGGATAAGGATACTCGGCGGAAAAAATGAACTTGCATTTCTACTTTTCACAACCTCATGACAACTATGTGCTTCACAGTCAGTGAGAAGCTTTTTGAGTCTAGACTCAGTTAAAAAGTAGGAAACACAGCAAGCTGCCAAAAAAAGCTGTTAAATAGTGATCTTAACTCCAGCCAAATGTTTACCCCCTGTGAAAATGGATGCCCTGATTATGACCATGTTTGTGGGATCTTGCTGTGCTCAGATTGGTCTGCCACATTTCCTACATTACAACAGCAACTGCCCTTCAAGCAGTTCATTGCTTGTGATGAACTTTGGGACTTCCTGACGTTGTGAAAGGATCTATATAAATGCAATGTTTTTCCATTCCTCTATTATTAGAAAGAATTAGTCAGTTGCTCCATCATTTCCTGAGTCCCTTTGTTGAAGATTGCATGATCTGTCTATGGCAGGTGATGGGTAATTCTGTACAGCATTTATAAAAACCAAAGAGTGATCCATAGTTTGATGTGTCGATTACAAGTTTTGAAATGATGTATTAATTCATTTTGGTCTGACTCACTGTTCCCTTGGTATTTGTTCTGATAACAATGAAGTTAATTTGTTAAAGAGCTGATGCTATGACTATATGCACCTGACCAGATTCTCAAATATCTGAGGCCCTTCTTGTGATTTGCTGGCAGCAACTGGACCCTAAGGGGTTAAACCGAGATAACAAGCATGGGGCTGGATGAACACAGCAGGTCAAGCAGCATCATAGGAGCAGGAAAACTTGACGTTTCGGGCCTAAACC
>JAHRHZ010000027.1:6402345-6443007 GCA_024137785.1 Ginglymostoma cirratum
ACTGCCATTTCTGATGAAGGGTTTAGGCCCGAAACGTCAAGTTTTCCTGCTCCTATGATGCTGCTTGACCTGCTGTGTTCAACCAGCTCCATGCTTGTTATCTCTTTACAGTAAGTGGGATCTTGCTGTGTGGAAGTTAGCTGTTGTGTTCCCTACATTACAGCAATTAACTACATTATAAAGGAACTTCACTGACTCTGAAGCACATTGAGACATTTGGCGTTCACAAAAAGGCTCCATATAAATGCAAGTCTTTTACTGTTCATGGGTGTCCTTTTGACTTGCTGACTCAAATGTTTTGACAAGTCCCTGAGCTTGGGAAGTGCTGCCAACTGAGCCTGTGCTCCCCACACTGAAGAGAATTTCTTTCTGACACTCCTGTAGCATGTCACAGTGCACTTCGAGGTCACCCAGGGCTCCTAGTGTGAGAAACCTCAGCTCGGGACTCAACTGCCTGTGTGTGAGAGAGAGGCATTCAATTTCCTCTCCAGCCAATGCAACCCACTGTTTCTGTCCTGCTGTTTTATCTGCTGTTTTATCTGCTGTGTGTAGACTTGGAGGCAGCAACTACATGAGTGAAACCAGATCCTGAGCCGTCGCTGAGATTACACCTACCTCTTTCTGTTAAATTGTTTGTCTCATCAAAACACCACTGTTCCCAGTTAAACAGCGGGGTGGTGTGCTGCTTCAAGCCAGCTGCAGGAGTCATGTACACATACATACTGCCTCCTCACAATCTCTGTGTCTTTGACCCTGAACTAAACTCATCGGTCCCTACACTCCCCCTACCACCACGTCTGCTTACTTCCAGCTCTGTAATGACGCCAGGCTTCACTCTACCTCCGTCCCAGTCATTGAAACCCTCAATCCTCATCCTGTAACCTCTTACTTCTATGATGTTCAGCACCTCTCTCTCTCTCTCTCCACAAACCTGGTCGAAGATGATCCAAAACTCTCATGTCCATATCCTGTCTCATAGCCAGCTCTGTTCATTCACTGCCTCCCCAGCCTCCTGTTTGCTGATCACCCCTGGTTCCAGCACCATCTCACATCGAAATTTCTCAAACTTATTTTCCAACCCCTCTGCGGCCTCTTTATTCCTGATACTACCTCCAGCTCCACACACACACACACACTGAGGTTTCTGAATTCCTTGATTTCTGGTCTTCCCAGATTTCCATCACTCCACAATCGACGGTCACCCGGGGCTTTGGAATTCCTTCAGTAAACATCTTCATTTCTCTGCCTGTCTGCCTTAAAACATTTCTTAAACTGTGATAAAAACAAAGAACTGTGGATGCTGGAAATCAGAAGCACCAAGAGAAATTGCTGGAGAAACTCGGCAGGTCTGGCTGCATCTGTGGAGAGAAAGCAGAGTTAATGTTCAGGTTCTGTGACATTTCTTCAGAACTGATTGTAGCTGGGGAAGGGTTGGTATATGTGTTGATGAAGGGGTGGGGTGCAGGGCAGAAGCAGTCAACAATAGTTGGAGATGAGACTCTGAGAAAGCAGAACAGTTAGACAGACAAAGGAGCGGGTAAAGGTTAGCCTGGGAGAATCAATAGCCGCTAATAGAGACCATTATTTTATGGTAGCAGCCTGTGTGATGACACGGAAGGCAATGACCCCAGTGGTATTTTTTGCTGGATGATTAATCCAGAAACTCAGCCAATGTTCTCGGGACCCGAGTTCAAATCCTGCCAGAGCAGATACTGGAGATAACAGGACCTGCAGATGCTGGAGAATCCGAGATAACAAGGTGTGGGGCTGGATGAACACAGCAGGCCAAGCAGCATCACAGGAGCAGGAAAGCTTGACGTTTCGGGCCTAGACCCTTCATCATAAAATGATGAAGGTTTTTCTGATGAAGGGTCTAGGCCCGAAACGTCAAGCTTTCCTGCTCCTATGATGCTGCTTAACCTGCTGTGTTCATCCAGCTCCACACCTTGTTATCCTAGAGCAGATACTGAAATTTGAATTCCATATAAAATAAATCTGGAATTAAGAATCTATTGATGATGATGGTTGGAAAAACCCATCTGGTTCACTTATGTCCTTTAGGGAAGGAAACTTCTATCCTCACCTGGTCTGGCCTACATGTGACTCCAGACCCACAGCAATGTGGTTGTCTCTCAACTGCCCTCCAAACTGGCCCGGCAAGGCACTCAGTTGTATCGATTGTTATAAAGTCTCACCAAAGAAATGACCTGTCATCAACCCAGACACCGGAAAAGGCAACGGCAGAAACAGTCCTGTCGACCCTGCAAAGTCCTCCTCACTAACATCTGGGGGCTAGTGCTAAACTTCGGAGAGCTGGCTCATACACTAGTCATGCAACAGCCTGACATAGTCACATTCTCAGGATCATACCACAATGTCCCAGACACCACCATCACCATCCCTGGATATGCCCTGTCCCAGCGGCAGGACAGATCCAGCAGAGGGGGTGGCACAGTGGGATACAGTCGGGAGGGAGTTGCTCTGGGAGTCCTCAACATTGACTGCGGACCCCATGAAGTCTTGTGGCTTCAGGTTAAACATGGGCACGGAAACCTCCTGCTAATTACCACACACCGTCCTCTCTCAGCTGATGAATCTGTACTCCTCCATGTTGAATAACACTTACAGGAAGCACTGTGGATGTTAAGGGCATGAAATGTACTCTGGGTGGGGATTTCAATGTTCACCACCAAGAGTGGCTTGGCAGCAGTACTACTGATCGAGCTGATCGGGTCCTAAAGGACATAGCTGCTAGACTGGGTCTGCGGCAGGTAGTGAGGGAACCAACAAGAGGGAAAAACATACTTGACCTCATCCTTACCAATCTGCCAGCTACACTTGCATCTGTCCATGACAGTATCGGTAAGAGTGACCATCGTACAGTCCTTGTGGAAAAGAAGTCCCGCCTTCATATTGAGAATAACTTCCATTGTGTTGTGTGGCACTATCATGGTGCTAAATCGGACAGACTTCGCACAGATCTAGCAACTCAAGACTCGGCTTCCATGAGGCGCTGTGGGCCATCAACAGCAGCAGAATTGTACTCCAGCACAATCTGTAACCTCATGGCCCGGCATATCCCTCACTCAACCATTACCATCAAGCCAGGGGATCAACCCTAGTTCAATGGAGAATGCAGGAGGGCATGCCAGGAGCAGCACCAGGCATACCTGAAGATGAGGTATCAACCTGGTGAAGCCACCAAACGGGACAACTTGCACGCCAAACACCGAAAGCAGCAAGTGATAGGCAGAGCTAAGCGATCCCACCACCGATGGATCAGATCTAAGCTCTGCAGTCCTGTCACATCCAGTCGTGAATGGTGGAGGACAATTAAACAACTCACTGGAGGAGGAAGATCCACAAATATTCCCATCCTCAATGATGGAAGAGCCCAACACATCAGTGCAAAAGATAAAATTGAAGCATTCGCAGCAACCTTCGGCCAGTACTGCCAAGTGGATGATCCATCTCAGCCTCCTCCTGCGGTCCCCAGCATTACAGATACCAGTTTTCACCCAATTCACTCCACGTGATATCGAAAAGAAAAGTTGAAGGCACTGAATACTGCAAAAGCTGACAACACTCCGGCAATAGTCTTCAGTACTCCAGAACCTGCTGCTCACCTTGCTTTCAATACAGTTACAATACTGGTATATACTTGAGAATGTGGAAAATTATCCAGTATATCCTGTACATGAAAAGCAGGACAAATCCGAACCAACAGATTACCGCCCCATCAGTCTTCTGTCGATCATCAGTAAAGTGATGGAAGGTGTCAGTAACATTGCTATCAAGCAGGACCTGCTCAGCAATAACCTGCTCAGTGACGCCCAGTTTGGGTTCCACCAGGGCCACTCAGCTCTTGACCTCATTACATGGTTCAAACATGGACAAAAGTAGCCGGATTCTAGAGGTGAGGTGCGAGTGACAGCCCTGACATCAAGGCCTCATTCAACCAAGTTTGGCATCAAGGAGATAACAAGGTGTAGAGCTGGATGAACACAGCAGGCCAAGCAGCATCAGAGGAGCAGAAAAGCTGATGTTTCAGGCATAGACCCTTCTTCAGAAATGAAGAAGAGTCTCAGCCCAAAATGTCAGCTTTCCTGCTCCTCTGATGCTGCTTGGCCGGCTGTGTTCATCCAGCTCTGCATCTTGTTATCTCAGATTGTCCAGCATCTGCAGTTCCTACTATCCCTTGGCATCAAGGAGCCTTGGCAAAACTGGAATCAATGGCCAATCTCTCCTCCGGTGTTAACAGTCTGTGGGCCTGGAATCACAATGAGGATAGCGCAGGAAATTGAGGTAGAAGATGTAGAATTCTGGAACAGGCTCAAAAGCTTTCTGTGGCTCCTAAGTTTCTAATTCAGATGACACCATTCACAACCTCAAGGCTTCTCTCAAGCATTTTACAACAGCCAAGATACTCTTGAAATGTGGTCACTATTCCAATGTGGGAACAATGACGTTTACGAAGGAAAAATATCGTCCGAGACTCCAGAGTGAATTGCTGTGCTGTTTTTCAATATAGCGTCATACGTTCTTTCATGTCTGCTCTGGAACACTGTACCTCAGACAGTGCAGCACTCACTCTGTCCTGCACTGGATGGTCAGCCAAAATGGAGAGTGTAAAGCAATGGGGAGGGAAATGCTGACATCTGTTGATGAGCTCTCAAATTGCACGCTTGCACAGTTCTGACTTTTCTTCCCATTTTAGTAGCTGTGCACTCTCAATGCAGCTGCACCTGAGAAAGTGAGGAAACAAAGAAGGAGGTCATGGTGGGGGAGTGTATCGTTGGCATTTTAAACAGGGTCTGTGCTTCAGCACATTTGTTGAACCATTTGCTTTACAAATTACACAAGTTACAAAGCCTCAATTCAACAACAATTTCCAATTGCATAGCTCCTTTGCTGGATGAAAAACCTCCACAGAGGCCGGAATCTCATTATCAAGTCACCCTATATTTACACGTAGAGAGCCCTTGACACTGTTCGAGCTCCCTTAGAGCCAGAGCTGTTTGAATGGACCAAATTAACAGCCTCAAACCTCATTACAATCACTACATCCTTCTCACTCAGAGCCCAGAGACATGAGCTGGTTTTCTTTTTTCTGTGGCTCCTCCTGGGGCATTTTAGCACCAGGTCACGTTCCACCAAATATGCCTCAGATATGGGCAAAAAATAACGCACAGTAGCTCGCCTTTTGTGGCCGGAGCCTCTCGGAAGAAATTCATTCTTATTTTCAGGCAGGTATCGAGGTGGCAACATCTGCCATGTCCACCTCAGATTCCAAGGAATCGTCAATGTTTGACGGAGAGGGAGAATCTCGAGGATCTGGAACAGGCGGCAAGGCTGTCGAGAGGCTGGGCAGGGTTTACTAGCACATATGGACCACAAGCTTGTTGAGGACTGTTGTTCAGGGCCTACCCAAACTTTATAAGCCACAGGACCTGAGTTCATGTCGATCATACCTCTTACCCACGCAGGGCCATTCCTGTGGTTCCTACATCAAACTCCATCCCCCGAAATAAACTGTGTCTCTCGCTTGGCGGAGTCTTGTGTCTGGCATTTCACAAGATGCCATTTCAACGCCACCTATCAGGTCCAGGAAGATCAGATTTAACCTGGTGTGGAGTCTTCTCCCCATTAGCCACTCTGCTGGGGCTATCCCTGTAGTTGCATGAAGGATGGTCCTATAATCAAATAGGAACTGGGACAGTTAGTATCTCATGAAGCTGTAGGCTGTTTCTTTAAGCCGCCTGCAAAGTTGAACTGGTCTTTCTGCTAGACCATTAGATAATGGATGGTACGGAGCTGTCCTTATGTGTCAAATACCATTCAACTTTAGGAAGTACTCAAATTCCTGCTGGTAAATGATGGCCTGTTAACTGTGACCAATACGTTCAGGAGTCCCACAGTTTGTCTATCATCGTCCCCGTGTTTGATGAATAAACTCTATGCATTTCCAGCCACTTTGACTGAGCATCCACAATGACTAAGAACATTGAGCCCATGACAGGAACTGCATAGTTGACATGTAACCTGGTCCAGGGTTTACCCGGCCATTCCCATGGATGTGGGGGAGCTGCTGGTTGTAATATTAGTCCTTGTTGGCACTCTGGGCACTGCCCCACCAACACAGCAATGTCTGTATCCAATCCTAGCCACCAGACATAACTTCTCACCAATATCTTCATTTTGGAGACCCCTGGATGACCCTGGTGGAGCTCAGCCAGTATCTGGTGATGACCTTTGCTCAGGACAATTACTCTTACTGCCCATAATAATATGCCATCCTCTACGGTGATTTGGTCTCTGCGGGTCCAGTTCTGGTTGTGACGGCCCTTTGGTTTCCCCCATCTTCATCAGCTGTTTCAGTTTTTCCAGGGCGGGATCTTTCTGTGTCAATAGTCTGATATTGTCAGCTGTGAGTGGGAGCATGTCTAGAAAATTTAGAACCATTAATGGACTCTTCCTGTGACGGTACCACTAGCGGTGTACCTGGGAGGCATCTCAATGCATCTGCGTTTGTTACTTGGCCTCCTAGGCAGTATTCCAACTTGTAATTATAGGCTCTTAGCATCAGAACCCATCACTGAATTTGGCTTGAAGCTATGGGCAGCACTGCCTTGTCCTCTTTAGGTCAACCCAGTACGGGTTTGTGGGCCATTATTATTCAAATTTACTTCCGTAAAGATATTGGTGGAACTTCCTGAGTCCGAATATGACCGACAAATCTTCCTTCTCTATTTACGCTCTACATTAAAGGGGAGGTGATGGCCTAATGGTATTATCGCTGGACTGTTAATCCAGAGACCCAGATAATGTTCTGGGAACCTGGGGTCGAATCCTCCCAGGGCAGATGGTAGAATTTGAATTCAATAAATATCTGGAATTAAGAATCTAATGATGACTGTGAATCCATTGTCGATTGTTGGAAAAACCCATCTGGTTCACTGATGGCTTTTAGGGGAGGAAACTGCTATCCTTACTTGGTCTGGCCTACATGTGACTCCAGATCCACAGCAATGTGGTCAACTCTTAACTGCAGGATGGGCAATAAATGCTGCCTAGCTAGCGATGCCCTCATCCTGTGAATGAAATAAAGGAAAAAAAAAATTTAACCAAAATCCTGGATTATACGCTGTTGGGCATTCCTCTCCGGCGGGCCACCTATGAGCTAATATCACCCTGATGCCATACGTCAATTCCAGATCTTGCTTGGGACCAGACTGTGCTCACCCTTAAAGGATGATACCTGTTTCTTCTCTTCTCTTCCCTGAAATCTACGGTTTGGCTATGTGACCATTCTCAAGACTAACCTTTCTTGAAGAGTTGATGCAAAGATGCCAGGATGGAGCCCAGGTTATGTATGAACTTTCATACATAATTCACCAGCCCAAGGGAAGACCTAAGCTCCAGTACAGTGTGGGAACTGGAGCACCTTCTATCACCCTCACTTTATCCTCCAACAGGTGTAAACTGATTTTGTCAATTCTGTAGCCCAAGGAAATCGCTTGGGGTGCCCGGAATACAGATTTGTCCCTTCCAAAGTATATGTCTGCCTGGGAGAAACATCAAAGGACTACATCCAAATTCTCCAAGCCCTCCTTATCAGTTTTCCCTGTTATTAGCACATCATCTCTAAAGGTTAACTTTCAGTTTGAGTCTGTGATTAAGAAAGCGAATGGAATGTTGTCATTTAGCTCAAGAGGGTTGGAATATAAAAGAAGCGATGTGCTTCTGAGACTTTATAAAGCTCTAGTTAGGCCCCATTTAGAATACTGTGTCCAATTTTGGGCCCCACACCTCAGGAAGGACATACTGGCACTGGAGCGTGTCCAGCGGAGATTCACACGGATGATCCCTGGAATGGTAGGCCTAACATACGGTGAACGGCTGAGGATCCTGGGATTGTATTCATTAGAGTTTAGAAGGTTGAGGGGAGATCTAATTGAAACTTACAAGATAATGCATGGCTTAGAAAGGGTGGACGCTGGGAAGTTGTTTCCGTTAGGTGGGGATACTAGGACCCGTGGGCACAGCCTTAGAATTAGAGGGGGTCAATTTAGAATGGAAATGAGGAGACATTTCTTCAGCCAGAGAGTGGTGGGCCTGTGGAATTCATTGCCACGGAGAGCAGTGGGGGCCGGGATGTTGAATGTCTTCAAGGCGGAGATTGATAAATTCTTGATCTCGCAAGGAATCAAGGGCTACGGGGAGAGTGTGGGTAAGTGGAGTTGAAATGCCCATCAGCCATGATTAAATGGCAGAGTGGACTCGATGGGCCGAATGGCATTACTTCCACTCCTATGTCTTATGGTCTTATCTCAATAAATAGTGACCTGAGGTAGCTCTTGTAAAATGTCCTCCATCATCCGTTGGAAAGTGGCACAGGCTGACGATACCCCACATGGCAGCCTGGTATATCGGTACAAATCCTTATGGGTATTAATTGTATCATTCTGCTGGGAAACCTTATCTTAGCCCAATTGCAAGTATGCATGGCTCATGTTCAGCTTTGTGAAGGATAGCATCCCCCACGCCCCCAATCTCCCCACCAGCTTTGCTTATAAATCTTTTTAGCAAGGGATTGGGTATTCATCCAGCTGCAAAAAGTAGTTTCCCGTTTGTTTAAAATCCCCACGAACGCGAACCGAGCCATCAGGCTTCACAATTGGTAAGACCGGTGCTGCCCATTCCGCAAACTGCATTCGTTTGTTGATTCCTTCACTTTCCATCCTTCTGATTTCTGCCTCTACTTTTGCCTGTAAGGCAAATGGCACTGGACAGGCCCTGCAGAATCATGGAATTGTTTCCTGGTCAACATCAAGGTGGCCTTGGCTCCTTTGATAGTCCCTTGACATTCCTGAGAAATTTCCAGGCACTTAATTAGGACTTCACTCAGGCAACCATTTTCTAATTGAGAGAACAAGGTGTAGAGCTGGATGAACACAGCAGGCCAAGCAGCATCAGAGGAGCAGGAAAGCTGATGTTTCGGGTCTGGATCCTTCTTCAGAAATGGGGGAGGTGAAGGGGATTCTGAAATAAATAGAGAAAGTGTGGAGGCGGATGGAAGATGGATAAAAGAGCAGATATGTTAGGCCACTCAAAGTGAATCTTTCTCTGTCAATCTTGCTCCATCAAGCTTTGGCCTGAGCCTTTTACTACAATCAGTGGTAACTAAGAGACCGGAACAGAATTTGGCTCCTTAATCCATAAAGGTTCTCCGGCATTGGTTCTCAGTCTAACTGAGATCTTGCTCAAACTTACAGGTTGGAGGCCAGAGCAAATTGTCTTTAAGACTGGTTTTGCGATCACTAAAACAGCCGCAGCTGTATCGATCTCCATTCAAACCGGGTGATCATTTAACCAGACATTTATTTTGATTGGTTCTGATATGGATGTTGCTAAGCAATTTAACTGTTCCAAACCATATATAGATGGACCTTCCAGGGTGTGTGTTCTCGTGGATACCGGCCTATGAGTTCTCTTACTCAATTTAGCTCTAGCGGGACTCCTTTATTGATTCAAGTCCACATACTGGCAGCAGCTATAATGGCTTACCGGCTCAGGTCCTGAAAAAAATATTAACTGTGTGGCCAAGGCTTGGTTTTGTTTTGGGGTTTTGCTGTGGGCTGACCTTGAGTCCCTATGTTCAGGATGTGTCCTGAGAGATGCTGTGCAATTGCCTTCACTCAAGTGGTGTCCCCTAAGCTCAGTCAGAATGGCGAGTGTGTTCACTTCCTTTGGAATACCCTGCACCTATTTGCCACATTTTTCAATGACAAAACCAGTTGGAGTGCCTGTTTGCAGTCCAGTTCGGTTTCAATTAGTAGGTGCTTTTGCATGGTTAAACCATTAATCCCATTCCTGTCACCACTGGAATAACAACACAGAGGCTGGTATGCTATCACCAAGTCACGCTTTCCTTACACGTGGAGACTCCTTGACATTGATCCAGCTCCCTCAGAGCCAGCTCTCTGAGTGAACAGAACCTCTGACACTCCTGTTCTTATCTGTCAGCCAGGGCTCCCTGATTGGGCCAGATTAACATCCCCAGTCAGAGAACTCATATTCAATGAGGACCACCTGACTGACTTCATTACAATTGCTGCACTGGAGAGAAAAAGCAGTTTGCATAAGATGCTATCAGACAAAAATATCGATGCACATCCCTTAGGAATGGACCACAAATGCTGAATTTTCCAGCAACACCCGCAAACAAATAAAAGTAGTATCAGGAAATCTTGAACAAAAACTTGGGTCAAAGTGGTAAGTTTTAGGGAATGTCTGAAAGGGGAGAGGTAAACAGGCAGAGAAGCTTAGAAAGGGATTCCTAATGGTGAGGCAACTGAAGGCACAGGAATAGGATTAGGTCATTCAGCCCCTCAACCCTGTTCCACTATTCAATGAGGTCATGGTTGATCTGTTGCCGAACTCCATATACCTGCCTTTGGCCCATATCCCTTGATACCTTTGCTTAACAAAATATTATCTATCTCAGATTTAAAATTAACAACTGATCCAGCATCCTATGCTTTTTGTGGATGAGAGTTCCAAACTTCTACCACCCATGGCCATCATTGGTGAAGCAATTAAAATCAGGGGTTTATTAGAGCTCAACATCAGAGGAATGGTAAGCTCCAAGGGTTGTGTGACTGGGGGCGGTTACAGGGATGGGGAAGGTCAAAGATCTGCTCGTAAGGTGTAGGCGTCTCTGAATAGGTTGATTAGAAAATAGTTTATTGTATGCATTGCTGACCAATTTAAGTCAGTGAGCTGGGAGCGTGACGGATGATTGCAAGGTGTTCCCAGTGCACAAGTGGCAAAAGGCAGCAATGCTCATACCATTTTATAAGCAATTTAATGATTATTTTTGAAGTGCATTCATCATTGCAATATAGGAAACAATAGAACATAGAACATAGAACATTACAGCGCAGTACAGGCCCTTCGGCCCTCGATGTTGCGCCGACCTGTGAAACCAATCTGAAGCCCATCTAACCTACACTATTTCCTTATCATCCATATGTTTATCCAATGACCATTTAAATGCCCTTAAAGTTGGCGAGTCTACTACTGTTGCAGGCAGGGCATTCCACGCCTTTACTACTCTCTGAGTAAAGAACCTACCTCTGACATCTGTTCTATATCTATTACCCCTCAATTTAAAGCTATGTCCCCTCGTGCTAGCTGTCACCATCCGAGGAAAAAGGCTCTCACTGTCCACCCTATCTAATCCTCTGATCATCTTGTATGTCTCTATTAAGTCACTTCTTAACCTTCTTCTCTCTAACGAAAACAGCCTCAAGTCCCTCAGCCTTTCCTCATAAGACCTACCCTCCATACCAGGCAACATCCTGGTAAATCTCCTCTGCACCTTTTCCAATGCTTCCACATCCTTCCTATAATGCGGTGACCAGAACTGTACGCAATACTCCAGATGCGGCCGCACCAGAGTTTTGTACAGCTGCAACATGACCTCACGGCTCCGAAACTCAATCCCTCTATCAATAAAACCTAACACACCGTACGCCTTCCTAACAACCCTATCAACCTGGGTGGCAACTTTAAATTGTACAAAACACAATCTCATAGACAATAGTGTGATGATGAGCAGATGGTTTGTACTTTATGACACTATCTGCAGGGAAAATATGGGCTGCAGTGCACTATCGGTAACACAGTGCTTTTTCTCAAAATAATGTATTGAATCTTTAACATTTATCTCAGAGACTGGGCCGAGAATCGGTTTAATATTTCATCTAAAGGACGTCACCCCAGACAGTGCAAAACTCCCTCAATCTGTACTCAGAGGTAAAACCTGTCAAATAAACAGGCATGTTTGGAAGTGAACACATTGCACAGACTGAAGTTCTATTTTGAAGTATACAAAATATACGTGACCATTATGTCTCATTCATCAGTGTTACTGTGTTTAATTTTTCCCCCAACAGGAATAAGTCAATGTTTGAGGGAATCCCCAGGAGAGTTTTAGGATCTGCAGAAGTTGCCTGGAAATGGGCCCGTATCTGTAAGGTATTGCGGGGAGTATCTCAGTAAGAAATCCCTGTGTTCGAAATGACTGACCCGTGTCCACAAGTGCTTTATTTCAGTTACGTGAGGCACACCTGTTTCTGCTTGTATTGTGCCCTAGTGTCATACAGTGATGGACCTATAATCTACCAGTAATGTACCCCAGCATTATATAGACCTGGACCTGTATTTGCCAGTACAGTACCTCAGTATATTACAATGTTTCTTATTCACTTATGAGACATTAGCTTCGCTGACTCCAGCATTTTTAATTGCCCATCTTAGTTGCTCCCTTGGAAGGTGGTGCACTACCTTATTGAATTGCTGCAGTCCATGTGCTGTAGGTAGACCCACAAAGCTATTAGGGAGGGAATTCCAGGATTTTGACCCAGCGACACTGAAGGTATGGTGATATATTTCCAAGTCAGAACAGTGAGTGACTTGGAGGGGAACTTGCAGGGGGTGGAGTTCCCATGTATCTGCTGCTCTTGTCCTTCTAGATGGAAGTGGTTGTGGGCCTGGAAGGTGCTTTCTAAGGATCTTTGGTGAATTTCTGCAGGGCATCTTGTAGATGGTACACACTGCTGCTACTGAGCGTTGGTGGATATGATGCCAGTCAGGTGGGCTGCTTTGTCCTGGATGGTGTTGAGCTTCTTGAGTGTTTTTGGAGCTGCACCCATCCAGGCAAGTGAGGAAGATTCCATCACACTCCTGACTTGTTCCTGTCAATGGTGCACAGGCGCTGGGGAGTCAGGAGGTGAGTTACTTGCTGCAGTATTCCGAGACTCTAACCTGTTCTTGTAGCCATTATGTTTATTTGGCGAGTTAGGTTGAGTTCTGGTCAATGGGAACTCCAAAGATCTTGGGTCTGTACCTGTTAGTACTGTACCCTGGTATTCTACAGTGTTGGACCTGTATCTAATAGTACTCAACCCCAATATTCGAGACTCTTGTACCTCTAACTCTCAGTCCTGTATCCCATTATTCTACAGTGTTGGATTAGTATCTCCCAGTACTGTGCCTGTGTACTCTACAGTCTTGTACCTGTAGCTGAGAGTATCAATGGGAACCCCCAGGATGCTGATCATGGTGGATTCAATGATGGTGACACCAATGAAAGGCAAGGGGCAGTGTTAGATTGTCTTTTATTGGAGACAGTCATAGCCTGGCATTTGTATGATGCAAATGTTACTTGCCACTTGTCAGCCAAAGCCTGTATCTTGGGCTTGTATCTCCCAGTACTATACTCCAGTATTCTACAGTGTTAGACCTGTATCTCCCAGTACTGTACCCCAGTATCCTACAGTGTTAGAAATATATCTCCCAGTACTGTACCCCAGTATTCTACAGTGTTAGATCCCTATCCCGCAGTACTGTATCCCAGAATTCTACAGTGTTAGATCCCTATCTCCCAGTACAGTACCCCAATATTCTATACTGTTAGATCCCTACCTCCCAGTACTGTATCCCAGTATTCGACTGTGTTAGATCCCGATCTCCCAGTTCTGTACCCCAGTATTCTACAGTGTTAGATCCCTATCTCCCAGTACTGTACCCCAGTATTCTACAGTGTTAGACCTGTATCTCGCAGTACTGTATCTCAGTATTCTACAGTGTTAGATCCCTATCTCCCAGCTCTGTATCCCAGCATTCTACAGTGTTAGATCCCTATCTCCCAGTACTGTGCCCCAGTATTCTACTATGTTAGATCCCTATCTCCCGGTACTGCATCCCAGCATTCTACAGTGTTAGATCCCGATCTCCCAGTACTGTACCCCAGTATTCTACAGTCTTACACCTGATCTCTCAGTACTGTATCCCAGTATTCTACAGTTTTAGATCCCTATCTCCCAGTACTGTATCTCAGTATTCTACAGTGTTAGACCTGTATCTCTCAGTACTGTAATCATTGCTGAATGTCTTCATTTAATAAGCAAGTGGATAATATATAAATACCATTTTGGAATTGGCTAAAATAACGAAACTAATTTTATTGAAATTATGTGTAATATGAAAATAATATCTGGCATACATTATAAAAATTATACAAAGTCAGACAGTTGATTAGATCTTTCTTGGGTCGATCAAGTTAGGCTTTTTATACAAAATACTAGGAAAGATTATTTATTTTGAACATCTATCAGAAATATCTTCACGACCCAATGAAAGTAGATGCTCATTTCTCTCAAACCTGGAATTCCAATAGGAATACATTATTGAGATGTGAACAATGGAGTAAGTCTTAATATTTATCTAGATAAAGATTTATAAAATTGAGTACCTACCATGGAATTTTTATAAACACCTTGTTCCGTTAGGCAGAAAGAATAAAAGAAAAGCATATTATCTAATTGGTAGGAGATTACAGAGCGGCGAGATGCAGAGGGATCTAGGTGTCATAGTGCACGAAATGCAAAGAGGAGTAACCAAGTGCAGAAAATCTAAAACTCTTCTTGCCACTCTATACTCATCTCTCCCACACCCAAATAAAGCTATTGATGTTGGAGGTCATTTGAAAATGTCCAGACTTAAGATTGGAAAGTCTGTTCCACTGGCAAACTGGTATTACAGTTTACGCTTGGATCACAAACAGTCAGTTTGCAGGCACTGCAATTTATTCAGAAGGTAAATAGAACACTGCCATTTATTACATGGGGAATTCATTATAAAAGTGGCAATATTTTGCTGCTGGTGTAACAAACATTGATGAGACTACACCTGAAAAACTGCATATAGTTTTGGTTTCCTCGTTAAAGAAAGGACGGATATGTGAAAAAAGCAATTTGGAGAAGGTTCACATGAATCGTACCTGGGTTAGCAGATAAAAGGGGGTTATTTTATGAGGAAAAGTTGAACAGGCTGGTACCCAGTACCCATTGGAGTTGAGAAGAATGAGGGGGTGATCTTACTGAAATATATAAAATTCCGAGGGGACTTGACATTCTGGATGTAAAATAGGATTCATTCATAGGAAAGACTACAACATGTGGGATAACAAGGTGTGGAGCTGGATAAACACAGCAGGCCAAACAGCATCATAGGAGCAGGAAAGCTTGACGTTTCGGGCCTTTCTGATGAAGGGTCTAGGCCCGAAACATCAAGCTTTCCTGCTCCTCTGACGCTGCTTGGCCTGCTGTGTTTATCCAGCTCCACACCTTGTTATCTCGGATTCTCCAGCATCTGCAGTACCCATTATCACTAAAACATGTGGCACTGTTTAAAACTAAGGAGGATCCCACTTAAGACAGAGATAATGAGAATTTCTTTTCCCTCTCAGGGGATCTTTAGGTCTTTAAGACTTAGATAGATTCTTGACTGACAAGGGAGCCAAAGGTTTTCTGAGCAAAGGCCACAATCGGATGTACTATGACCTCATAGAAAAGGCGCAGTCTAGAGGGGGCAAGTGCCTGCTGTTCCTGCTCCTAGTTTGTACATCCTTGTGTTAAAGCATTAATATAATGATAAAGACTGCCGAGGTGCTGGGGGTGGCCCATGGGCTAGTCAGCTGCTGCAATTTCCTTGTGAAATCATTAAGAAAGTTTCTGTTGCTGGAAAGAGAGATGTGTGGCCAAAGCCTTTCAATTTGAACCCACTGGGAGAAATGTAAGAATACCAAATTTCAAAGAGTCTACATTGCCGTAGTATCAGCTTGCTGGAGGCAATCTCCATTCATGAACAGGGACCTGTACTCTGCAAGCGAGAGGAATATGTTCAGACCTTGGGTTGGCATGATGACTCGGTGGCTATTCTTCACAGCGTCAGGGACCTAGGTTTGAGCCCACCCTATGGTGACTGTCTGTGTGGAGTTTGCACATTTTCTCTGCGTCTGCATGGGTTTCTGCTGGGCGCTCCAGTTTCCTCCAGCAGTCTAGGGATGTGCAAGCTAGGTGGATTAGCCATGGGAAATGCACTTTTGTAGGGATGGGGTGGGTCAGGATGGGATGATCTTCAGAAGGTCAGTGTAGCCTCAATGGGCTGAATGGCTACCACTGTGCTGCAGGGATTCTACACATAAACCTTTTCTCAGTTACCCAGAAGCTTGGGGAGCCTATATTTCCCTGTTACTTTCTCCATGTCAATGCCTCCGCAAATGAGAGCTGACCAGACAATCAAAAAGAACCCTTTTCTCCTGTCATATAAATTATTGCTCTCATTTGAAATTTGGCATTCTTGCATTTGTCCTGATGAATGAAAGGAGAAAGACTTCAGGAATGTGGCTCTCTTTTCATACTTTAATCAAAATCTGCATATGATTTTGGGCACGTTTTGACTGGCTATCAGCAGGAACATCGATTGCACAGTTGAAGCTCAGAATATAGGTCAGAGTTAGTTAATTGCAAGCATTGGGAATGAAAAGATTCAATTAATCGGTGCCCTACACAGATTGATTTGGAGCTTCCTCTCTGCCAGGATAGATATCTTCAATGCCCATTCCCCTTCAAAAAGTAGGTGCTGCATTCTTAGGTTCTCACTACAGTCTTTCCACGAACATTGGAATCATTTTGCCAAGCATTGAAGTTGGATCTGGAGTCTTCGGCAATGAAAGATTTGTCTCCAGAAGACAGCTGCCATTGGCGAATCCCAGAGAACTATAAGAAAAGATGAAGAAAACCCTGTTATTTCCACATCCATTAAGCAAGGTTTTTTTTTGTTTTCATTTTTAAAATATTGTAAATTGATCTTTTTAACTCAGAGCCAATCCAGTAATGAGGTTGGCTTGTGTTCCAATTAGATTTGGGAATACAGGGTCACCATGAGGATGAATGTATCAATGACCAAAGGCAGGAGCATGGGGGTGGAACATTGCACAGAAGCTTTGAAAAATATAGGAACAGGAGTAGGCCATTCAGCCCGTTGACCCTGCCCTGCTATTTAACACAATCATGGATGGTACAGTGGCTCAGTGGTTAGCATTGCTACCTCACAGCGTCAGGGACCTGGGTTCAATCCCACCCTCGGGCGACTGTCTGTGTGGAGTTTACACATTCTCCCTGCGTCTGCAAGGGTTTCTTCCGGGTGCTCCAGTTTCCTCCCACAGTCCAAAGGTGTGCAGGTTAGGTGGATTGGCCATGCTAAATTGCCCATAGTCCTCAGGGAGGTGTAGATTAGGGGGATGGGTCTGGGTGGGATGCTCCGAGGTTCGGTGTGGACTTTTTGGGCCAAAGGGCCTGTTTCCACACTGTAGGGATTCTATGGCTGATTGAACACTCAATATCTTTCACCCACACCATCCCCATAGCCCTGTACGCTAATGATAATCAGAAATCTGTCAGTCTCTACCTTAAACATACTTAGAGATTGAACTTTCTCAGCCATCTATGGTAGAGAATTCCAAAGGTTCACAACCCTCTGAGTAAAAGTATTTCTCTTCATCTCTCACCGAGGTGGCATCGCCCTCTGGACTCCTCAACCAACCAGAAGCGGTCATTTGATCCGGGATATCCTGCCTCAGCAGACACCCTGGAGGGCAGCGGAAAGGCTTTCGGCATATCTTCAAAGCTTCCCTGACGAGGTCAAACATCCCCCACCCAACTCTAATGGGAGGCAAACACTCAGAGAATGCTGGAGAAACTCAGCGGGTCTGGCAACAATGGTAGAGAGAAAGCAGAGGTAACGTTTCCAGTGACCTTTGTTCAGAATGTTGGTAGAGGAGGAGCAAGGGAGGGTTGGTACAGACAGCCAATGCAAAATACTAAGGGTTGGTAAAAGTGGAGAAAGACAAAAAAAGTGTAAAACATGATGTAAATTAAAATGTGAAAGAAAGAGAATTAGCCTTCTTACTCAATTCACAGCGAAAATGATGCAAACATGTGATACAAACAGACACAAATGGCTGTGGGGGTAGGGGTAGTGAGGGTGAATATAATATCGAGAAAATGGGAGAGCCTGGCTTGTGACATTCCAGAATAGGGAATGTTCTTTCGGGAAGATGACAAACATATTGGGTGGGGAACTGTCGGGAACACGCAAACAGTAAATCAAGGGAGCGCCGAAACCTCCACACAATCTGCTGACCCAACCCTCCAAGCACCAACTACAGCACAAACCAATCTGGCAGATTGTGTAGGTCACACGTTGGAGTTTTCGGCCCCCTCAGAACCTGCCGACCTGAAATGGAAAGAAGTCACCCTCAATGCCGAAGAAAGACGCATGAAAGATACAAACCGTGTATTTGCTCTTTCTCAGAGTCACTAATCCAATCTATTCTGCTTTAATGACGATGCTGGCATATTGGCTTTCCTCTGAGTGCATTTGGATAGAAGTAGTTTGATCCACCGGCTTGAACTCCACCATGCTGTAAAGTACTTCGGGAGCTTTTTCTGCATTTGTAGCTGGAGTCTCCAGATTGGAATGGTTGGGGACCTGTCCTGGAGGTTTAGCAATGCTAGCATAGACAAAATGACTGCCCAGGCTTTCAGAGTCCTGTAGCAGGATCGGACAGGGTTAGTTTCATCAATCTCTTACGATAAAAGCCACAAGCAGTAACAGCTGTCGAAAGGTAAATGCAATATTCTTGAGAGAAATCTACAAGCATGCTCATCTGCAGCATTACAAACACTGGAAACTGGTTCTGGGAGGAACAGTGAGACAGAAATTGATTCAAATCCAAAGCAGGCGGTATTAGGAATGGTGAAGTAAAATCCTTGGTTGAAGATCAGGTCTTCAAGGAGATCCATGAGGAGCAGCTAGATTAGAGAGTAAAGAGCGAGGGAGTTCTCCCTGATCTGACGCTGAGGGGTGACTTTTTAGAAGTTTATAAAATTGTGACAGGCATGGATATGGTGAATAGTCAAGGTCTTTTTCTGAGGGTAGGGGAGTCCAAAAACTAGAGGGTATAGGTTTAAGGTGATATGGGAACAAAGGGGCAACTTTTTCACGCAGGTGGTGGTGTGTGTATGGAATGAGCTGCAAAAGGAAGTGGTGGGGGCTGGTACAATTACAACATTTAAAAGGCATCTGGATGGGTACATGAATAGGGAGGGTTTAGAGGGATATGGGCCAAATTCTGGCAAATGGGACTTGATTAATTTTGGATATCCAGTCGGCATGGACGAGTTGGGCCAAAGGGCTTGTTTCCTTGCTGTACAACTCTATAATTATGACTCCATCTAAAAACAGAAAGTGCTGGAGAAACTCAGCAGGTCCAGCAATATCCGTAGAGAGAGAAATAGAGTTAATGTTTCAAATCCAGTATGAATCTTCTTCAAAGTTCTCCCTGATCTCTCCCATATCCCTCACTAAGAACAGATTTAAGTCCACTATGAACTTTCTTCATAACTTTGGAATTTCCAAGAAGAGTCATGCAGGACTCAGAAGGTTACCCCAGTTTCTATATTTACAGACGTTGCCAGACCTGCTGAGTTTCACCAGCACTTTCTATTTTTATTTCAGATCTCTGCCATCCGCAGTTCTATGCTTTCACTAAGAAAATCTTGTGCTTCGGATTCCTATGTGTTGGAGGTTTCTGTCTGCATGTTGGCTGTTTCGTTTCCTGCCGTGATTAAGCCTCAACAGGATTTTGTTGGCAGTAAGCGCTTTGGGATGCCTTGTGGTCACAACTGCAATGTACAAATGCAAGAACTTCCTTTTAGTATGAATAATGTTTACTTAAGAGGAAGGTGCTAATCTGCAAATTAAATATTACTATTTGCTGATTTTCTTTCTGACTTGTGGAGTTCCACTTTTAAATGATTCCCTCAGCAAACCCACCTCCTCCATTTCCGGCAACGGAAAAACTACTTCAACAGCATCTACCCTGTCCCTCATTACTGCTCCCTCACCCCGGCCCGACTACATGCTGGTTACTGGGAGTGAGCAAACTATTGGTGAGGGACAGGTTTATTGAAGGGTGAATGTTTCTGGTTTATAACACTCACTTCAGCTCTGCTCAACTGAATCACCCACTGAAAAACAGATCATAGAATGCTACAGTACAGAAAGGACCCTTCAGCCCATCAAGTCTGCACTGCCGAATATACACTAATCCAAAACTAGGCCAATAGCATTGAATGTTATGATAATTCAAGTGTTCAACAAGTTGTTTTTAAAGGTTGTGAGGTTTCTCACCTCAACTATCCCAGGCAGTGCATTCCAGACCACCCACCACCCAAAGATGTTACAGGTGACAGTCTAAACAAGTGTAAACTGCTAAATATTCACCAGTTTTGCATCTTCTAGCTTTCTGCCCTCCACAGTCAACTTTCTGATCCAACAGCGACCGCCATTTAATCATTGCAGTCTATTCCCATCTTTTTATCCCCAACTGTGGAAGAGCTGATACACATAACATTTATTGTCTCTCTACTTGCCCTGAGAAAGTGTGTGACAAAACATGTGGCTTGTAGGACTCCGCAGACAATAGTCAACTGCGATGGTGTGGGGATCGGAATCACAAATAATTCCAAAGTAGGTAAAGACAGCAGGTTTTCATCCTCAAAAACATTACCGGACCAGTTGAGTTTGAGTCATGCAGTATCGTGGTTATTTCACACTGATGGCAGCCGTGATGTGGAGATGCCGGTGGTGAATGGAGTGGGCAAAGTCAGAAGTCACACGACACCAGGTTATAGTCCAACAGGCTCATTTGAAATCACAAGTTTTTGTTGCGCTGCTCCTTTGTCAGGTGATGAACAGCACTCCAAAAGCTTGTGATTTCAAATAAACCTGTTGGACTATAACCTGGTGTCGTGCGATTCCGACTTATACTGATAGCAGTAATGCTTTTAATTGAATTTTAATTCTCAAACAGCCAATGATAGGTTTTGAACTCTCTATTTCTGGTTTAATTATCCAGAAACATATCTACTCCATCACATGGACTTAATTCCTCTTTTCACCATTTTAATCTTTTCTGCCCCATCTTTTTAATTTCTGGTTTCACTTCTGGTCGTGCCCATTGTAACTTCAGCTTCTGCAACTCTTCGCTCATGGAATAACCTCAACTACTTTTAAAAGTAGTTTACTTTTTGCACTGAGTCTCTTCTTGCACTGAGATCAGGATCAGTCTTAGCTTCAAAGGGAAGAAAAGGAACAGCTATAGTGGTTGCACAAAATCTTTCAGTCTATTTATCTCGTGATTCTGTCTTCTTTAAGCAATCATACATAACAGTAAATTCTTGTTTACCTTGTCCTGCGCTGTTGTTCCTGCTTCATTTGTAGCCTTGACTGTGAAAGAATGGAAGCAGAAATTGACGCAGTTGCTGCAGATTTATGGTCAGTGTTACAAACCCCTGCACATTACAATGCCACATCAATACCTACACTGGACGACAAGACCCAAATACTCAGTCACCCTCAGGTTACTTATCCAAGAGAGTTTGGAGTTTTGAGATTGGGCTCTGAACATTGGAAAACTCTGTGGAAAAGCTCCTTTCCCCTGTTTTTAATTTGATTTGACATTATCACATGTACCTGGATACAGTGAAATGTTTTGTTTTGCATGCAGTATAGGCAGGTCATTGCATACAAAGTGCTTTAGGGTAACAGCTGCAGAGAAGGTGCACAAAGAGCGAGATCGACATTAAGTTTAAATTTTAAAAGGTCCATTCAAAAGTTTAATAACAGCAGGGCGGGAGCCGTTCTTGAATCTGTTCATACATGTGTACATACATTGTCACCTCCTACTGCAGCCCACGTTCAAATACTAGGAGCAATAAAATTAGAGGAAGCATGAAATATGCTTCTTATTCAAATCTGCACAGTTTCTGTAGTTAAATTTATTATTCCTCATTAGAGTCATAGATGTCTACAACACAAAAAAAGGTCCTCCAGCCCATTGAGTCTATGCTGGTTAAAAACAAGGATCTAACTATTCTAATTAGTTGCCACATTACATTATGGCAACTGTGTCTTAGTGAGTAGCAATCTCATCCCTGGGACAGTGCAGTGTATCAATTGGGTTCAAGTCCCAATTCATAAGTCTAAGCTGATACATGGGAACACCACCATCTGTAAGTTCCCTCCAAACTGCTCACCTCTCTGACTTGGAAATATATCATTGTTCCTTCATTGTTGTTAGATCCAAATCCTGTAATTCTCCCTCTAAGAGCATTGTGGGTCAACCTACAGCACATGGACTGCAGCGGTTCAAGGAGGCATCTCACCACCACCTTCTCAAGGGGCAACTAGGGACGGGGCAATAAATGCTGGCTCAGCCAGCGATGCCTACATCCCATGAATGAATAAAGAAAGGTTTAAAAAATTAGCATTTGAGCTGATGCTGCGGGAGTAATATTGAGGGAGTGCTGCACTATCAGAGGTGCTGTTTTTCTGGTACAATGTTAAGGTGAATCCATTTCAGGTGGATGTAAAGAGGAGCAGGGGAGTTCTCTCCCATGCCTCCACCAACATTTATCCCTCAACTTAAATCACTAAGACAGTGCTGGTCATGAGATCCTGCTACGTTAGAATTGACTGTACCCAAAATTCCTTCATTACTACAGTGTTTAAACATCCATGGCTGTAAAGCCTTTGTGATGTTCCAAGACTGTGAAATGTCAAATGAAAATAAAAGTTCTTTTTTCAATCCCTGCTGGCAGTCACTGCAGACCTGAGAGAGTGCAGAACTATCAGAGGCATCAAATCTTCAGATCATGTTAAGACAAAGACTTGTCCGTATAGCTGAAGCGGACATCCCTTGGCATTACCTAGAGAAAAGGAGGGAGCTCTTTTGGGATCCTTGGCCATGATGCTTCACCACCCCCCCCAAGCAAAAATAGATGAACTGAGTCTGCTTTTAGGATCATCTTCAACTCATTTCCCAAATCGTCAGCAATAGTTTCTGTAATGATCGTAATGAGGTCAGCCAGGTGGACCTTATAGAGTATGAGATCCCTGACTGGGGCTGTAAACCTAGTCCAATCGGGGGTAGATACACAGATATAAACAGGCTGACAGATGTAAACATGAGTGTCAGAGGTTCTGTTCACAGAGAGCTGGCTCTGTGGTATTTTGGTTACTGCCTTATACTCTGCACATGTTAAAAAAGGGTGACTTGGTCAGGGGACACAGGCCGTGGTGGATTTATTTCTGTTTCATTGATTGCAATGCGCTTTCAGCACATCCTGAGAAGGCTTTTTATAAATGCAAGTCATTTCTTTTGTTAACGTCCTTCAGAGATCAATGTTCTACTCACCTGCAGTTCTTTTCTTTCTTTTGATAGAATACAGAAGAACAGCGATCAGGAGCAAAACCATCAGCACAAACAACGTCACACCGACCAACACGTGGTACCCATGGACTGGTGACGGGAAGAAATAATCTCATCAACGCTTTGGTTAAAAATATTTGTTAAAAAAGGAGTAGAAGGTTCTGAAGCCTGCTCTGCTAATCAACAAGATCACAGCTCATTGTCAATTTCAACTCCAATTTCCTGCCATATTCTGCAATTCCCTTAGAAAAATCCCTCCCAAAAAAATCAATTTTAAACAAACTCAATAATTGAGCTTCCTTTTATTCACTCAAGTTGTGGGTATCACTGGCTGGGCCAGTATTTGTTGCTTATCCCTAATTTTAATTTATTTCATTTTCTTAGAGGTATCAATAGTTTGATGCAACAGAATAATTAGTTGGCTGTTGCCAAAGGTAGTCAAAAACAATGCTGTAGGTTTGGAGTCACACAGAGGAAAAACCAGATGGGCTTTTAAACTACTGTGGCAACAAATGGTTTGATTGCCATCATTAGACTTTCAATTCCAGATTTTTTTTGGGCATATTGTATTCAAACTCTACCTTTTACCATGGGTGGGATTTGAACCCAGGTTGCCAGAACACTTTCTGGGTATGTAGAGTACTACAAACTGTGAGCCTACCACTAGGCCATCATCTCCCCAATCCTCTAGGCTAGAGATTTGCAATGATTTGCTACCCTCTGAGTGAAGAAATGTCTCCATTGCAGCCCAAGATTGGTGGCCTCTGAGACATGACACCCAACACTAGACTCTTCATGCAGAGAGAAACAATCTCTCACCATTGACCTGCTGCAGCCCTCTATGAATTTTATCCTTTTCTCAGGTTTCTAGGATTCTTATCAATTCTGAAAGTTTAGAGGCACACTGCACTCAATCTCCCCCCATAGGGCAACTTCCCAACCCAGGGCTGAAGGTTACATTCCTGTCACGTTGGGGTACAGTCCTCCACCACTCTGCTGTGATTCTAATGTTGAGTGTGAACAGAAGTGATCTCACTTCTGATTGTACTCAGAAATGTAAACGCAGAACATATGATCATGAGGATTGCAGGCAATTTCTTTTGAGTACCAAACACAGAAAATGCTGGAGAAACTCAGCAATGCTTCAAGTCACACCTGATGAAGGGTGTAAACCCAAAATGTCTGCTCTTGCTCCTCTGATACTGCCTGACATGCTGTGTTCCTCCAGCGCTACACTGTATTGATTTCAAGTCACACCAGACTTGAAATTTTAACTCTGTCTCTCATTCTCCACAGACTTGCTGAGTTTCTCCAGTATTCTCTGTGTTTCTTTCAGATTTTTTTTGCTTTTATTCAAACTTTATTTGAGTATCTTGGCACTGGGATAGGGCTGGGGAAATGGATAGGGAAAGAGGACACAAGGGCAAAGTTAGAAATCAAATCACTAGACTGTCATCAAGTTCAAGAACGAACCATGTCTAGTTGCTGTACACAATGTAAACTGATCCATTGCTGAACACTTGTAGCAAATGTGGTGACACTCCGTGACACAAACACCTACATTCCTTGGCTTCACAAGGAGATTATGTTGTTTCTTTAAAGTGGCAGCTACAAATATGCCTTACAAAACTGCAATTGTCCAGAAACAGAAGACCATTCGGCCCATTACCTCTGTTCTCTGAAAGGGCTGTCCACTTAGTCCCAGCTCCTTATTTTCTTTATCATCACATTTAACACCTTTTCCTTTTGTAATTCATTTTTGAAACATTTACTTATGGAATCTGCTGCCTCCATTGATACTGCTTGGCCAGTCTACCTCCTCAAACCTGCATCAAAAATATTGCTCCAAGGTTTCCCTCTCATCCTCTTGGTGGTGATCTCCCCTGCCTCTCCCTCCCTCACATTCCCTTCCTTCCTGGTCCCTTGCTGGTCAGCGAAAACAACTACACCAGCCTTACTCCATCAATGTGAAACATCACAATCTGATCTTCTCCTAACCTTCTCTCTTCTATGTCTTTTCTCTCTCATCGAATAATTCCATTACAACACCTGCGTGAATCTCTCCAGGGTCTTAACATCCTTCCTTAAGTTCCCTAAAATTGAATTAAAAATTCGAATGGAAGCCTACAATGGATGGTTTGTATAGTTATATATTTTATCACCACTTCATTGGATTTATTTTACTAAAGTTTAACTGCATAAGATGGTGAACGATTTCTCAATGCTACACCGCATCTCTTCACTGCTAACAATTAGTTATAGTAACACAAGTTGAGATTTAGTCCACATAGTCTCTTAGTGGGTTATTTCTGTACCATCACTAACCAGACCTGCACAACCAGCATGAACTATCTCATTTGTCTGTCCAATAGATCAGGAGTCTATGAGGTAGGGGTTTTGATGTGGGTCCCTATTCTCAAGAAGGAACATGAGTCCAATCAACTTTCTGTCCCCCGTATAACCCTTTGCATGTTTAAATATGATCTAGCTTTCCATTGTAATGTGGCAGACACCAAATAGGAACATAGGAATATGGGAATTAGGAGCAGGAGTAGCATTGAACATGATCATGGCTGACCTTATCCTGGTCTCAACTCCACTTTCCTGCCTGGTCCCCTTAACCATCTATCCCACTTTTCATCAGAAACGTGTCTATTTCTTTCTGGAATCTGTTGATTGATTCTGCCTATACTGCGCTCTGGGGCAGGGTGTTCCACAGGTTCACAATCCTCTGAAAGAAGTAGTTTCTTCTCATCTCAGTTTAGAACCAAATTCCTTTCACTTTATATCTATTTCCTCTTGTTTGAGACTGTCCCACAAAGGGGAACATCTATTCAACATCCACCTTATCAATCCCCTTCAGCATTTTATGTACCTCAATCCTATCCCACACCCCGATTCTCTGATCTCCAGCATGTAAACGCCCAAGCTATTCAACTGCTCTTTGTACAACAGCACTTTCATCCCTGGAATCAATCTGGGGATCCTCCTCTGAACTGCAGCTGTAGCTCCACATTTAGAACCTGGGCCCGCACACAGAGCGTGAGTATCTCACCATACCCAGTAACTACACAGAGGCCCAGGGACCAGTGTAATGTTGCGTGTTGATTAGTGACAAGGAGAGGGGAGTTGTGGAGGCCTGGCCGTTGGAGATTTGGAATCAGAGGCCTGATGCCAGAAGCCTTGAAGGTATCAGCATCCGAAACTTGTCCATGAAAGGCCTAGACTCAGAGGGTTGGAGTCAGAAGGACGGAGACACAGGCCTGGTGCCGAAGGCTAACCTGCTACAATGGCCCTCAGCTAGGCAGACTGCAAAGAAAACACTGCAGCCATTGATTTAAATTGGGGAAAACTAATACTTCTCTATGAAACATAACCATTGATGGAAAACTGACCTGTTTGAGTTGCCTCTGTTGCCAGCAGCGTCGTTGCTGTTGTTGTCGCTCGGGTTGTCGGAGCTCTGGTTGTTGTTATTGGCTTTTTCTCCTTTCGCCATGTATTACCTTCGACAGAAAAAGAATTGGTGATTAAGAACATCAACCATTTGCTCATTCATACATTTTATTTGTAACGAAATACTAACAGTTCTTGATAGGAAATTACTGGATTAAAATCGTAGCATTTGTATCAAAAGGAGACCATTCAGCTCTTCGTCTTTCCTCAAGCCAGCCAGAATTTTCCTGTTCTCCCTCATCTTTTCCTCCGAAACAATATCCAAGATTCCCTGGAGGAATGTAAATGATTCTACCTCGAGCACTCTGAATGAAGCAATTAAGGTTTTGACAGCTGTGGAAATATTTCTTCTAACGTTTCGATACAGTTTCTGGGTTTTCCCAATTCTGTCTTTCAAAACATTCCATTGTTTTAAAAGAAAGATGTCTGCTGTTAGCTTCCTCTGTTCCATGACACAGAGGAAATATTGGAAATTCAGCCCCTCAAAGCAATACGAGTTACTTAATGGCACCATCTTTGAGATTACTCCTTTGTCCCAAATCTCTTAATATCTTGGATTAACAACATTTATATCTTTAGGATAAATGGTAACAGAAGATTTAGAGGAGATTTGACAGGCTGTTGCTTCACTTCCAGAGCTTTGTATATGCTCAAGTGTAACATAGAAAGGAGAAAGAACTTGCATTTATCCAGCACCTATCATCACCGCACAACAGCCCAAAGCAGTTCATAGATGATGATTCCAGACAGCTCATCACCAGCAGCATCAGGGTAAGCGAGGGGACAGCACTGTAATTACTAAAAGGTGGACATGAGGGAGAAGGGAATAGAAGGTTGTACCGAGATGGTGAGACGAAGAGAGGTGAGCCAGTTGCCCTGTTTCTCTTCTGTGAATTCCACAGAGTTCAATGTAAATTTCTCTTTCCTGATCGCTTGTCATGTGATCCTAATTGAAAGGTTATGTGTGTGAGTAGTGGACAAGGTTAGGGCTGAGAGCCAATCAGTTTCTACAGCAACCTCCAAACCAGGAGCAGCTACAATCAACATCATACAGATGTGCAGTGAGCCAAGGACTTGTGGCACTGAGGCACAATGACTAATTTTTGAAATTATTGAGGTTGATACTGTGGTCACATTTCTTGTCCTTCTCGAGTTGCTCTGAGGATATCCCACGCAGGTGATAAATACAAGTCGTCTCTCATTTAGTGTATTGCAGAGGCTCAGAACATAATTAAACGCAAATACCCATTGAAACGTCGTCCTTTTTTTAAGGTCCTTTAGTCTGTTGTGGTCTGGTTTTTGGCAGTGGTTCTACTCCCTGTAAATATAAAGCACACAGCAGGAGAATTAAGCGCATATAAATCCATTCTTCCAAGCTCAATCAATGACTACCTGCAAACTCTGGTGCTTTTACACATAAACATTGAAGATAGGAGCAGGGCAAGGCCATTCTACCCATTGAGCCTACAGCACCATTCAATATGATCCTGGCTAATCATCAAACTCAGTCCCCTCATCCCACCTTTCCCCCATAATCCTCAATCCCTTTAACCACAAACTTTATATCTATCTCCTTCTTGACAACACAATGTCTTGGCCTTAATTACTCTCTGTAGAAGTGAATTTCACAGCTCACTTCTCTAGGTGAAGAAATTTCCCTGATTTACCTAGTCTACTGAGTTCTGCCTGTTATGGACTCTTAGAGTCATACAGCACAGAAATAGACCCATCCGTCTAACATGTCCATGCTGACCAAGTTTCCCAAGCTTAACTAGTCCCATTTGCTTACATTTAGTCCATGTCCTTCTAGACCTTTCCTATCCATGCACCTGCCCAAATGTCTTTTAAATGTTACAACTGTACCTGCATCTATCATTTCCACTGGCAATTCATCCCACATACAAACAGTCCTCTGTGTGAAAAATTTGCCCCTCAGATCCCTTTAAATTTTTCTCCTCTCACCTTAACAATATGCCTTCTAGTTTTGGAACACAATACATAAAGTTCTACTTACCAGAAAGATCCTGACTCCAGATTTGACCCAGTGAATTAACGGTTGAGGATCAAGTACAAAAGCTCAAGCAGGCTTAAAGAAGAGAATGAATGAACAAATAAATTGATAAAATAATAGAAAGAGTCTTGAAAAGTGGTACAGAATATTTAGGATGCATGGCTGCCTTTAAAAATTGAAACCCTCATGTACACTCCAGGCATAACTGAGCGAGTGGATGGGATGATGATTTAGAATACAAGAATGACAGTTTGGAATAATAAGAAAATTGCTGGGGCAGAGAAGTTAAGTTAAGCAGCATTCTGAGTGCACAACATTGTCCAATAGTTCAAATTTTAATAAAACATTTGGGGTTATAATGTCTTAGGAGGAGACGATGAGCAGGAGAAAATACAGCGCTCCTAAACTGCAGGTTCACTCCACTGATGTGTGGACCGGCAACATGAAATGTTATTGATTGGAACAAAACTCAAAACATAACATTCATATCCAACTCAAGAAGTTACTCAAGGACCAAATTTCCAGAATTATCAAGGAGTGTGAGACAGAAATAAATCTAACAGAGTACAACAAGCAAAACACTACAAAACACACCTCTCTGTCTCCATCTCCGGCAACCACCTAGAAACCAATAGCCGTTTCAAGCCCACTGACTCCCACAGCTACCTAGAATACACCTCCTCCCACACACCTTCCTGCAAAAATGCCATCCCCTATTCCCAATTCCTTCGCCTCCGCCGCATCTGCTCCCAGGATGAGGCATTCCACTCCCGTACATCTCAGATGTCCTCATTCTTCAAGGACCGCAACTTCCCCCCCACAGTGGTCGAGAACGCCCTCGACCATGTCTCCCGCATTTCCTGCAACTCACCCCTCAAACCCCATCCCCCCAATAAGTACCAAAACAGAATCCCCCTCGTCCTCACGTACCACCCCACCAACCTCCAGATCCAACACATCATCCTCTGACACTTCCACCATCTGCAATCTGACCCCACCACCAAAGACATTTTTCCGTTCCCACCCTTATCTGCTTTCCGGAGGGACAACTCTCTCCGTGACTCCCTTGTCCGCTCCACACTCCCCTCCAGCCCCACCACACCCGGTACTTTTCCCTGCAACCGCAGGAAGTGCTACACCTGCCCCCACACCTCCTCCCTCACCCCAATCCCAGGCCCCAAGAAGACTTTCCACATCAAACAGATGTTCACCTGCACATCTGCCAATGTGGTATACTGCATCCGCTGTACCCGTTGTGGCCTCCTCTACATCGGGGAAACCAAGCGGAGGCTTGGGGACCGCTTTGCAGAACACCTACGCTCAGTTCGCAACAAACAACTGCACCTCCCAGTCGCGAACCATTTCAACTCCCCCTCCCATTCCTCAGACGACATGTCCATCCTGGGCCTCCTGCAGTGCCACAACGATGCTACCCGAAGGTTGCAGGAACAGCGACTCGTATTCTGCTTGGGAACCCTGCAGCCCAATAGTATCAATGTGGATTTCACAAGCTTCAAAATCTCCCCTCCCCCCACCACATCCCAAAACCAGCCCAGCTCGTCCCCGCCTCCCTAACCTGTCCTTCCTCCCACCTATCCCCTCCTCCCACCTCAAGCCCCACCCCCAGCTCCTACTTACTAACCTCATCCCGCCCCCTTGACCTGTCCTCCTCCCTGGACTGACCTATCTCCTCCCTACCTCCCCACCTACACTCACCTTTACTGGCTCCATCCCCGCCTCTTTGACCGGTCTGTCTCCTCTCCAACTATCCTCTCCTCTATCCATCTTATATCCGCCTCCCCCTCTCTCCCTATTTATTTCAGAACCCCCTTCCCCTCCCCCATTTCTGAAGAAGGGTCTAGGCCCGAAACGTCAAGATTCCCTGCTCCTATGATGCTGCTTGACCTGCTGTGTTCATCCAACTCTACACCTTGTTCTCTCAGATTCTCCAGCATCTGCAGTTCCTGCTATCTCTACAAAAGGAGGTGGCATGCTAGGAATCTAAATAAGGGTCAAAAAATATGGAACAGAAGAAAAAGAAACAGAGAATGGAAAATGTTAAGTGAACTGTAAATCAACATAAATCTTATCTGATACGTATGCCACAGAAAGAAAAAGAACTCGAAATCTTGTTCCAATGTATGAAAGACAACAGCCATCCATTTGTTTAGTGACTGTAATGAGGTCAGCCATCATAGAATATGAGTTCTCTGAATGAAGCTGTTAACCTGGTCCAAACAGGGAGCCCTGGCTGAACTGAAAAGGTTGACTGTCAGAGATACTGATACTCTGATTCCCGACGCTGTCTGAGACAGTGCTACACTCAAGCATCGTTCATGTGCAAACAAAGGGTGACTTGGTGATGGGATACTGGTCTCTGTGGAGTTATGTCTATTTGGACAAACCAGGTTGGAAATTAAAACAAAACAAGAGGGACGGTACACCATAGATCTCAATGAAACTGTCGAAGTCAAGAAAAAGAACTAATGAAATTCTACTGATCTTCTGAGTCAAACAAGATCACAATTGGAGAGAGGCATGAAACTTAAAGCCTGAGTAAATCCGAGAAATCAGAGACTTAGGGCAATATGAGATAGGATTTAAATGTGTGTTAAATGATAACAAATGCAAAGAGTTGAGGAGATGTAGTACAAAAAAGGTGAAACGGACTAGAATGGGAGTGACATTACCCACTATAATGATGTCAAAAATCCTATGGTAGGGGTATCTTGTCTAGCCTTTGATAGTGAAAACCTGTCTCAAGTACCTCGTATAAATAGTTAGTATTTAAAAATAAAATGATTACTATTTAAAATACAGAAGTCTCAGTGTCTGTACCAGTTAGATCAAACTATTATTAGGGGAACTAACCATAGGCCCAAACCTTACAAAATTGTCCAATGGTAATTCCAATTCCAAACCATTCAAAGACATTGATGATTTATAACTTAATGCAATCAATTTTCTAAACTTAAGGATTTATAAACAATTGTGGACTCTACCAAATGTTTTAATCCGTGAGGAACGATATTCTTGATTTCACTCGCTACAAGCCTGTCCGTAGACTCATAAGGATCTACAGGACAGAAAAAGGCCATTTGGCCCATCGAGTCTGTGCTGGTCAAAAACACCACCTAACTATTGTAATCCATTTTCCAGCATTTGGCCCATAGCTTCAAATGGCTTGGCACTGCAAGTGCACATTTAAATTCTTCTTAAATGTTTTAAGTCTCTACCACACTTACCGGCTGTGAGTTCCAGGTTCCCATCACCCTCCAGGTTAAAAAGTTTTCCTTCATATCTCCTGTAAACTTTCTGCTCCTTTCCTTAAATCTATGCCTCCAGTTATTAAACTGTCCATTGAAGGGAGAGGTTTCTTCCTGCCTCCCCTATCCACGCCCCTCGTAATTTTATACATGACAATTACCTCTCAATTTCCTCTGCTCTAGATTACAACAGAATAAAATAGAATAGTAATTTATTGCAAAGTAGTGAGAACTGTAGATGCTGGAGTCTGAGATAACAAGGTGTGGAGCTGGATGAACACAGTGGGCCAGGCAGCATCAGAGGAGCAGGAAAGCTGACGCTTCGGGTCTGGACCCTTCTTCAGAAATTTATTCCTCTTGTATTGATGAAAATACAGTGTAATATGTATAAGTCACTATAATACAGCGCCATTTTAATTACAAAAATAATAAAAAAAAATAAATTGAGTCAAAATTAAGACAAGGTTCATCTTAGTTCCCCCCATAACTCTCTGAAAAAGCTAAGGAAGACAACCCAGTCTGTCCAATGTTTCTTTGCACTGAAAATCTCCAACTCAGGCAACATCCTGGTAAACCTCCCTTCCACCCTCTCCAGTGCAATCACATCCCTCCTATAAATGTGGGTTCCTGAACTGGAACTATGGTTAAATAATGTAGTAGAATATCTATCAATTTGACTTCATGTCCATTGGACTATCTGATATTGCTTCTCATATGTATTCCCATGACATCTCATTCGGCTCCCAACCTCTGCTCGACTCCCGATCTCAGCGCAGACACTACGAGGGGCCTCCCAGCCGGACTTAGCGGCCTCCCAGCATGGCATGGCAAACTGCCGGCCTGGCACGGTGACCTCCCGGTCTGGCACGGTGACCTCCCGGCCTGGCGTAGTGGCTTTTCGCCAGGCATGCCAGCCTCCCAGACCGGCCTTCTGATGTGGCAGGGCAGCCCCCCGGCATGAAGTCCTTGGCCCGGCTTGGTGGTCTGCAATAATCTCCCAGCCTCATCATCCTTGAAGTGAAGTGTAGCACAGCCTAGTTCCAGGACCTGATACAGACTAGAGGCTAGGAGCCAGCATGGTCTGGGTTGGAAGACCACTGTTCTGACCTTGATTTCTGCAATGCTGGTTATTTTGTTCCTCTATTTTCTAAAATCTTGTAACTGAAGAAGCTGTACCTCGGTGCCTTGTACCTAAGATGGTTCTGTAAGTGGTTACATTTAAATTTTTCACTGTACTCGTTGAGTATAGATGACAATAGAGCTAATTCATTACATCCATTTGTTCATTCATTCACTCATTCATATCAACTTCATACAGTAATCCAGTCCTTTTCTGAATAAGTTAAGTAACCTTTGGCTGGATCTTGCCTTCTCTGTCTAGTGCTAAATCAGCAGACAATTTTACATCTATCACGCCTACCGAGACTCTCCGTAATGATCTCTGCACTTAGGGTAGCAATCTCAGTTTTTCTAGTATCCCCACATTACTGAAGCTTTTAATCCCATGCTACCATTTTAGTAAATATCCTCCACACTCTCTCCATGGGCCTCCTAAAAGTGCCCAGAATTGAATACAATACTCCAGCTGGGCCTGGCTAATGATTTTTGAAAAATATGGTGAAATATCCTTGCTGCTGTACGGTTGACCCCTGCTTATTAAAACAATGATTCCATGTGTCTTTTTAACAACCTTCTCAACTTCACCTGCTGCTGAGAAATACCATGTGTGCATCTACTGACAGCTCCCGTACCTCTTTCACAATTGTTTCATTTTGCTAATATCGCTTTACTTCATTCTTTCACCAAAATATAACACTTTACATTTGTGATTTTTAAGCGTTATCTATCATTTATCTGCCCATTGGCCTGTCTCTGACCTCCTGAGGTTTGTAACCATGCTTCTTACTGTCTGCAATACTTCCGAGTTTACTATCATTTCCACATTGGCAAAAATGTGCTACAGACTGGTTCGGGTTGTTGATACACCTCAAAAGGAGAAATGAACCAGAGACTGATGTGGTACACAATGCGACGCAATTTCCTCCATCAGGCAGCAGAAACAATCATTCGTTACTTCTCCCGGGCAACAGTAGAGCTGTACAGCACAGAATTAGACCCTTCGGTCTCACTGGACCATGTCAATCAGATATCCTAATAAATTTAGTCCCATTTGCCAGCATTTGGCCAATATCCCTGTAAACCCTTCCAATTCATGTCCCCATCCAGATGCCTTTTAAATGTTGTAATTGTACGAGCCTCTACCACCTAGTCGAGCAGCTCACTCCATACAAGCACCACATTCTGTGTGAAAAGTACCCCCTTAGGTCCATTTTAAATCTTTCCTGTATCGCCTCAAACCTGTGCCTTCTAGGTTTGAGCACCCCCACCCAGGGGAAAAGACCTTGGCTATTCAGCCCATCAATGCCCCTCATGATTTTTTAAACCTCCATAAGGTCACCCTTCAGCATCCGAAGCTCCAGGGAAAATAGCCCCAGCCTATTCAGCCTCTCCCTATGGCTCAAACCCTCCAACCCTGGCAACTTCCTTGTAAATCTTTTCTGAATCCTTTCAAGTTTCACAACATCCTTCCTATAGCAGGGAGATCAGAATTGCAGACGGTATTCCAATAGTGGCCTAACCAATGTCACGTACAGCTGCAATCTGTCCTCCCAACTCCTGTACTCAATGCACTGACCAATGAAGGCAAGCTTACCAAATGCCTTCTTCACTATCCTGTCTACCTGTGACTCTACTTTCAAGAAACTATAAACCTGCACTCCAAGATCTCTTTGTTCAGCAAGGTTCCCCATTAAGTGTATAAGTCCTGTCCTGATTTGCCTTTCCAAAATGCAGCACCTCACATTTATCTAAATTAAACACCATCTGCCACTCCTTGGTCCATAGGCCCATCTGTCGTACTCTGAGGTAACCTTCTTCACTGTCCGCTACACCTCCAATTTTGGTGTCACCTGCAAACTTAACAACCATACATCAGATGTTCACACCCAATTCATTTATCTAAATAACAAAAACAGTGGACTGTAATTTTGCAATTTGACCCCATAACTATCATTCTTTTAACCCCCAGGAGCTATAATTTTGCAAACAAATCCATTGAATGGAATTTTATGAGATACGTTTGAAAGTCCACATGCACCACATGGACCACACAACCTTCATTAACCACCTCTGTTACTTGATGACAGGAATCAGTCAAGTTAGTGACACACAATTTGCCTTTAAGGCGTCTGTGCCTGCCTTAGTTTATTAACTCATATCTTTCCGAGTAGCATAGTTTGTCCCAGGCAAGATTTCTAGAATTCAATGTGCACCATGAGGCTTTTTGAAATTTTTGGTTTGATTTGTGTCTGTCTCCTCTTTTGAACCTGACTATAACATTGCAGTTCTGCAGCCCTCAGGCACAGGTCCCATACAGACTCAGATTTGGAAGATCGTACATTGAACCTCTGCAATTTTTTGCCAATACTTCCTGCAGGATCCCAGGATATAAACAATCCTGACGCAGTGACTTTTCACAATTGAGTGCTGGTAATACATTGAGAACCTTGAAATAACTTGAAACTTCCTCTTTCTCCATTTTTATCCTATCCAGTCTTTCTTCTGGACACATGCAAAGCCTCGCACCTAAAGATTTCCTTATTTGATTCCTTTCAATCCCACTTATTTACCAACCTTTCCTTCCATTTGTGCATCAAAAATAGTTCTGCCTTTTTATCCATTAATAACTACTCATAAGTGCTCTCAGTCATTCTTATTTCCTTCTTCAGCTCTCTTTATGGTTTTGTATTTTATAACTTCCGTTTTCTGTTCTCCTTTCTTACAACACAGACACTAACACAGATGGAAAAAAAAAGCAGCCTCCCTATTCCTGTATTAACAACATAGACAAATTATAATATTCATTGACCTTCAAAAATGCCCCAATGGTTCCTGACCAGACTGCTGGAATATCCAATACCCAACACGAAGTTTATGGCTTACACAAAGGAATTAACAGTTTATTATCAATACAGTAGCTTTAACTTGTTAAACAAAAAAGTAATTTAGTTAATCTTGATAAACAAAGATGATATTCTTTGATTCCAGCCCCTACTCACACAAAGACAGGAGAAAGATTAAAAAACAGTTAAGGGGTAAATTTGAAGAAAAAGTTAAGAGATGTAACAGGCCAGTTCACTTGAGCAGTTTCTATGATGTGTAGTATCTTAGGAGCATGGGATTGAATCTTGCTGATTTCTAAAAACACCGGTCAATGCAAATAGCCTCCAGTAAACATCAAAGGATATTCATTTAATTCTCAGAACTGAGATTCTATTCTCCAAACCTTCAATAAGTTGATAATGGGAAAATAATCAAGGAGCAATCAAGCCTCCGTCCTGGAGCTTTGGTAGCCACAATCCTTCTGACAAAGAACACACAGTTCTAAGTCTGTTCAAACTTTGGTTCTTCTCACTGTGTGTGTTTTGTAATCACTGCCTTTGTTAGACTAGTTAACAACAGCCTCCCTGTGATGGTTCCATTAACATCCCAATATCTGCCAACACCTGAGCATAAGCCATCTCCAAAAGCAAAATGTCGACAGTGTTCTTTGAACAAGAAACAACCCACAATTAATTTCCAAATTTTAGAAACAAATATAAATTTGCCTGTTCTCCTCTATTTATACACAATCAGCTGCTCACAGGCCAAAGGTTGAGTTCAACTCTCAGCTCACAATTCCAACCAAAAGTGATTTAAAAAAGAAAAACGATGGGTTTTCTCACATCATTCAAAGAAATAAATAATAATAAAAAGAAAAACTAGCATTTATACAGCATCTGCTACTACCTCAGAACGTTACAAGTAACAGCGTACCTTTGACGGATAGTAAGTGTAATATTTTGAATACTTGCAATGTGAGAATACCTTCCCAGGCTGCCCTCGTGCTTTGCTAATTCTATTAAGGGAGACTAAACAAGTGCAGAGGGAAGGTAGAGGGAACCTAAGTAGCAGAGTTAATAGAAAGATAGATGAGAATGCTTTTGAATTTGAAAAGAACTAATTAATTAAAAAAGACAGACAAGGTTAAGTCAAAGACTGAAGTATTGAACAATTAAACTGCATTTATTTCAATACAATAGGTCTTACAGGTAAAGCTGATGAACTTAGGGCATGTTTGGGAACAGGGATTGAGATATAGTAATTACAGAAACCTGACAGACAGGACCGGCAGCTCAATATTCCGGGGTTCAGATAGTCTGGGAAGAATAGAGAGAAAAGTAAAAAGTGGAAGGGGAATGGCATTTTTCGTTGAGGAAAATATTACTGTTGTAGGGAGGGAAGATATTTCTGAAAAATCATCCAGAGAAAATATATGAGTTGAAATTAGAAATAAAAAAGGAATGATCACCTTGATAGGATTGTACTACAGGCCCCCCAGTAGTCAGAGGGAAATTGAAGAACAAATAATTAGAGAGGTCTCAGATATATGTAAGAATAATGAGTAATAGTAAGTGATTTTAATTTTCCAAGCATTGATAGGGACTTAAAGTTTTGGATGATGAAGAAGTTGTTAAATGTGGTTAAGAATTTTTTTTATCAATATGTAAAGGTTTCTACTAGAAAAGCAGCAAAACTTGACCCCGCTTGAGTAATAAGATAGGGCAAGAGACTGAAGTGATAGTGGCGCAACACTTTGGGATCAGTGACCATAATTCTATATGTTTTAAAACAGTTATGGAAAAAGATACGCCTTCCATAAAAATTAAAGCTTTTAATTGGAGTAAGTCAAATTTGAAACGTATGAGACAAGAACATTCAAAAATTGATTGGAGTAGACTGTTTGCCGGTAAAGGGACACCTGATAACTGGGAGGCTTTCAAAAGTGTGATAATGAGAGTTCAGAGTCATTATGTTCCTGTTACAGTGAAAGGTAAAGCTGGTAGGATTAGTGAACAATAGATGAATACAGATACTGAGGGTCTAGTCAAGAATAAAAACGATTCTTAGATATAGACAATTGGGTTCAAATGAATCTCTTGAACAGTATAAACAGTGTAGAGGCATTCTTAACAGGGAGATCAAGAAGGCAAAGAGAAGATATGACATTGCCTTGGCAAATAAGGTTAAGGATAATTAAAAGAGATTCTACAACTACATTAAGAGCAAGAGAGTAGCTAGAGACAGAGTAGGGCCCCTTTAAGATCAAAGAGGTCATCTTTGTGTTGAACCTCAGGCGATGGGAGACACTTTAAATGAAAATTTCACATCAGTTTTTACAGTGGGGAATGAAAAGGAGGCTAGAGAACTCAGGGAAGTACGCATTGATGTATCGAAAATAGTTCACATTACAGAAAAGGAAGTCCTGGAGGTCTTAGAAAATATGAAGGTGGATAAATCTCCAGACCTGATCTACTGTATCCCAGGACATTGTGAGAAGTTAGGGAGGAAATTGCATGGCCCTTTGCAGAGGTATTTATATCATCTGTAACTACAGGTGAGATGCCAGAGCGTTGGAGAAGGCTAATGCAGTTTATTTAAGAAGAATGAAAGGAGAAATCCAGGAACAATAGATTGGTGAGTCTGACTTCGGTGGTTGGTGAGTTGTTGAAAGTGATTCTAAAAGGTAGGATTTACATGCAATTGGAGAGGCAAAGAATGATTAGGGATAGTCGGCATGGCTTTGTGCAAAGGAAGTCATGTCTCACAATCTTAATCGAGTTTTTTCAGAAAATAACCAAGGTGATTGACGAGGGCAAAGAGATAGGCGTTGCTCACTCAGACTTTAGTAAAGCCTTTGACAAGGTTCCACACGGTAGAGTAATTAGTAAAGTTATTCAGGGTGATCTTGCCAATTGGATACAAAATTTGCTTAATGGTGGGGTACAGAGAATGATGATAGAGAGTTGTTTTTTGGACAGGACACCTGCGGCCAATAGTGTTCCATAGTGATCGACTGGATCCTGTTTTGTTTGTCATTTGTATATATGATTTAGATGAGAAGACGTGGTTAGTAAGTTTGTAGATGACGCCAAAATTGTTGGCTTAGTGGACAATGAAGAAGGTTATCGAAGATTACAAAGAGATCTTGGTCAATTCGGTCAATGGGCTGGGAAATGGCAATTAGAGCTTAATTTGGATGAATGCGAGGTATTGCATTTTGGTAAAACAAACAGGGTGGGACTTATACAATTAAAAATAGGGCCTTGAGTAGTGTTGTAGAGCAGACAGAACGGGGTTCAGATACATAATTCTTTGAAGTTTGCGCCACATGTAGCCAGGGTGGTTAAGAAGTCACTTAACATGCTTGCTTTCATTGCTCACACCATTGAGTATAGGAGTTGGGACATCATGTTGTGGTTGTACACGACATTAGTGAGGCCTCTTCTGGAATACTGTGTCCAATTCTGGTCACCCCGTAATAGGAAGGATATTATAAAGTTGGAGAGGTTTCCCCACAAATACAACGTGTGGGGAAAGGGAAGGAAATGGTGGAGAGCACAGTTCTGCTACTATTCCAGACTACAGACATCAATGATGTGGCTAGGAACTGAGGGTTTGAGTTATAAGGAGAGACTGGAGAGCTTGGGACATTTTTCCGTGGAGTGGAGCAGGTTGAGGTGTGATCCTATAGAGGTCTACAAAATCACAAGGCATTTAGATAAGGTAAATGGCAGATGTATTTTCCCTAGGATGAGGGGGTTTCAAGACTAGGGGACATATTTTCAATGTGAGAGGAGAAAGATTTAAAAAAGAAATGAGGGCAATTTTTTTACACAGAGAGTCTTTTTTGTATGAAATGAACTTCCAGAGGAAGTGGTGGATGTGGGTACAGTTACAATATTTAAAAGACATTTAGATAAGTTCATGAATAAAAAATGTTTGGAGGGATATGGGCCAGGCGCAAGGATTATCATCTGCATGGACTGGTTGGACTGGAGGGTCTGTTTCCATGCTGTTTGAATCTATGATTTTATTTTTATTCCAATCAAACTCTGTTTGATTGGCAAACAAAAACATAAATTGCAAGCTCATAATTCTGTCACTTATCTATCTCTTTTTTAAAGTCCCCATGTACACACAAACCACACACAGAGAAACAAGACACAGCACAAATACAACGTGTGGGGAAGGGGAAGGAAATGGTGGAGGACACAGTTCTGCTACTATTCCAGACCACAGACATCAGTGAGCTGTTTCTCTTCAGTTTCTTTTGGTACTTTTCAACAGTTGAACAAGGAGATGACGTTCTGGACGCACTGATTCTCAATCTTTCATTAATTGTTGGAAGAATCACCCATTTAGTGCCTCTGAAAATGGTTTTACCCCTTTTCCATTCAAAAGGGGAAACTGCAGTGAGGCAATTACAGGGCACTGGTACCAGAACAGCTTTCGGGAAATTCTCTGTTACTTCATCACATGGGAATGATAGAGAGCGCGTTTAAGTATTTTGTCTTCACGGACTGAATGTTTCTCCAGTATTATCCAAATGCAAAGCTGTCACCATTTGTCCAGAAGCCATTCAAGTAGGTGTTACTATGCTGAGTGCTCCCCGAGCCTACAACAATTGGCCAACTGAAAATTCACAAAAGGACTGTCTCTGAGCAAAACTGTCCTGAATATACATTCTTACACACTCACACAGACACACACAGACACAGCCACACATCCATACACACACGCACACACCCACACTCACTCACACACACACACACAAGCACACACACACACTCACACACACACAC
>JAHRHZ010000027.1:6455515-6488770 GCA_024137785.1 Ginglymostoma cirratum
AGGGGTCTCCAAAATGAAGATATTGGTGAGAAGTTATGTCTGGTGGCCAGGATTGGATACAGACATTGCTGTGTTGGTGGGGCAGTGCCCAGAGTGCCAACAAGGACAAATATTACGACCAGCAGCTCCCCCACATCCATGGGAATGGCCGGGTAAACCCTGGACCAGGTTACATGTCAACTATGCAGTTCCTGTCATGGACTCAATGTTCTTAGCCATTGTGGATGCTCAGTCAAAGTGGCTGGACATGCATAGAGTTCATTTGTCAAACATGGGGACGATGATAGAAAAACAACGCACATCTTTTGCAATACATGGACTCCCGGATGTGTTGGTAACAGATAACAGGCCACGGTCTACCATCAGGGTATTTGAGTATATCCTAAAGTTAAATGGTATTCAACCTGTAAGGGCGGCTCCGTACCATCCATCATCAAACATCTGGCAGAAAGAGCAGTTCAAAATTTGAAGGCAGGATTAAAGAAACAGGTTACAGCTTCACTCGATACCAACTGTCCTGGCTCCTACTTGATTATAGGGCCACCTGCTTCATGCAGCCACAGGGATAGCCCCAGCAGAGTGGCTAATGGGGAGAAGGCTCCACAGCTGGTTAAATCTGATCTTCCCAGACCTGGGGGGTGAAGGTGTGTGTCTGTGTGGGTGGGGGGGGGGCGGGGGTGCGGTGTGGAGGGAGGGCAGTGGGTGGTTATGTTTGAAACAGCATTGGGAACGCCAATAAGACTGTGCCAAACGAGAGAGACAGTTTACTCCAGGGGCTGAAGTTTCATGTAGGAGCCACAGGAATGGCCCTGCATGGGTAAGAGGTTCGGTCGACACAGGGTCAGGTCCTGTGATATATAAAAGTTTGGGTAGGTGCGACAATCCTGAACAAGCACGTGGACCATATGAAAGCTGCAAATTCCCAAACGGTGCTGGATAAAAATGTGCCTGTCTCCTAGACAGCTTTTCCAACTGTTTTAGAAACAGTGGGCTCTCCCTCTCCGCTCAAACATTGAAGATTCCTCGGAATCTGAGATGGACATGGCAGATGTTGCCACCTCGATGAAGATGAAAATGAATTTCTTCCGAGACGCTCTAGCCACAAAAGGCGAGCTACTATGCGTTACATTCCGCCCGAATTCTGTGGCAGATTCGGAGGAACCTGACCCGATGCTAAAATGCCCCAGGAGGAGCTACAGAGAAAAGAGAACCAGTTCATGTCCTCAGACCCAGAGGGAGAGGGATGTAGTGATTGCAATAAAGTCTGTCAGGTGGTCCTCACAGAGTATGAGTTCCCCGATTGGGGCTGTTAATCAAGGGAGCCCTTGCTGACGGATATAAACAGGAGTGCCTGACATCCTGCTCTCGTTAAGAGCTGGCTCTGAGGAAGCTTGATCAGTGTCAAGGAGTCTCCATGCGTAAATAAAGGGTGACTTGGTAATGGGATACCGGCCTCTGTGGAATTATTTCAGAGGTAAGAGGATGAGGGAGAGAAAGAAAAGAATAAGGACTGAAGAAGGATAAGGACAGAAGTGAGGGAAGTGAATGAGGAGAGAGATGAGGGAAGAGGATGAGGAGGGAGGTGATGGAAGAGGATGAGGAGGGAGGTGGGGGAAGGATTCAAATGGCTTCAGTACCACTGTGTTCCTGCTGGTGGTGCTGTTGCACCATGGGAAGTTAATGTGCTCAGGAGCGCTATCTGTCAGCACACAGTGGTACTGCAGCTTGGTCGGAGTTATTCAGGAGATGGTGGAGAGTGGGAGTGTTGTGATGTCCAAACAGAAATAGGTATCATTTCAACTCCCCCTCCCATTCCTCAGATGACATGTCCATCCTGGGCCTCCTGCAATGCCACAGTGATGCCACCCGAAGTCTGCAGGAACAGCAAATCATATTCAGCCTGGGAACCCTGCAGCCCAATGGCATCAATGTGGATTTCACAAGTTTCAAAATCTCCCCTCCCCCAACCGCATCCCAAAACCAGCCCAGCTCATCTCCACCTCCCTAACCGGTTTTTCCTCTCACCTCAAGCCACACCCCCATCTCCTATCTACTAACCTCATCCCGCCCCCTTGACCTGTCCGTCTTCCCTGGACTGACCTATCTCCTCCCTACCCCCCCACCTACACTCACCTTTACTGGCTCCATCCCCGCCTCTTCGACTTGTCTGCCTCCTCTCCACCTATCCCCTCCTCTATCCATCCTCTATCCGCCTCCCCCTCTCTCCCTATTTATTTCAGAACCTTCTTCCCCTCCCCCATTTCTGATGAAGGGTTTAGGCCTGAAACGTCAAGTTTTCCTGCTCCTATGATGCTGCTTGACCTGCTGTGTTCATCCAGCCCCACGCTTGTTATCTCGGATTCTCCAGCATCTGCAGTACCTTTTATCTCAGAAATAGGTATCAGTCTGCTCAGACATGGTATGACACTCCTCTAGGCTTCCCAGACCTTCTGGCCCAGAGGTAGGGGCACCACCTTCCCACCTCAAGACACTACCAAGCGTAAATATTCAAACATTAAAGAATTATTTGACTTTCATTCCAAGGTGACAAACTTCCACAGTATTACTACTTTTTGTGTATCACATAACAGACAATCCATCTTCCACACCCCCATCCAGACTGATCAGGTCCCCGGGCGAGTGGAGCAACCGGATTTGAAGCCCAGGCAGGAATTTTCCAGGAACGGTCAGATTATTTCCCTTAACTGATTGAAACAAACTCAACAACTTCCCCCTTGGTCCTGATTCCATGCAGCACCCACAACAGGTGAAAGGTGTACCAGGGATCTACAGATCCCATTCACATTCAAAGGGATCTGCAGAGTGAGTGTCCATTACAGATGGACAGAGCATGTTCCAGAGGTTTAGTAATGTCAGAAAAGATCAAGCTCCCAGTCATCTAAACTCAACGTGACTCACGCTAACATGAATGCAAAATCATTATTTAGCGTAATCTTCATAAAACTCAGAGTAGGTGTGGAAGGGATGGTTTCCCCTGGCTGAGGGGTTCTGAGGAGAATAAAGGGGGTAAGGACAATTCACAGGATCAGAGTGTTACAGTGCACAATGAGACTATTCAGCTCATTGTGCCTGCACTCTTTCTATTCCCTACTGTTAATCCTCTGCCTCTCCCTCCATTCCCCTGTACACCATTTCTGTCAAATGATCATCCAATACCCTCTGGAATATCTCAGTTGAACCTGCCTCTGCCACATTTCCAGGCAGGGCATTCCTGACCCTAATAGCTTACTGTGTGTAAAATCTTTTCCTCACATCACTTATATTTCATGTGCATGTAAGACTGAGATGAAGAGAAAACGCTTCGCTCATACAGAGGGCAGCAGAACCTCAGACATTGAATATGTTCAAGACTGAGCTCAATAGATTTGTATATACTGAAAAAAGAAATGCAGGATATGGGTTTGATACAGGAAAATATTGTTGTGGTAAAGGATCATCCATGATCTCATTAAATGGTGGAGCACGCTTGAAGGGCTGAATGGCCTCTTCCTGCTCCGATTTTCCATGTTCCTCTTGGGTCACCTCTTCTCTACAATCACCGTTCTCCCCTTTACAATGAAAGGTCTCAGGTTTTATCAGCCTGTCTCAATAATTGCATGCTTTGACCTGAGAATTAATATTGTGCCTCTCTCTGCACCTTTTCTGAACCTTTAACATTATTATTAGCATAGAATTCCATCAGATGCCTAACCAAATTATTGTACAAGGATCATTTCCGAAACTGAAGCCTGGTCCTGGGAGAGTGCTGTCTCTGTCTGTGCACACCGGCCTGGATTCTCAGGATGTCCATCGGCCATCCGAAGATTTGACCAGCTCCCTTTTGAACCTCTTGGTTAATCCATCCAAAGTATCTCTCAGGCAAGTTGTGAAACTGAATTCAGGAAATCTGATAACTTGTGATTAGATAGTGTTCCTCGATTAACCAAGAATGCAACTAGTTTGGCCCAAACACCAAACCCACCCAGCTCCCTATTGAGCAGAAAACTCGGTGTACGCATCCCCTCTCATCTATATGTGACTCCAGCCTTACATGGCATCATTGAACCCCCTAATAGGAATGTGAAACTTGGGGGCTGGGAGAGCCTAATGCAGCACTCAATAAGATCATCGCTGATCAGATTGTGGTCACCAATTTCCTGTTTGTTCCTCATAACCCTTCACTCCCTTCTCAATCAAAATTCTAACTAATCCACCCCTGAATGAATTTAATGACCCAGCCACCACCTTTCCAGGGAACAGAGTTCCGCACTCTAATAACGCTTGGAAGGAAAAATATTCTCTATCGTCAAAGGGAGATTTCTTCTACTTAAACTATGTCCCAAGTTCTAATTCCAACCCCCCCATCCTGTTTCCCTCACTAACTTCCCACCCCGTGTATCGTTTTTATTCATTCACAGCATGTGGACATCACAGCCTAAGCTAAATTTTACTCCCCGCCCCTAATTCCAGCCAAGGGTCAATCACATTGCCAGGGGTCAGGAGTCAAATGTATGCCACTAGTTACCTTACCGAGAGAACATTTGTGAAACGATATCCCTAATGTTACTGACAATGGGTTTACGTTGGATTGGGATATTAGTGGCACAAGGCAAGGTACGTGGATTTGATTAGATGCTCTATGGCCAAGTGAAACAGCGGACTCAAAATGCTTATTAGCCAATTCTGGTTGAACAACCCAATAAGAATCCCAGGGCATTGGTGGGAATTACTTGAAAAAAAAGGCAATTTGATCCCTTCCCCTGATGTCATGACAAGAGAACTGGAGACCTTCATCTTCAGTTACACAGGGCAGTAGTGAGACCACATCTGAAACTCTGTGCAGTTTTGTTCTCTCTACTAAAGTAAGGATGTGAATGCATTAGCATCCCTACAGTGTGGTAGCATGTCATTGAGTCCACACCACCCTTCCAAAGAGCATCCCACCTAGACCCACCCCATCCCCACAATCCTGCATTCCCCATGGCTAACCCACTTTACCTACACATCCCTGAACACTATGGGCAATTTAGCATGGCCAATACACCCTAACCTGCACATCCTTGGACTGTGGGAGGAAACCCACACAGACATGGTGAGAATGTGCAAACTCCACACAGACAGTCACCCGAGGCTGGAATCAAACCCAGGTCCCTAGTGCTGTGAGGCAGCAGTGCTAACCACTAAGCCACCTTGCCTAGGAGGTGATTCACAGAAGATTTACTAGATTGATACCTGGAATGAGCAGGTTGTCTTATGATGAAAGGTTGGGTTTGTTTATACCAGAGTTACAAAGAGTGAGCAATGACTTGACAGAAGCATATAAGATCCTGAGTGACCTTGACATGGAAACAATGTTTCCTGTTGTGGGTCAGCCCAGACCTAGGGATACTGTCTAAAAATTAGAGGTCGCCTATTTTGGACAGAGATGAGAAGAATACTTTTCACTCAGTGGGTTGTATGACTTTGGAACTCTCTGCCTCACAAGTTGGGTGGGGAGCAGCAATTGAATATTTTTGCGGTGGAGCTTGGTAGATCTGGTTAGGGAGGGGAATCAAAGTTCATTGGGGCGGTGGGACATTGTGGAATTCGGCACGCAAACAGATCAGCTGCCAACTCATTGAAAGGTTGGGCAGACCGAAGGGGCCGAATGGCCTATTTGTGTTCCTATTCCATATGTTCATGTGTACGTAGACCAAGGTGTTCTATCTAACTCCAGCAATGCCAGTGGGAGTCTGTTAGTTACAGTTACATTAGTTTTGTCAGAATGGTTTTTAAGCTTTTAATCAGTCATAATTCATACCTGTAAAGTATATTTTTTGAGTTTATCTATCTGTTTTGAAACTCTTTTCGCATTATTATGTTGCTTAACCTGCCTTGTGTTACATTCAGTTCAAAGATATTACTGCAGTAAAAACTCTGACTCTATTCTGTTCTGAAAATAATGAAACCTTCAGATAAACCCAGCAAAATTGGAGTTAAGAGATAGTGGGAACTGCTGATGCTGGAGAATCTGAGATAACAAGGTGTAGAGCTGGATGAACCCTTCTTCAGAAGTCCAGACCCGAAACGTCAGCTTTTCTGCTCCTCTGATGCTGCTTGGCCTGTTGTGTTCATCCAGCTCTACATCTTGTTATCTAAAATTGGAGTTAAGATTTAATAGTGTGTCACTAATTTGTCTATTTCTAAGCAAAAGTACATTTAGAAATGAAAACAAAACTTCGCTCTTTGTTACCATGAATGTTGAGTGAGTGTCTCCCAATGTGGTGGAGACTAGAACAAGGGATGCAGTTTAAAAATCCGCATCCTCCCTTTTAAGACAGATGAGGAAAAGATTATTCTCTTCGAGGGTCATTCGACTTTGGAATCCTCCAGCCCAAAGAGCTGTGGAGGCTGGGTAATTGAATAGGGTCAAGTCTAAGGTTGATGTATTTCTAATAGACAAAGGGGCCACGGGTTATGGAGGGAGTATTCAGGAAAGTTGAGTGAAGGCCACATCAGATCAGCCATGGTGTTATAGAATGGTGGAGCAGGACTGACTGGCCGAATGGCCTATTCCTGCTCCTAATTGTTGTGTCCAAATGTTCTCCTCATAGTTCCCCTGCACTCTCCCAAAGTTCCATCCATCTACCCTTAAAGTACTTTAGACAAGCAAATTGCAACATGGACATCACTAGCTGGGTCAATATTTTTATTACTTATCCCTAGTTGCCCTTGAGAAGGTGGTGGTGAGCTACCTTCTTGAACCGCTGCAGTCCACATTCTGTAGGTAGACCTACTATGCCATTAGGGAGGGGATTCCAGGATTTTGACCCAACGACAGTGAAGGAATGGCAATGTATTTCCAAGTCTGGATGGCGAGTGACTTGGAGGGGAACTTGCAAGTACTGGTTCCAATGTATCTGCTGACCTTGTCCTTTGAGATGGAAGTGGTGGTGGGTTTGGAAGGTACTGTCTAAGGATCTCTGGTGAATTTGTTGCCTGGGAGGAAACTCTATGTTAAACTTCATCGTGAAGCGTGAGAAACAGAGTCAACCAAAGTGAAATAAGAAGTGGGTGGAGTCACAGAGAAGGGGTTGTAAGTTTGGAAGGTCTTAAAGGAGGAGAGGAAGGGTAAGAAACAGGAGATTCTGGGGTAAGAATTCCACGGGATGCAGATAGCTGAATGGCAACCTAAGAGCAAAAGGAGGCCATTCAGTCCCTCAAATCTGCTCTGCTATCCAATCCGACCATGGCGGATCTAATTGTGACCTCAAATACACATTCCCACCTACCAAGTGCCCACCCCAGCCAATAACTTTTGACTCCCCTGTCAGTCAAGAATCTATTTGTGCTAAATTATGAAAAATGATCACAATTTTTTTTAATGGAAGTATATTTGGTTTAAGGGCTGGAGTTAGAGCTACAGATGGTTACAGAGGTGGAGAGATGTGAGGGAGTAGAGGATTTTTAACATCAGGATAATAGTTTTAAATCTGCATGAAATCAAAGGAGGGGTGCAGAAGGTAGGATGGGTGCGACGGACAATTCAGAAAAATCAGTGCAAGGTCAGATGTGAGCAGCGATGTTTCGGTTGAGCTAAGTTTTAGAGAAGGTGTGCAATTTGGCCAGGAGAAAACTGGAAAAAGCTAGTCTTAAGGCTGCAAATGTTTCAACAGTAAATAGAGTGAGGCACGTGTGGAGACATTTGCCTTGTTGCTGTATGTGGGATCTAGCTGTGTTTTTAAGGGGCTGGAGCGTTTCTTTTTGCAGCAACTGGAAATTAAAGGTACTCGATCGGATGTAAAATGTTTAGGGATGGACAGAGTTCATGAAATCGGTTGAATCAATAAAAATCTTCCCTCCTACACAGGTGGCAACCGTGGTCCTGTGTTAATACTCCTGCCTCTGAGTCAGAAGATTTAGGCTCAAGTCTAACTCCAGAGTGTGTACAAGAATCAAAATTACTGGAGTTCTGCAACACTAAGGATGCTGCTTTTCAGAGGAAATTTCAATCCAGGTCCTATCTGCCCTCTCCAGTGAATGCAAATGATCCAATGGTTCAAGCCAACATCATCAAAACTCTCGAGCTCCAGCATGTAGACTGCAACTGGTCAAAGCAACAGCTCAACAACACCTTCACAAGGGCAACGCAGGGTTGGGCAATAAAATGCCGGCCACCCTGCGTTGTCTATGTCCTACGAGCACATGAAAAGAAAAGCAGCATCCCTGCTGTCCAATATTTATTCCTCAATCACCGTCACAAACTATAACAGAACATCCAGCAGCAGTTGGCAACAGTGAAGGAGGCTGTCAGTTCGAGCAGCTGGAACAGCCAATAGGACTGTCCCTGAAGGAAATGGTGTCTATGGGGAAGAAGTCTGATGGGGTAAAGAATCAGACAAAGGATTTCCTCAACCAAGTGTAAACCACAGTCCAATTCCATGTGCATCCCGTGTCTGCCATGTTTACCCTTAATTTCCCTCCATGTTTGATATGACTTGAGGCCAGCGGAATTTTAAAAAACCCCACTTCATGATCTTTGTGTCGGAAATGTTTTCAAATCTCACCTTAGGTTAAAAAAAATTCTACCGTTATTATCACATTGCTGTTTGTGGGAGCTTGCTGTGCACAAATTGGCTCTTGTGCATCTCACAATATGACAGTTACCACGTACTAAAAGAATTTAATTGGCTGTAAAGCACTTTGAGATGTTTGGTGGTCATGGAAGGCTTGATATAAATGCAGGTCTATTTCTTCCCTTTCGAAAATGAATGCTTCAAGAAAGTGGTTTTGCCTTTTTAAACTGGAGAAGTTTAGTCAGAGGTTGCCTAGAGTTGAAATATTGTCTGGTCCTGCTATTTTCTTTATGAATTTCCGTGGGTAAGCAAGTTAAGAATCTTTGGGTTGTTGACCTTCAGGCACTTATGAGAGGAATGAAGCTCTATCAGCATCTTTTGCAAACTGTTGCAATGAATTCTACTTCAGACTGTGTCTTAACTAGTGGGACAAAACAGCAGTAAAAGCTGCTAATTCAGGATGGATTGCTGCTTCACTAACAAGAACAGAATTAATTCCTTTCAAACATACGTTTTTGTAGAGTACCAGAGATATTATCAGATCTTTTGAGTCATGTGAGAATTAAGTATAAAAGATCTTAGAACAGATTTTATAACTGATTTCTTAGGTAGCTAAGGGTCAGTTAGCTCAGTTGGCTAGCCAGCTGTTTTAAAATGCAGATTAACACCTAACAGTATGGGTTCAATTCCCACACTAGCTGAGATCACTCTGAAGGACTCTCCTTCTCAATCTCTCCCCTTGCCTGAGGCATGGTGACCCTCAAGTTAAACCATCACCACTCATCTCTCACTTTCTTTAGTGAGTGATTAGCCCCGTGGTCTACTAAGACTATAATGACTTTACCTTTATGCCCTGTTAACAGACATAATGTATTCAGTGATAAAAGGTACTGCAGATGCTGGAGAATCCGAGATAACAAGCATGGGGCTGGATGAACACAGCAGGTCAAGCAGCATCATAGGATGAAGGGTCTAGGCCCGAAACGTCAAGTTTTCCTGCTCCTATGATGCTGCTTGACCTGCTGTGTTCATCCAGCCCCACACCTTGTTATAATGTATTCAGTCACAGGTTAACTAGTTTACTCCTCTGTTTTCAGGTAGGGACTGTCCTGGTCTCTGGAGCACTCAATGGTTTTAATTATATCTTAGTAACCAATAATAGAAATGCCCTGGAAAGAGCCTTTCAACGCCTACAAAACTTTTATCTTGCTTATGAAAGATTCGATTCTTTTTGATTTCTACATCATCACTGAGATCATATTGTGTCAAGTTTCGTAGAACTATGCCTTTTTACTTTTTCATTTGTCACAACTCAGTGGGGTTCCCCACCGGTTCCCTGCTTTTCTTGGAGTCATTGCAAAAGTTAAAAGTTTTGATAAGTACACAAAAACTTCCCCCAATTTCACTGTCTTTCAGTCTTGGGTTGCAGAAAGCACAGAGCAGTTTCTGTACTTAGCAGGAATTTTTACAAATTAACAAATTCTAACTCCAAATAAATAATTAAGAACCATCAATATATAGCTCTACCAGTTAAAGAATTAGTGCCATTATAAAACTTCCCACCACATGCACACACTTACAGACAAACAAAAAGAAAGGTTATTATGAATTGACGGAAAGATTAGGAAGGTAGTGCAGTGTTCCCTCTCTATAGAGTTGACTCAGATGATCCTTCTGTTAATTGAAAGCTGCTTCTTGATCTTCCTTCTCCAGATACTCCCATTTGTTCACAGGAGGCTCAGGGTGACTCTTTCAGACTTAGAAACTAAAAGTCACGCCTTACAGAAGTTGTGGGAAAACAAACTATCTTCAGGCTTGAGAGATAGTAAGAACTGCCACTGCTGGAGTCAGAGATAACACAGTGTGGAGCTGGAGGAACAGAGCAGACCAGGCAGCATCAGAGGACCCAAAACATCAGCTTTCCTGCTGCTCTGAAGCTGCCAGGCCTGCTGTGTTCTTCCAGCTCCACACTGTGTTGTATCTTCAGGCTTGAGCTTGTTTACTTCAGAGAGAAAATGGCTCCTCCCTTTCTGTAGCTCTGATGGCTTCTGACCTGAATATTGTTACATATACGCACATGCATGTACACACACATACAGCCATGCATGCACACCCACACACACACAACCCCACCCAAAATCTGTCCAGTTACCTTGGAGCCAATCAGCCAATCACATAGCTGTTGACAGGCAGAACACCTTTGTTAACACAACTGGTCACCAGTGCACAGACCAATCAGCCAATGTTGCTGGTCAAAGCTCCAACTCATGCAGAGCCCTCTGGTTTCAGCTCGCGTGTAACCAAGCTTCCTCTGTACTTGAACAAATAGCTGTGTTAACATCCAATGTTAAATCCAATGTGTTAACTTACAATGATTGCCAAGTAACTTCCTTTAAGAAGTGAATTAACCTTTAAGAACACTTGGTTCTAAAACTGTCTTTTGCCAATTTCAGTTCATAATCAAAAATGCAAAAAAATCCAGTCTTTACATGGTGATGTTAGGACAATGGATTGTCATTGGCAATCCCATTTTACTTGTGCTTACGCACTTACATTAATTGACTCAAATAGTAAAATACAATGAGTATTTGAATTTATTTCACACTTCTACAAAGTATGTACTGGCTGTTTGGCCCAGCTGATTGTCATTCCAAGTTAGTATCCTCCCATCTCGCTTCATCTCACCCTGTATCAGCATTTATTTCTATTTCTTCTTCCCTCATGTTCTTGTCTAGTTTCCCTTCCAATCAATCGACAGCATTTAACCCAAACACTTCCAGTAGGGGCAAGTACCAAATTCTTTTTCCCTTCAATCCTTACTCCGTGCATGATCCTGACCCTGATTTGTGTGTTTTTTGCTTGCTCAAGTCACAGTCTCGTAAAAATTGACACATACATCAATTGCACTTTTGCAGTTGCAGGCACCTTTTCGTTACAGCTGTGTTTGAAGTATAGCATAAGCTGAGCAGCTTAGCAGGAGCGATAACCAGCCAAACTGGTGAATAAGACAATCTGACCTGACTCGGCTTGTATCTTTCTAAATGGAGGGGCAGTGTTATGACATAGAAACAGGCAACTGAATCAAATCAGCCTTCCAGCCTGGGCACTTGTAAGGCGGTAAAACTAAAGCCTTCAAAGACTCTCAAAATTTATCCCAATGGTCCAAATGAGACTTTTGAATAGCCAATCCCAGTCTCTGTGAATAACCAATTCCAGACACCAGTTTATATCTCAAACAAAAGACTTAGCAATTTATTAATAATATAGTGACCTTAGCAGAGTATAATTAAACAACGATCTAATCTGATTGCTTTAAACCCCAAACCCTTTGTTTCCAGACCCATTCACACAAAAGGCAGACAAACACAGTTAAGGGATAAATAAGAGGAATTAACAAAGCTGGCCAGACTCCTTCAGGTATTTTCACAAGGCATTCTCATACGCACAAAGATTCTTGGTTGATTTTCTGAAGATGTCAATCAAGGTCAACTTTACGGTTCATTCAGGCAAAGGCAGTAGTATTTTGTAACTAAGTTTTCAATTCTCTGAGCTTCCATGAGCCACTCATGGGAGTCAGGCAGGGAAATTTCAAATCTTCATGCTGTAGCATCAAAAGCCAAACCCTGCTCACAGGAAATACAGTCTAAAATCCAACTGAAACTCTGATCACTCCCTAGCAGACTGACTGCGTCCTCCATGATGTCCCAGTTACCACTCAACGCCTACTATCTACTTGAGCACAAGGCCTTTCCAGACTTGTTGGAACCAATTCCCATATATTGACCTCGTTAATAGCCAACATCTATTCTCTGTTTAAACATAATGCTGTCCCCCGGTGACAAAGCATCTGCAGAATCCTTTGATCAGGAACCATCCTGCAATTAACTTCCAGGTCCAGCCTCACAAATAAACAAAACTTTGGTCTGTTTTCCCTGATAACTCAAGCTGTTATCCAAAAGTCCAAAAGTTATCTTTGGCTTGCAGTTCGAAGTCCACAGCTCCAAACCAAAATTGATAAAGAACAAAACAGTAATAATGAAAATACAATGAAGGCTCTAACAGCAGTATAACCAGTATGTTCATTTACAATTAAGATTCTTTTTACCAGCTCTTTCCTCTTGATTACTATCTTTCTGTCACCTTCTTTGTTACAACGATGTCTTATAGAGCTTGGATTCCAGAAACATGGCCAATCTAATTCAGGGGCGGGGGTCAATAAAGCCCATGCAGAGGAGTTCATGCTCCATCCAAAGATTTTGGATTTTACAAGATCCCATTTTCCTGCTATCTTCATGGAGCTCTATTGTTCTGTAAATAATTATCCAGGAGTTTAGTGATCAATCTTGCAATCAGTGAAGCATGCAAACTGTTTCTTCTAATCTGCACCCTTTTCTCTCTAAAGATCACGACCTCTTTGTGTGCGATTCAGATATGGCCTGATGATCTTTTGTACAAGTCATCATGACCCCAATATCTGCACACGAGCAACAAAATAAAACAGTCTTTAAAAAGTGAAGGAAAATGCAAAAAAAAAGATTGTTTTCAATTAAATTTAAGAACAAAATATCTTGAAAAATTTGGCTACAATTTACAAATGGCCTGAAAATTCCATGTTAAAGGACATTAAGGATCCTGATTGAAAAACACTGCCTTCTGGGCTAGCGTTCACTTTTATGAATCTGTCAATGAACAGATGGTGCTCTGTAAGAGTCTGAAATTCCTATCACTCCTAGCTCCCTGACAGCTCAATTGTTACTTCCCAACCTCCCTCCGACCCCACTCCACCCCACTTGGAAATGGCGATGGGATGTGGGATGTGGAGATAGCTGGGGCATCCAGCAAACATACCTTTTACCAATAAAAACCGAAAGAACTGAGGATGCTGTAAATCAGGAGCAAAAACGGGAGTTGCCGGAAAAGCTCAGCAGGTCTGGCAGCATCGATGAAGAAAAATCAGAGTTAATGTTTTGGGTCCAGTGTGACCCTGCCTCATGACAATTCTGAGGCAGGGTCAGCAGACCTGAAATGTTAACTCTGGTTTTTCTTTGCAGATGCTGCTAGACCTGCTGAGCTTTTCCAGCAACTCCCGTTTTTGTACTTCACATCAAGCCCATATTAGTACGACTTTCCTGTACAGATGTATTCTTTCCACTCTTCCTGGTCAATAACGGGGTCTAAAGCACTCTCAGACTTTTTGAATTTCATTATTTCCTGAATAAAAACGAAAGAACTGCAGATGCTGTAAATCAGAGACAAACTGTACTGAAGAGGGGTCACTTGACTTGAAACATTAACTCTAATTTCTCTCAATAGATGCTGCCAGATCTGCTGAGCTTCTCCAGCAATTTCTGTTTTTGTCTTTTCATTATTTCCTGGATTATTGTTATTATGGTTTGTGATATTGGAGCCTGTTCATTTTTAGTCGCTCGCTGTTTCTCCAACACGGTAAAAAATATGTCTCTAGCTTTTTAATCTGTCTCTCCACAACAATATTTAGATTTTTTTTGCTCAATCAGGTAAGATGTGAGCCTCTGGGAAATAGAATATTTTCCCATTTCAGACAAATGGTGTTAGCACCAACCATTTCCAATTCAGGGACAGCGCGGGGTTGGACACAGAGTAAAGCTCTTTCTTCACTGTCCCCATCAAACATTCCCAGGACAGGTACAGCATAGGGTTAGATACAAAATTAAAAAACTTCCTTTCTAATGCCCTCATCAGTCAGTCCCAGGACAAGGACAGCAAATGGTTAGATACAAAGTAAATCTCCCTCTTCGCTGTCCCCATCAAATACTCCTAGTGCAGGGACAGCATGAGTATAGATACAGAGTAAAGCTCCCTCTAAATTGATCCCAGGACAAGGCGAGCACGGTCTTAGATAAAGAGTAAAGCTCTCTCTGCACTGTCCCCATCAAATACCCCCAGGACAGGTACAGCATGGGGTTAACTACAGAGTAAAACTTTCTCTGCAAAGTCTCAAACATTCCAGGACAGGTACAGCACAGTGCTAGCCACAGAGTAAAGTTCCCTTTCTACTGTCCCCATCAATCATTCCTAGGACAGGGACAGCTCAGGGTCAGATACAACGTAAAGCTTTCTCTACACTGTCCCCCATCAAATACTCAAAGTGAAGGGACAGCACAGGGTTAGATGTAGAATGAAGTTTTTTCTACACAGCCCCATTAAACACTTCAGGACAGGGACAGAACAGGGTTAGATACAGAATAAAGCTCCGTCTACATTATCCTTTTAAACACTCCCAAACAGGGACAGCACAGGGATGGATACATAGTATAACCCCCCTTTACTCTATTAATACATCTTAATTCTAGACTCCAGGAAGCATCTCTAAACCAGCATGAATATTTGCCTTCGCTTTATCGTCACAACTGCTACTGTGGATAATTTTGCATTGAGTTCCAAACACAGTAAGTTGAGATTGTTAAAACTCACAGAAAGCCATCCGATTTAGGAGGCAGAGATTTTGAATCTGATCTGAGCAGACAGGACAACATGTAGAAGCGCTAAGACTGAACACGTGGCCAATCCATATCCATCACTTCAGGGTACTATTTCACTTCTTCTCCTGTCTCCAGTCTCCTTCCTGCTATCAATGTTTTGATGATTCACAGTCTCTCGTACAAACCTTTGCATTCTTTATTAGATGTGGGGCAGCTGCAGGCTGTCCTCACTGATGATTCCATTAAGCTCTTTGTGGTCAAAACTGAGCTACAGTAAGAAGCTGGAGAGGAAAGGTTTGCTTTGAAATAAGTCTAGATGTTTGGATTCTGAGAATTGTCTCTATAGTCAGCCATTGATATTGCATAAAATCAAACTGCTGTGGATTCTGGGAATCCCAAACAAATAGAAACTGTTGGAGATACACAGCAGGTCTGACAGCATCTATGGAGGGAGAAACAGAGTTAAAGTTTCATGTCCATTGAGTCTAACAATGTTGAGTTGAAATACAGAAAGGAGATAGAGGGCTTAGTGATGTGGTGCAATGAAAACAATCTGTCTCTTAATGCCAGGAATTGATCATCGACTTCAGAAAGAAAGGAGAACACGCCCCCATCTACACCAATGGAGCTGAGGTTGAGCAGGTGAAGAGCATCAAGTTCCTCAGATTGACAATAACCAACCACCTGTCCTGGACTTCCCCTGTAGATGTGACGGTCAAGAATGCCTCTTCTTCCTCAGGTAGCTCAGGAAATTTAGCGCGTCCATAAGGACCCTCAATAACTTCTACAGATGCGCCATAGAATGCATACAGTCCTGTGCATAATGGCCTGGTACGGCAACTGCTCTGCCCAGGACCGTAAGAAACTACAGAAGGAGGTGTGCACAGCCTAGAACATCATGGAAGCCAACTTTCCATCCATGGAAACAAAACAGAAGTTGATGGAAAAGCTCAGCAGGTTTGGCAGCATCTGTGAAGGAAAAAACAGAGTTAACGTTTCGGGTCCGGTGACCCTTCTTCAGAACGTTCTTCCATCCATGGACTCTAATTACACGGCCCGCTGCTGCAGAAAGGCTGCCAACATCGTCAAAGACCCATCGCACCCCGGTAATGATCTCCTACAACCTGTTAACTATCTGAGTCGGCTCCATGGTCAGCATGGACCAGTTTGGGCCGAAGGTCCTGTTTCCATGCTGTAATATTCTATGACTCTATGACACTTCCATCAGGCAGAAGATACAGATGCCTGAACACACACACAAGCAGATTCAGGAACAATTTCTTCTTGGCCGCTCTAAAACTGATGAATGGACTCTCTAGCCTCAAACAGTGCTGACCTTCTTAACGTTGATCTCACCTAGCACAAGCCCTGTGCAATGTAATTGTATGCCTCTAAGTCTTTTTGATCTGTACATCCTTGCTTACAATTATCTGCCTGTACTGCTCATAAACAAAACTTTTCACTGTACTTTGGTACACGTTACAATCAATCAATCAATCCTAGAGTGATGCAGGATGGAAACAGACCCTTCAGTCCAACCAGTCCATGCTGACTATAATCCCAAAGTAAACTAGTCCCACTTTCCTGCACTTAGCCCATCTCCCTCCAAATAGTTTTTATTCATGTACTTATCTAAATGTTTTTTAAAAATTGTAACTGTACCCACTTTCTCTAGAAGTTCATTCCACACTTGAACTACTCTCTGTGTAGAAAAATGCCCCTCATGTCTTCTTTAAATCTTTCTCCTCTTGCCTTAAAATTTTAGTCGATCTGAACAGGTTATACCTGATTTGAAACGTCAAGTCTAATTCTCTCCACAAATACTGCCAGCACGTTACTATAATGTGTGTGTATGTGTGTGTGTGTGTAGGTACATGTGTGTAAGCAAATATTAATGTCTGGAAATCTTCCCCGTTCTGAGACTCGACTGCCCTGTTAGTATAATGTAAAACCTTATATTTTAATCATGGAGGAGTATCATATTTTTTGAGGTTGTACATGAGGGAATCTGGGTATTTATTGCCCATCCCTAAATGCCTGGAAGGCATCATGTAGGTCTGGAGTGACAAAGTTGGTCAGACCAGATAAGGAGGGCAAATATCCCTCTGTAAAGGACATTAGCTTTTAATGACAAATAACAGCAGTTATTGTCCATTGTATGGTCAGTGCATGGGCTAGCCTTTAATTCCAGGTTTTTATTGAATTCATATTTCACCATCCACCATAGTGGGATTTGAACCCATGTTGCCAGAAAATTAGCCTGTAGTTCTGGACCAGTGACATTACCATTATAACCACTGCCTCCCCTGACAAGCCATACGTGTGCTTGTCGATGTATATTTATATCATACAGTCACATGGTTGGAATGGCATAAAAGTAGGGCATTTGGCTCATTGAATCCCTGCTGGCTCTCTGTAGAGGAATTTATTCAGTCCCTTTCTCCTACCCTATCATTGTAGCCTTGTCAGTTTATCTCCCTCAAGACGTCATCCAACCTCCACTCGAAATTATTCGTCACTTCCACTCCCACTGCACTCATAAATAGTAGGATCCACCTCATTCCCCCTCACTCTGGAATAACTCTTCCCATTCATCTTGCACCTCTTATCCAAACATTCAATCTGTGTTCCCAGTCCTATTTGTTTCTGCATATGTGTACCTGTCTGCGAGGGTTTTGTGTGGATGTGGTAAAGGAGACTACACTGACCCATTGCGCATGGAAATTTTGTTTGGAGAAAATCTTTATTCTGTCATGGAATGTGAATGTAGTCTAAAGGCCCACATTCATTGTTTATCCTTAATTCCACTTGAGAAGGTGGTGGTAAGCTGCCTTCATGAACTGTTGTAGTCCATGTGCTTTAGGTAGACCACAACTGTTGTTAGGGAGGGAATTCCAGGATTTGGACCCAGCAACATTGGAATAATGACAATACATTTCCAAGTCAGTGCAGTGAATGGATTCGAATGGCAAGCTTGCAGATGGTCTTTCTAGATGGTAGAGCCGGTGGATTTGGTAGGTGCTGTCTAAGAAGCCTTGGTGAGTTGCTGGAGCGCATCTTGTAGATAATACACACTGCTGCTACTATGCATTCTGAATGCTGATGAGGTGCCAATCAAATAGGGTTACTTTATTCAGGATGTTATGGAACTTCTTGAGTGTTGTTGGAGCGGTACCCATCCAGGCAGGTGGGAAGTATTCCATCACACTCCTGACTTGTGCCTTGTAGATGATGGACAGGCTCTGGGGAGTCAGGAATTTAGTTACTCGGTACAGTATTCCCAGCCTCCAACCTACTCTTGTAACTGCAGTATTTGTATGGCTGGTCCAGTTCAAGTTCTGCTCCACTGAGGACAGGATTGATTAATTTTCAGGATTAGAACCTGGCCAGCTATTTGAGGCCAATTTGTTCAAAGCCTCTGAGTTGATGGATGGAAAAAAAAAGCTTGTCAGGTCTATCTGGAACTTGCGCTCTGACCTTATTTGTTAGTTTAATCACTCTCAGACAAGGTAATCAGCAAACTGAAGCGTCATAAACTCCCATTATACTGTTCTCTCTCCAGCCGAGATTTTATAATTGCTGAATTCAAAAAAAAACCCAGCCTTCCGTTCAGCTGGACTGCATTAGTCTCTGAACTATTTCAATGCTCCTCATGTATAAATTTGGTTTAATGGCATCCAGCAGCCAGGCACACAGGCTTTGGAAAACAGATGAGTTATTTTCCAGGACGGAATGCCATTAGGATATTGGGATCTTTCCACCCAGTTTAAATTTGACAGGCAAATCCAGACCCCAGCTCAGGTATGGGAAAAGGCGATTCAGCTCCTCAGACCTGTTCCATTGTTCAGTGAGATCTCTATCCCAATTGCATCCACTCGCCTTGACTCCATATCCTTCTATGGCCTGTTCTCACAAATATCCAGCAAGACAAGATTCCTCATTATGTATTGAGCTACAACTGACTGCTTTATATTATGCCATAAGCAAAACCTGCACAATGACATACCAAGAAAGCACAGCAATGCCTCTACTTCGTCATGAGGCTAAGGTAATTCGGCATGTCCACAAAGACTCTTACCAATTTTTACAGATGCACCATAGGAAGCATTCTATCCGGGTGCATCACGGTTTGGTACAGAAACTGCTCTACCCAGGACTGTAAGGAACTACAGAGAGTTGCAAACACAGCCCAGTTCACCATGCAAGCCAACCTTCGATCCATTGACTCCATCTCTACTACTCACTGTCTTGGAAAGGCAGCCAATATAATCAAAGACCCCTCCCACCCCAGTTACAATGTCTCCCAACCTCTTCTGTCGGGCAAATGATACAAAAGCTTAAACAAATGTACCAACCGACTCGAGAACAGCTTCTTCCCCACTGTTAGTTGACTTCTGAATGGTCCTCTCACATTTCAAATTTAATGTTGATCTCATACTGTGTGCATCTTCTCTGCGGCTATAACATTGTATTCTTCGTTCTGTTCTATTAACCTAATACACTTTATATGATATGAGCTGCCTGTACTGCATGCAAAACAAAACTTTTCACTGTACCAAGGTACATGTGACAGTAGTAAATCAAATCAAATGAGTTTGGAGTATCTCTGTGCTGTACATGTCTGCACATACATTTCCCCTAAGCCACTTACTCCGTATCACTAAGTGTCTTCAACTCCTTTTGAACAATAACACTCCTTAGTTAGCACCTATACATAGCTCTCAAATACAGCTCTCTGTATGACACCTCATGTCGTGGATGACACCTCACTCTACACTGCTGTCATCTGTGTTACTGATGTCAGAATCATGTGAACAGTCACAGCATCAACATTTACAGGAATCTTACGAGATCACTCTTATTGCTTTTTGTAGGAGAAGGTGTCACATTTCTATCAGTTTTTAAGACGAAGTATTGTTTCCCAACTTAATTTCTGACCCTAAGCATCTCCTTGCCACAAACTCTCCTGTTATACTTCAGACAGCGAACTGGGGGAGAAAAATAAATTAAAGGTTTTTTTGGAATAGATTTTATTGACAGTGATACATTACAGGTATAACTCAACTCGATTCAATTCCAATGGCAGTAATTGTCTCTTTCTATGCACTCAAGTAACCATCCAATCAATGCCCTTTTTTATGCATTGATTTAACTTCATTTGACGCAATTAACATCTCCCAGCTGTCAAACTGAAGCACTGAATCCCAGCAAAGGTTCTTTCAGAATGGGGAAGACTTATGTGGATTAAATCATATCCAATCTTCGGGCCTTTGCTAATTGTTATATTCCCAGAGCCTCACTAAGGGGAAAGTTTGTTTTAAGTTTCCAAAACAGACAATTGAGGTCACTGCTGTTCAACAGATCAATTTAAGAGACTTTAAACTGAGGTCACACCTGCCCCCACAGGTGGGTTAAAGGATCTAAAAAACATTATTTTCATTGAACAGCAGCAGAGTTAACCTGGGTTCCTGAGTCAATATTCATCCGTCAATCCATGTCACTATAATAATATATTTTCAGGTCAATATCTCATTGCTGCTTCTGGGATCTTCCTGTGCGCAAATTGTTGCTGCTTTTTCCTACATTGGGACTGTGTTTGTATTTCAGAAACACTCCATTGTTTGTGAAGTGCATTGGAACATTCTGTGATTGTAAAACATGCTACAAAAATTCATGCCAGCGCTCCTCCAGCTCCACACTGTGTTATCTCTGACTCCAGCGTCAGCAGTTCCTACGTCTCTACAGAAATTCAAGTCTTCCTTTTCTTTAGTAGAAAGCCAAGGATGATCCACCTTGACTGAAGCAGCTTATTTGAAACCTTGATGGCCTATTTAATGCTGAGATTGACCTTTGACTATCAGCTTCATTCCCCAAAACCATCTGGTTTCACTGCCATTAAGTCACCTGATTGTGAGCCTTCTCACGGGCTGCTGAAACACTAATGCATGCCATTGTTACTTCTAACCTGGATTAATCCAAATCTCTCATGGCCAGTCTCCCAGTTTCCACCCTCCCTACAAGGAATCTGCTCATAACACCTCTGACGATGTCCTATTCACACCAATTCTCAGTGACCATCAGTACCTGCATTTTAGACTTAAATTATCTACATTTAACATTACCATGATTTTTAAATCTTCATCTTTTTCCTCAAATCACTCCAGGATCTAGCTCACCTGTCCATCTCTCTGTATCTTCCTCCAGCGCGCAACCTTGTGAAATCTCTGTTCCCCTCCAGTTCTGGCCTCCTACATATATTCATTGCTCCAGAACTGACAGCTGTGCCTTTAGCTGCCATCACCCTGAGCTCTGGAATTTCCTCCCTGAACCTCTCCAGTTGTCTCTGCTTTTCTAAGGTGTTCTGTAAAACCTATTGGCTTCATTTTGTTTCGGGCTGTCTGATCTCACCTGTCTTTGTGTAGCTCAGTGAGATGTTTTGTTTGTGATATCACTCCTGTGTAGCCTCTCAGGATGTTTGTGTTATGTTAAAGAGCTGACTCAGAGAAATAAACACTGGAATCAGGAGCAGGAATAGGCCATTCTGCCTGTTAAACCTGCCACACCATTTTATAAAATCATGGCTGATTGGATTACTCAACATTCCCGCCCACTCCCAGCAACCTTCCATCCCCAGTTCTGAGGAAGGATCACTGGACCCGGAACGTTAACTCTGATTTCTCTCCACAGGTGCTGCCAGACCAGCTGAGATTTTCCAGCAATTTCTGTTTTTACAACCTTTCATAACTCTTGGTTATTGAGAACCTATCTATCCGCTGCCTCAGGAAAGCAACCAACATAGTCAAAGACCCCCCCCCATCCCCGTTATACTCTCTTCCACCCTCTTCCATTGGGCAGAAGGTGTAAAAGTTTGAATACATATATGAATAGTTTCAAGAACAGCTTCTTCCCCACTGTTATCAGAATTTTGAACAGACCTCTCAAATGTTGATGTTGATCTCTCTCTCTGCACCTTCTCTGTGGCTGTAACACTGCAATCTGCACTCTGTTCCCTGATGCACCTTATATGGTGCTATCTGACTGCAGAATATACAAATCAGCACTTTTCGTCGTATCTTGGTACATGTGACAACAATAGCTCAAATCAAATCTCTGCCTTGGAAATATTCAAGGAAGCTCCTTCAACCACCTTTTGAAAGAGAGTTTCAAAGACTCATGACCTTTTAAAAAAAACTTCTTGTCTGTTTTAATCTGGGTGACTTCCAATTTTGAAACAGTCACCTCCACTTCTAGTTTTTCCCATTAGGGGAAACATTCTCTCTACATTCACTCTGCTAAGACCCTCAGGAACTTGTATGTTTCAATTAAGTCATCTTTTACTATTTTGAACTCCAGAGGATACAAGCTCGCGCTGTCCGACATTTCCTCTCAAGGCAAAGCCGACCTCCCCCATTCCAGGTACTCATCCAGCTGAATGGCCTCCTTTGTGCTGTATGTTTCGATAAGTATTTGAGGAATGCAGCAAACAAAAATCAACCTGGTGCCTCTGGGATGTCCCACTGGGCCCCACCAGATGTACCCAGGCATCTAGAAATCAGACTTCAAAGGGTAACATTTCAGTTCATTAAAATTCCTGTACTCCCACTGGCTTCGGTATATTTGTTCTGTGTTACTGGAGTCTTAATTCCATGATTACAGGTGAAGTCCCTAATTACCCATGAACAACATGGTCTTGAATCTTCTCACTGAACAATAGGGAATTGGTGCAGGACAACAACATCATGACAATGTCCTGGGTTGCCTGCATGAAGAGTTTGACGAATGGTCAGAATCATACAATAGCTAGATGTTTAATCAAAAATATGCCAACTATAAGGTTAGCGATGTCAATGTCTCTCTCCCTTCATTCTAATATTACCATTAGACTGTTCACTCTTTTGGTTTCAGATGTTATTGATGAAGTAATATCCAACAATCAGAGGTCAAAATCTATTTTTTGGTGAGAGATTATTTTGAGATTTTCTCAAGGATAACTTTTTGGCTTCCAATTGTTCCTTTCTCACTCACTCATTTATTAAATATTAGAGTCACATAAGTAATATTACCTTCTGTATTTGTGTTGAAGCATTACTCACAGAGAAGCAGAATTAGAAGAATTCATCAATTTCGTAATAATTCTCAAGCCCCCACTAAACTTAAAGCCAAAGCACACAAGAAAAGCATTATGTTACTGGACACAAGATGTCAATGTAATTCAGCAGCCAAAGTATTTTTGTTTTCAAAATAACTGATATGCACTTTTATATATAAAGGAATAATTTGATTAGGGATAGTCAACACAGTTTTGTGAAGGGTAGGTCGTGCCTCACAAACCTTATTGAGTTCTTTGAGAAGGTGACCAAACAGGTGGATGAGGGTAAAGCGGTTGATGTGGTGTATATGGATTTCAGTAAAGCGTTTGATAAGGTTCCCCAAGGTAGGCTATTGCAGAAAACACGTAGGCGTGGGATTGAGGGTGATTTAGCGGTTTGGATCAGAAATTGGCCACATGGAAGAATACAGAGGGTGGTGGTTGATGGGAAATGTTCATCCTGGAGTTCAGTTACCAGTGATGTACCACAAGGATCTGCTTTGGGGCCACTGCTGTTTGTCATTTTTATAAATGACCTGGATGAGGGCGTAGAAGGATGGGTTAGTAAATTTACGGATGACACTAAAGTCGGTGGAGTCGTGGATAGTGCAGAAGGAATGTTGCAGGTTTCAGAGGGACATAGATAAGCTGCAGAGCTGGGCTGAGAGGTGGCAAATGGAGTTTAATGCGGAAAAGTGTGAGGTGATTCACTTTGGAAGGAATAACAGGAATACAGAGTACGGGGATAATGGTAAGATTCTTGGTAGTGTGGACGAGCAGAGAGATCTCGGTGTCCATGTGCATAGATCCCTGAAAGTTGCCACCCAGGTTGATAGGGTTGTTAGGAAGGTGTATGGTGTGAGGTTTTATTGGTAGAGGGATTGAGTTTCGGAGCCGTGAGGTCATGTTGCAGCTGTACAAAACCCTGGTGCGGCCGCACTTGGAGTATTGCGTACAGTTCTGGTCACCGCATTATAGGAAGGATGTGGAAGCATTGGAAAGGGTGCAGAGGAGACTTACCAGGATGTTGCCTGGTATGGAGGGAAGGTCTTATGAGGAAAGGCTGAGGGACTTGAGTCTGTTTTCGTTAGAGAGAAGAAGGTTAAGAGGTGACTTAATAGAGACATACATGATGATCAGAGGTTTAGATAGGTTGGACAGTGAGAGCCTTTTTCCTTGGATGGTGACGGCTAGAACAAGGAGACATAGCTTTAAATTGAGGGGTGATAGATATAGGACAGATGTCAGAGGTAGGTTCTTTACTCAGAGAGTAGTAAAGGCATGGAATGCCCTGCCTGTAACAGTAGTAGACTCGCCAACTTTAAGGGCATTTAAATGGTCATTGGATAAACATATGGATGATAAGGAAATAGTGTAGGTTAGATGGGCTTCAGATTGGTTTCACAGGTCGGAGCAACATCGTGGGCCGAAGGGCCTGTACTGCGCTGTAATGTTCTATGTTCTATGTTCTAGAAGCCACCACCCTTAAAAGCATCTGCTGCCAACTGCCAACCCGGAAAGATTCTACTTAATGTGTCTCCATCACGTGAACATGAATTAGAATTTTCAGGTGACACAAAGCTAAGTGGGAATGTGTGTTATGAGGAAGATTTTAAGGCTTCGGGAACATTTGCACATAAACCAGGTAGTTATGACCCTCTCTACTGCCTCTCAGATTTAGAATTAGAATTTAGAATGAGAATTAAAATTAAAATTAGTTTTATTGTCACGTGTCCTGAAATGAATACAATTAAGAGTTGATAAGTCGCCACTTACAGTGCCATCTTAGTTTCAGAATACCTAGGTACAATCCTTAGTTGCAAAATAGAGAAATGAAGAAAAAGTTACATTACAGCTACACACCGTATAACCATAGATCAGAAAAACAAGAGCTAAGAAGGCAAACATCATAGTCTCTCTCCAAGGGCTTTCTGCAGCAGACCATGCGGGAGGCCTCCAACTGGTCTGATCTCTGGTTGCTGCCACACTCCGCACTGCGTCACTCCTGGCCACTCATCACTGGTGTCCCCCTCCAGCTGCTGGCATCCTCGCTTTGGGCTTCCGAACTCTGACCCCACTTCGGAGGCCAGGAGTCGGAGGCCATGGCCAGGTGTTCGAGTTTCGGAGAAGGGAGTAGAGAGAGAGAGAAAAAAAAAAAGAAAAAGAAGGAAAAGCACAGGTGAAGTGGACAAGATCCAGCTGGAATGACCTACTGTGCCTCCATCTTACCAGAATTGACAGATAGGGATCACTAGAATAGTATCCATTATAGATTTGCATCTTTAAACTAGGGATTCCACATTTACTTGCAAGGAATCTTTCCAAATTTGCAGGTGATACAAAGTTAATTGGGAATGTGTGTTGTGAGGAAGATATTAAGGCTTCAGGAACATTTGCACAAACTCAATGGATTGGCGAGTACGTAACAGATGGAACATAACGTGGAAAAGTGTAAGGCTATTCACTTTGTGAATATGTACAGAGTGTTTCTTAAATGGTAAATGGTTGGAAAGTGTTGATGTCCATAGAAAGCCAGATGCCATTGTCAATAAGTCACTGAAGGTAAGCACACAATGCAGCAAGCTAATAGGAAGGCTAATGGAATTTATTGCGAGAGGATTTAAGTAAAGGAGTGAAGTCTTTCTTCAATTGTGTAGGAGTTTGGTTACTCCACACCTGGAGTACCGTTCTAGTCTCCTTATCTCAGGAAACAATGATGTGGAGGTGCTGGTGTTGGACTGGGGTGGGCAAAATCAGAAGTCACACGACATCAGGTCAGACATTATTGCCATTAATGGAGTGCAAGAGAAGTTATTCCTGCGATGGAAAAAACTGAACAGAGATTGGGCAAACTGGGCCGGTATTCTCTAGTTCAAAAAATAAGAAATGATCTCAGCAAAATCTTGTTAATACTGAAAGGGATGGACATGATAGATACAGGTCAGATGTTTCCTTGAGCTGGGGACTCTGGATCCAGGGAGCACCATTTAAAAATAAGAAGGAATCCATTTGGGTTAAAATGAAGAGAAATTGTTTTACTCAGAGGGTTCAGAACATTTGGAATTGAATTGTCTACCCCAGAGGCCTGTGGAAGATTAGCCTTTGAGTGTGTTTAAGATAGAAACTGACAGATTTCTGATTACCGGGATGCACCGGGTTATGGGGATTGGGGTGGGTGAAATGCATTGAAATATTTCATCAGCCATGACCACACTGAATGGTGGGAAGGCACAATGAGCAGAATGGCCTACCCTTACGTCTGTGTTCCTATTTTTTTTCTATTAATTTGTGGGATGTGGGCATTACTGCCTGGCCAGCATGTCTTGCCCATCCCTAGTTGCCACTTGAGAAGGTGGTGGTGAGCTGCCTTCCTGAACCGCTGCAGTCTTCCTGCTGTGGGTTGACCCACAATGCTATTAGGGAGGGAATTCCAGGATTTTGACCCCAGTGACAGTGAAGGAATGGCGATATATTTCCAAGTCAGGACGGTGAATGACTTGGAGGGGGTTTGGAGGTGATGAGGTTCCCATATGTCTGCTGTCCTTGTCCTTCGAGTTAGAAGTGGCCGTGGGTTTGGAAGGTGCTGTCTTCCACCATCTTTGTGAAGTTCTGCAGTGCATCTTGAAGATAGTATACACTGCTGCTACTGAGCGTTAGTGATGGAGGGAGTGGATGCTTGTGGATGTGGTGCCAATCAAGCGGGCTGCTTTATCCTGGATGGTGTCAAGTTTCTTGAGTGTTGTTGGGGCTGCACCCATCCAGGCAAGTGGGGAGTATTCCATCACACTCCTGACTTGTGGCTTGTAGATGGCAGACAGGCTTTGGGGAATCAGGAGGTGAGTTACTCTCTGCAGGATCCCTAGCTTCTGACCTGCTCTTGTAGCCACTATGTTTATGTGGCAAGTCCAGTTGAGTTTCTGGTCAATGGTAACCCCCAGGATGTTGATAGTAGGGGATTCAGTGATGGTAATACCATTGAATGTCAATGGGTGGTGGTTAGATTCTCTCTTATTGGTGATGGTCATGACCTGGCATTTGTGTGGCACGAATGTCACTTGTCAGCCCGAGCCTAGATATTGTCCAGATCTTGTTGAATCTGAACATGGACTGCTTCAGTCTCTGAGGAGTCACGAATGGTGCTAAACATTGTGCAATCATTGGCGAACATCCCCACTTCTGACCTTATGATGGAGGGAAGGTCATTGATGAAGCAGCTGAAGATGTTTGGGCCTAGCACACTACCCTGGGGAACTCCTGCAGAGATGTCTTGGAGCTGAAATGATTGATCCCCACAACCGCGACCATCTTCCTATGTGTCAGGTATGACTCCAGCCACTGGAGAGTTTGCCCCCTGATACTCGTTGATTCCAGTTTTGCTAGGGCTCCTTGATGCCACACTCGGTCGAATGCAGCCTTGATGTCAAGGGCTGTGACTCTCACCTCACCACTGGAATTCAGCTTTTTTGTTCATGTTTGAACCAAGGCTGTAATGAGGTGAGGAGCTGAGTGGCCCTGGCAGAACCCAAACTGGGCGTCACTGAGCAGGTTATTGCTGAGCAGGTGCTGCTCGATAGCACTGTTACTGACACCTTCCATCACGTTACTGATGATCGAGAGGAGACTGATGGGGCGGTAATTAGCCGGGTTGGATTTGTCCTGCTTTTTATGTACAGGACACACTTGTGCAATGTTCCACATTGTCGGGTAGATACCAATTGTGGAACTGTAGTGGAACAGCTAGACGAGGGAAGCAGCAAGTTCTGGAGCACCAGTCTTCTGCACTATTGCTGGAATATTGTCAGGGCCTGTAGCCTTTGCGGTATCCAGTGTGTCCAATCGTTTATTGATATCACATGGAGTGAATCAAATTGGCTGAAGACTGGTATCTGTGATGCTGGGGGCCACTGAAGGAGGCCGAGGTGGATCATCCACTCGGCACTTCTGGCTGAAGATTGCTATGAATGCTTCAGCCTTATCATTTGCTCTGATGTGTTGGGCTCTTCGATCATTGAGGATGGGGATGTTTGTGGAGCCCCTTCTTCCAGTGAATTGTTTAATTGTTCACCACCATTCACAACTGTATTTGGCAGGATTGCAGAGGTTAGATCTGATCTGCTGGTTGTGGGATCACTTAGCTCTGTCTATCTCTTGCAGATTTCGCTGTTTGGCGTACAAGTAGTCCTGCTAGGTGGCTTCACCAGGTTGAAACCTCATCTTCAGGTAAGCCTTGTGCTGTTTCTGGGATGCTCCTAGCGTGCCCTCCTGCACTCTCCATTGAACCAGGTTTGATCCCCTGGCTTGATGGTAATGGTTGAGTGAGGGATATGCCGGGCCATGAGGCTACAGATTGTGCTGGAGTACAATTCTGCTGCTGTTGATGGCCCACAGCGCCTCATGGAAGCCGAGTCTTGAGTTGCTAGATCTGTGTAAAGCCTGTCCGATTTAGCACCATGATAGTGCCACACAACACAATGGAAGTTATTCTCAATGTGAAGGTGGGACTTCGTCTCCAAAAGGACTGTGCAATGGTCACTCTTACTGATACTGTCATGGACAGATGCAACTGCAGCTGGCAGATTGGTAAGGATGAGGTCAAGTATGTTTTTCCCTCTTGTTGGTTCCCTCACTACCTGCCGCAGACCCAGTCTAGCAGCTATGTCCTTTAGGACCCGATCAGCTCGATCAGTAGTACTGCTGCCGAGCCACTCTTGGTGGTGGACATAGAAAGCCCCACCCAGAGTACATTTCGTGCCCTTAACATCCACAGTGCTTCCTGTACGTGTTGTTCAACATGGAGGAGTACAGATTCATCAGCTAAGAGAGGACGGTATGTGGTAATTAGCAGGAGGTTTCCGTGCCCATGTTTAACCCGAAGCCATGAGACGTCATGGGGTCCGGAGTCAACGTTGAGGACTCCCAAAGCAACGCCCTCCCGACTGTATCTCACTGTGCCACCCCCTCTGCTGGGTCTGTCCTGCTGGTGGGACAGGATATATCCAGGGATGGTGATGGTGGTGTCTGGGACATTGTCTGTAAAGTCTGATTCTGTGAGTGTGACTATGTCAAGCTGTTGCTTAACTAGTCTTTGAGACAATCCTCCCAACTTTGGCACTAACCCCCAGATGTTAGTGAGGAGGACTTTGCAGGGTCGACAGGGCTGATTCTGCCGTTGTCTTTTCCAGTGCCTGGGTCAATGCCAGCTGATCCATCCAGTTTCATTTGTTTGAGACTTTGTAGCAATTGGTACATCTGAGTGTACCAATTTCATAGGCCATTTCACAGGGCAGTTGAGAGTCAACCACATTGCTGTGGGTCTGGAGTCACGTGTAGGCCAGACCAGGTAAAGATGGCAGTTTCCTTCCCTAAAGGACATTAGTGAACCAGATGTGTTTTTCCTGACAATCAGCAATGATTCCATGGTGATCAGTCGAGTCTTAATTCCCGACTTTTGTTTTTAATTCAAATTCCACCATTTGCCGTGGTGGGATTCTAACCTGGGATCCCCAGACCGTCAGCTGAGTCTCTGGATTAGCAGTCTAGCGATAATACCACTAGGGCCATCACCTATCCCTAACTCATAACCTCAGTAATTTTCTGACTACTTGTTCATTGTGCACAGGCTCAAAACTTTCTGTCTCTCTTTTTGTAGCACCTCTTTCTCCCCTTCCCCCTCCTTGCACCTCTATCTAACCCTACCCCATTGTACAAGGTGACGGTTCCTAAAGAGTTAAAAAGACCATAAGACCTAGGAGCAGAAGTAGGCCATTCAGCCCATCAAGTCTGGTCTGCCATTCAATAATATCATGCCAGATCCGATCATCTTTAACTCTACTCTGCTGTCTGTTCCCCCGAAACCCTTGATTCCCTTCCTGATTAACAATCTGCCTCTCATAGCCTAGAATATAGTTTATGACCCCATAAGACCATAAAATATAGGAGCAGCAATTAGGCCATTCAGCCCATTGAGTCTGCTCCACAATTCAATCATGACTGACATAATTCTCAACCCCATTCTCCTGCTTTCTCCCTATAACTTTCTCCCTATGATTCCCTTGACCATCAAGAACCTATTTATCTCTGGCTTAAATACATTCAATGACTCAATGACCCAGCCTCGATAGTTCTCTATGGCAAAGATTTTCACAGACTCAGTAATTCTGAGAGAAGAAATTGCTTCTGATCTCTGGGTTAAATGTGCAGCCCTCATTCTGAAAGCACGACCTCTGGTCCTAGACTCTCCCACAAGGGGAAACAACTTCTCTATATCTACCTGGACAAGCCCCCTAAGAATTGTGTATGTTTCAATAAGGTCAACGCTAATTCTAGTAAATTCAAACAAATACAGATCCAATCTACTCACCTTTGCCTCATAAAACATCCTCTCCATACCTAGTATCAGCCTAGTGAACTTTCTCTGGATGGCCTCCAATGCCAGCGTATCTTTCTTCAGCTAAAGGAACCAAAACAGGTCACAGTATTCCAGCTGCAGCCTGACTAATGCCTCGTATAGTTTTCACAAAACCTTCTTATTTTTATACTCCATTCCCTTTAGAATAAAGAGCAACATTCCATTTGCTTTCCCACTGAACTTGGCTTCTAGCATTTTGTGATTCATGGAAGAGGACACTCAAATCTGGATTGGCTCCTGATTGTATGTTTAACAAGTTGTGTTAATTGTACACACTGCTATCATGCAATAAACTGCACCTTGGTATTTCAGATAAGTTCCTCCCTTTGTTCAGGTTCTGCTGTGCTCTATCTGCCACCATTACTAATTAGGCAGACCCTGAGTCTAGACTCAAGAGGAATGACAGCAGTGAACTATCCTCACCATAATAGTTTTCTAACCAGATGATGAAATATACTGGCAGCAGTGGTATCTGACAATCTGCCACACCCCTCTTGCAGCCTTGTCCTGCCCCCAACCCATCTCTCAGCATCTGCCCCATACCCCATTCAGATAGACATTCCCCCTCCCCCCTTCCCTGCTATCAGGATGTCAAATGACAAAAGTCCTGAGAGGTCCAGATCCTACTAAATCTCCAAAAGGATTGGATCTTGGTGTGGGGCTTTATGGGGCTTTATAAGGTGTGTTTTGTCCTTTTTTTTGAGAGAGGGAAAGATTGGGGCAGAGGTGATAAGCAGTCTGTGAGAAGATGAACAACTTGTGAAGCCTTAGGATTTTTTATAAAGTTGGAACAAAAGAAGCAGCCTGAGTGGGTGTTATCAGTCTCCCACAGATCCAGGATTTTTAGTTAGCTTTCAGCAGTTGTTGCTGGGGTCTCAGCAGGGCTATAAGGCAATGAATCTCACCTGGCTGCTACACACTCTCTCAAAATTGTCTTTTGATGTTCTTTCCTCCTGGATAGAAGAACCACATGTGAGAAAATCTGTTTTCTGAATGTAACAAGGTGAGGAGCTGGATGAACACAACATACCAGGCAGCATCATAGGAGCAGGAAAGCTTGACGTTTCGGGCCTAGACCCTTCATCAGAAATGGGGGAGGGGAAGAGGGTTCTGAAATAAATAGGGAGAGAGGGGGAGGTGGATAGAAGATGGATAGAGCAGAGGATAGGTGGAGAGGAGGCAGACTCCACCTATCCTTTCCTCTATCCATCTTCTATCTGCCTCTCCCTCTCCCTATTTATTTCAGAACCCTCTTCCCCTCCCCCATTTCTAATGAAGGGTCTAGGCCTGAAATGTCAAGCTTTCCTGCTCCTATGATGCTGCTTGGCCTGCTGTGTTCATCCAGCTCCACACCTTGTTATCTTGGATTCTCCAGCATCCGCAGTACCTTTTATCTCTGTTTTCTGAATGTGCCTTTTTTGTGAGGGTGTGTTAATATATTGGAACACTTACTGTTTAGTAGTAAAATAATCTACTATTCAGTTAAGGTTTCTAAAAGAGCTAAGTTAATCAAAGGACCTCTTTCTTTTGTTGTATTTCAAATATAGTGTTTGAATAAATTGTGTTTCGCTTGATTCGAGTGTTTTGACCAATTGAATTCAATCTGGAACACAGGCCTGACATTTACCTTTAAAATAGGAAAACATTAGGGTCTAGGCTGCCTTCTTATCATATTTTGAGGGGCCATGGTCTGGTCAATAACACTCGGCGAAAGGTGACTACAGCTTCCCCAGTGGCCCACTCACTTACAAACATGGGAGAGATGTAGCCTGTGAGCAACTCCTTGGTGATACTGTCCATTCTTCTTACAGAGGGGGCTGGCTTTTATTTGATTGCTCATTCCCATGATTGAAATGTTTTGGGTGTTTTGATGGCTTTCATTGGGTGAATGTGTCCACTGCCACCATGTATTTTGAGTTCTACAACAACCCAACCGCACCGGCCCAAAAAAGCAAAGGCAACATATGGGGAGACGATGACCCAGTGATATTATCACTGGATGCTCATCCAGAGACCCATGTAATGTCATGGGGACCCAGTTTTGAATCCTGCCATATTGAACTTGATTTCAATATGAAAAAAATCTGCAATTAAGAGTCTAAAGAGGACCATGAACCTATTGTTGATTGTTGGGAAAAACACATCTGGTTCGCCAATGTCCTTTAGGGAAGGAAACTACCATCCTTACCTGGTCTGGCCTGCATGTGACTCCAGACCATTAGCAATATGGTTGACTCTCAACTGCCCTCTGAGCAATTAGTGATGGGCAATAAATGCTGCCCTGGGCACCGGTGCCCTCATCCGTGAATGAGCTGTGAAAAAGTGCCAAATTTGCTTGAGGCTGCCTACAAGGATTTGGTGAAATAAATTTAAGGCCACTTTCACAGCAGCTGTATCATTCGTCTGGTGACATCGTCTTCATCACCTTTAATAGGAGTTAGCAGGAGTACATTACAGATTTGTAAATATAATGGAGAAGCTTGGGCTGTTCTTCTTAGGGAAGAGTGTACCAATGTGAAATTTAATGAAGTGGGAGGATCTTATAGAAACATAAATAAAGTATGAAGGGAATATACGAGATGGAAGCAGGAAGATTGCTTCCACTAGTGGGTGAAACTAGATCTAGGGGCCATAGCCTCAAAATAAGGGGGAGCAGATTTAAGGATAGTAGGAACTGCAGATGCTGGAGAATCTGAGCTAACAAGGTGTAGAGCTGGATGAACACAGCAGGCCAAGCAGCAT
>JAHRHZ010000027.1:6489170-6501213 GCA_024137785.1 Ginglymostoma cirratum
CCAAGCAGCATCAGAGGAGCAGGAAGGCTGACGTTTTGGGCCTAGACCCTTCTTCAGGAGGCCCGAAACATCAGCTTTCCTGCGCCTCTGATGCTCCTTGGCCTGCTGTGTTCATCCAGCTCTACACCTTGTTATCTCAAGATTCTCCAGCATCTGCAGTTCCTACTATCTCCCTCAGAGCCAGCTCTCAGAGTGAGCAGGATGGCTGACAGTCCTGTTTATATCTGTCAGCCAGGGCTCCCTGATTGAACCAGATTAACTGCCAGGGAACTCCTATTCTATCAGGTCCACCTGGCTCATCTCATTACAATCACTACACATGTGACTACAGGCCCACAGGAGTGGGGCTGACTCTTAAATTCCTTCTGAAATTGGCAAGCTGTTACTCATATCTAGACACTACTAGGGATGCTGGTAATGCCCCAATCCCACATCTTCACTAAAAAGATAGAGACCTCAAAATTTATGAAGCGATGCATGAGGAAGTGAAAAACAAATCGCCTTAAATATAAAAGCAAAATACTACAGATGCTGGAAATCGGCAATAAAATGAAAAAATTCTGGAGAAACTCAACAGTTAAGGCAGCTTTATTCGTTCACAGGATGAGGGTGTTGCTGACCAGGCAGCATTTATCGCCCAGAGGGCAGTTAAGAGTCAAACACATTGCTGTGGGTCTGGAATCACATGCAGGCCAGACCAGGTAAGGATGGTAGTTGCCTCCCCTAAAGGACATTCGTGAACCAGATGGGCTTTTCCAACAATCATTAGACTCTTACTTTCAGATATTTATTGAATTCAAATTCCCCCATCAGCTGTGGCAGGATTTGAACCTAGGTCCCCAGACCGTTGTGTGGGCCTCTGGATTAACAGTCCAGTGATAATATCACCAGGCCATTACCTCCCACAGGCAGTTTCTGGGGAGAAAAAGGCAGAGTTGAGATTTCGAGTCCAAAACTCTTCCTTGCAAGATAACCATTAGTCAGTCCTGAATAAATTGAACAGGAATTCAGGAGAAACAGCTCAGAGATTTTAAAGAGTGTTTTCATGCCACATCTTTCATGGCCAGAGGCCATCCCATTGTACGTTATAGTCAATTAAGTAGTTTGAAAATGAAATCACAGCTAGAATGTAGGAAATGGGACAGCTAATCTGCACACAGTAAGATCCCACAAACAGCATGATAAAGATTAGGTGACCTGTTTTTGTGATGTCAATCAAGGGATAAGTCTTGGCTGGGACATTGGGAAAACTCCCCTGCACTTCTCTGAAGTCACATCCCGGGATTGTATACATCCATCTGGGAATATGTCTCCTCAGCTGATAGCACTCCTTCGGTACTGCACTGGAGGGTTATCCTAGATTTTTGTGGACACTCCGTGGTGTGGGGCTTTAACTTAAAGCCCTTCTCAGAGGCGAGGGTGTTGCATTCTGTATCATTGTTGCATATTGAACGCACCACCACATGGAATAGTTGCAATAAGTGGAGAAGCTAATTAAATAAATTCAAGGAATTGGGACCGTGTGGGATGGAAATCGTTTCTTAGGGGCTTTAGGACCCTGGAACAACCTTTTGACGATGTCACAGCACAGCTTCTCATTGGTTATAAATAACACAGTGTGGGCTGAGTTCGTGACGGTGTGTGCAAGCGAGATAGAGAGAAGCACAAGTAGAGAATAGTATTTTAATAATATAACTGTAAGATCAGAGCCTTGGTATTTCAGTAATTGTAACGAGGTCAGCCAGAATATAAATTCCCTGATTGGGGCTGTTAATCTGGTCCAATCAGGGAGCCCTGGCTGACAGCTAAGAACAGGGGAGTCAGATATCCTGTTCACTCTGACGGCTGGATCTGAGGGAGCTGGATCAGTGTAAGTAGAGGGTGACTTGGTGATGGGATACCATCATCTGTGGTTATTTCAACATGTAAGGCATATCAAGTGAGGACCCTAAAGGACCTCCCTCAGTTAAACAGATGAGTTTTTATACAAAAAGCAGTGACAATCTTACAGCCACTGTTCTGAAACTAGCTTTCAATATCAGATGTATTCATTGCATTGAAGTCTGATCAGCTGTGATGGTGGAGACGTGAATCCGTGGCCCAGCTTGGAACCCACTAGGCCAGTGATGTTATCACTGTCGTTGTCCCACCAGCCCCTCACAATATGGAAAAGGGGTTTGAACAGCTTTTTAAAGTTTCCTAAGTGCAGAACTCCTGCAGTGAACAGCTGATGACTGAATTGGCCTTCACTTCTACTATTTGTTGGGTAACACTATCATCAAGAAACCACTGCAGAGACTCGAGTTCATAATCTAGATTAATATTCCAGTGTAAATCTGAGGAAGTGCTGCACTGTCAAGGAATCCGTCATTCACAAGGGATATTGAACTGAGATTTATAAACAATAGTTATTATGAACACTTAGTTCATACCATCGTTGCTTCTAGACTTGACTATTCCAAAATACTCCTGACCGAAGTCTGGGTGCTGAACAAGAATCCTATCAGACTTCAAGTCTTCAAGGTATTAATAGGAAAAGACAGGGTAGATAAAGATAAAATGTTTCCATTGGTTGGGGATTCTGGAACTAGGGTACATAGTCTGAGAATTCAGGCCAGACCATTCAGGAGAGATGTTAGGGTCAGGGTTAGGGTGATAAAGGTTTGGAACTCTCTTCCATAAATCTGAGATGGGTAAAGTTTTGTTAAGCGAAGGTGTGAAGGATATTGGTCAAAGACAGGTATAAGGAGTTAGGCCACAGATTAGCCATGATTTTATTGAATGGTGGAACAGGCTCAAGGGGCTGAATGGTCTCCTGCTGTTCCTGTGTTCTTATGTTTCTCTCTCTCTACAGATGCTGCCAAACCTGCTGAGATTGTCCAGCAATTTCTGTTCTGATTTCATTCCTGACTAGACTCCTGTGTTCTGTCTCCAAAAATTGAAATCATCCAGAACTTTCTTGCCCATGTCCTAACTTGGATGAAGTCCTGTTCTCCTGTTATGCCTGGGCTCGCTGACCAAAATATTGGCTTTCAATCAAGCAGCCCCATGATTTTAAAATGTTCATCCTTATTCTCAAACCTGTCAGCATCGTTTTCCTCTGTAACCTTCTCTAGCTCCTAAACTCTCTGAGATATCTGCGGTTATCCAATTCTGGCCTCTTCAGTGTGGCTGATTATAGCTGCTGTACTGTTGGTGGTCATGCCTTCAGCTACCTGGACCCTTAGCTCCTAAATTCCCTTTCTTCACCTCTTCCCTTTCTACCTATACCTTCCACCCCAAGACAATCCTTAAAATCAACACCTTTTGAACAAGCTTCAAGCCATCTAACCAACTATTTCCTTGTGTGGTTCGGAGTCGCACTTTGTTTAAAAATATTCCCATAGAGTGTATTTGGCATATTTTATTATGTGAAAAGTGCAACATAAATATAAGTTGTTGTTGTAATCAGGGAAGAGGAACCACGCAGTGAAGAACATACAGTATGAAAACTGCTTTTCATTAAAGTAGGTCATAATTACCATCTGATTAATAATGTCGCATAATTTTTTAAAGTCTGCAATTCCTTTAAGATGTGTTATTGTGAACTCAGCAAACACACTCGCGGTAGAATTCCAATTTGAAACCTATGACAAGTGAAGTGCCGCGGGGATCAATGCTTGGGCCCAGTTGCTCGCTATATATCAGTGATTTGGATGAAGGAATCAAGTGTAATAATTCCAAGTTTGCTGGTGATAATACACCCAGTGGGATTGTGAGTGGTGAAGAAGACGAACAGAGAATTCACGGCAATCTCGACAAGTTGAGAGAGAGGGCAAATATGTGGCAGATGTAGTATACACTGGATAAATGTGAAGTTGCTCACTTTGTTATGAAAAACAGAGTGGCAGAGTATTATTTGAATGGGGAGTGATTGGAAAGAGTTGACATATGAAGGAACCTGAAGCGTTCATCTACATCAGTCAGTGAAACCAAGCTTGCTAGTACAACAAGCAGTTGGGAAGGGAACTGGTCTGATGGCCTTCAGTCCAAGATGGCTTGTGTACAGGAGCAAGGAAGTCTTACTGCAGCTGCTTGGGGGTTTGGTGAGACCATTCCTGGAGGATTAGGTACTGTTTTGGTCTCTTAAGAAAGGATATGCTTTCCATAGTGGGAAGGCAGAAAAGGTTCACCAGACTGATTCCTGGGATAACAGTACTATCCTAAGAGTTGAGTTTGAGTCGACTACAGTTTAGAAGAATAAAAAGGGGATCTCATTGAAACACAGAAAACTCTGACAGGGCTGGACAGACTGGGTGCAGGGAGGATATTGCCCCTAAGCTGGAAGGTGGGATTCACAACAACAGGTCACAGTCTCAGGGTCAGACCATGTCAGACTAAAATGAGGAGGCATTTCTTCACTCAACCTGTGGAAATCTCTACTCCCGAAGGCTGTGGAGGCCAAGTGAATGTATTTAAGAAAGAAATAGATGGATTTCTAGAAGTTAAAGGTATCAAGAGATGTGGGGAGAAGAGTGAGCCATGAAAGCTTTGTAAATATTCTGTCATCACTGACACCAAGCTGATCTGCTCAGTATGATGTCTGAAGCAAAGAACTGCTATGAAACCTGTGAACGACTAGTTTAACCATAACTTTTGTCTGTTGATGGAGATCACTATAGTTCCCTAATCCTGCGGATAGTGTAAAAAATATTCAGAGTTTGTTCCCTAACTGGGTCAAACAGGTGTTGAGTTCCACAGTAAATGGGAAATGATGCGAAATGGTTTAATTAGCTAACAGTTCAGACCATCCATCAATCTTGTCCTCTGAATTCTGTTCTATACTCAGAAATACCTGTGTGTGGGATTATTTGCTCTGTAGGGACTGACATTAAGAAGCAAACAGGTTTTCAGAAGTAAATTGGTTGTGCTATTTTGTCAAATTGTTTCATTTCACGGCCTTCATGAGACAACACCTGGAGTATTGGTGCAGTTTTGGTCTCTCCATCTGAAGAAGGACGTCCTGATGATGGAGGCAGTGCAATGAAGGTTTACCAGACTGAATCCTGGAATGACTGGACCCTCCCACAAGGAGACTTTGAATTGATCAGGATTGTATTCACTGGAGTTTTGAAGAACAAAGGGGGAGTCCAATAGAAATTCTAACAGGGCTGGACAGAGTAAATGTAGGGAAGGATACTCCCGATGACCAGGGGATCACAGTGTAAGGATACAGGGTAGACCATTTAAGATTGAGACGAGAAGAAATGTCTTCACCCAAAGAGCGCTGAGCCTCTGGAATTCTCTTCTGCCTCTGGAATTCTCTTCCACATGAAAATGCTGAAGCCAAAGCATTGAAGACTTTCAAGAAAGATACCAATATGAGGAAGGCAGTGGAAAGAGGGTATTGAGTTGGATGATCAGCCATGTTCATGTTGAATGGTGGCACAATTGAAGGGTCGAATGGCCTACACCTGCTCCTCATTTTCAATGTTGCTATTTCAACAGAAATTTGCATTGTGGAACTATAGATTCTACAGCACAGAAAGTATCCTTTGGCTTCTCTACATCAGTCTGATTCTTTGAAAGGGTCACATATTATGGCTTTGCATTTTTTTTTGATTCCTATGGCAGTCCTTCTCAATGTTGTGTTGGGACTTTTGTATCTTTGTAAACTGATTGGTTACCCTGTAGCAGGCAAGTAGAAGACTCAAAGACCAGTTGTAGACATGCCGAAGAGTAGCTCATCACTCTTTGAATATGGCTATTTCAGAATGGCAGCACCAGTAAAACATTACAGGGAGAATGCAGTTGAGTGTCTACTGCTGCAGCGACACACAATCCCAGTTCTGTGTCGAGTATTGTGTTGGATCCACAGAGCAACACCTAAGGATCTCAGTGAGTTGACAAAAGGAGCTCAATTATTCTGATGGTTCCTGGCCAGGCTCCCACTTTAGACGCTCCAGCAACTTCAGATCAGCCAAAACCCTGCTTCCCATGTTCCAATTCACACTACTGTCACCCTCTCATGTTTGTCCCTCCAGCCCCTACACCCCTTCCCTATCTCTGTAAACTCCTCCACCCCTTAAACACCTCCCTAACTCTGTAACCCCATCCATCCCCTACACTCATCCCTGTCTCTGTCGCCTCCTCCAACTCCTACACCCATGCCCTATCTCTATAACCTCATCCGTCCCCTACACTCCTCCCTCTCCCTCTTACCTCCCCGAGCCCCTACACCCCTCCCTATCTCTGAAACTTGCTCCAGCCCCTGCACCACTCCCTGTCTCTAACCTCCTCTAGCACTCTGAGATCTCAGCTTCTCCAATTCCCGTCTCTTTTGCATCCACATGAATCCACCCTCTGTAGATGCGCCCTTGTCTTCCTGAATGTGAATGCAAAAAATAGGACAAGGAGGAGACTAGTTCGCCCACTGATCCTGCTCCACATTCACTGTGATCATGGCTACCCTCTGTCAGGACAAGGACTGCAGATACATGGGAATACCACCACCTACAAGCCCCCTATTCATCATCCTGACTTTGAAACAGATCACCTTTTCTTCATTGTCATTTGGGTCAGAATGCCGAGTGATGCCCATATCCCATGGGTTAATTTTGAAAGATTAGGAAGGCAAATTACATGTTGGAATTTATTGCAAAAAGATTATTGTACAGGAAAATGCAAAGCAACAGCACAGTGGAATTGGTCTGGCAGCTTTGGCCTCTATATTTAAGGAAGGGATTGGAGGCAGTACAGGTTTACTTGACTGGTAATCAAATCAGAAATTGCTGGAAAAACTCAACAGATCTGGCAGCATCTGTGAAGAGAGAGCAGGTTAACATTTTGGTTCCAGTGACTTTTCTTCAGAATGGTCTGAAGTTAACAATAACTCTGCTTTCTCTCCACAGATGCTGCCAGACGTGCTGAGTTTCTTCAGCAATTTCTATTTTTGTTTCTGATTTCCAGCAACCACAATACTTTGATTTTTTTTTACTTAATTAGTTCCTGAGAGGATTGTTCTCTGATAGAAACTGAGTGAATTAAGTTTATAGTCTTGGGAAGTTAGAAAATTGAGAGATGATTTCACTGGACAATTCAATTTTAGAGTCTCAGAGTCATAGAGTTGTTACCATGTGGAAAAAAGACCAAATGCCCATGTCTGTACTGGCCGTCAAGTCTCTATCTGTTCTAATCCTGTTTTCCAAAATTTGTCCCATTAACTTGTGAGCTTTGCATTTCAAATGCTCATCTAAATATTTCTTAAATGTCTTGAGGGTTCCTGCCTTTACCACCCTTTTTAGGCAGTGAGTTCCAAATAACCAAATCCCTCTGAGGGGCTTCAAATTCTCTCTAAATCTCAAGCTCCTTTCCTTAAAAATTTGCCCCATGTTTATTGACAGCTCTACAAGGGATAAAGATTCCCCTAACTACCCCGTCTCTGCCTCTCAAAATTTTGTGCACGCTAATCAGATATCCTCTTCCTCCTCTGTTCTAATGAAAAAACCCCAACCTATCCAACCTTTCTTCATAAGTGAACTGCTCCATCCCAGGCAACATCCTGGTGAATCTCCTCTGCTCCCTCTCATGCAATCACTCCTCCCTATAGGGTGGTGACCAGGACTGCACACAGTCCTCTAGCTTTAGCCTAACTAATGTCATATACAGCTCTGTCAGTAAATACAGATTCCAAACAGGCTCACCAGGATTGACGCCGGTATTCCTTGAGATTGTTGACTTGCTCACCCAGCTAGCATGTTTTCATTCAGATGTTTCGTCACTATGCTGGGTAATATCATCAGTGAGGCCCCGATGAAGCGATGTTGTTCTACTCCACTTGGAAATTATACTGTCTGGTGCGTTATGGTGAGTAGTGTCATTTCCGGTTTTGTTCTGCATGGGTTTGTGTATGGGTCCAATTCTATATGTTTGTTGATTGCATTATGGGTTGAGAACCTTGCCTCTAGGAATTCCCGTGCGCATCTATATTTGGCTTGGGCTACTATGGTTACGTTGTCCCAGTTAAACTGAAAGCGTTCATTGTCCGAGAGTAAACCTTAAAATGTTATTTCTTGTCAGAGAATCTAGAACACACAGGGTAAGGGGCTAGGCATTTAAGACTGGGATGTAGAGAACTTTCTTCACTCAAAGGATTGTGTATCTTTAGAATTCTCCACCCGAGAAGATTGAGGCATTTCCCACTGTTGAATATACTAAAGGCTGAGATAGACAGAGTTTTGGTCTCAGAGAATCAGGTGAGATGGAGAGTCGATGGGAGAATGAGTTTGAAGCCAAATTTTAGCCTAAATCGCATTGACTGACACAGCAGACTTCAAGAATTGTGTGATCATTGTATACATCTACTTTGTATGTTCTTAAGATCTTTTGTTCCAGACACTTTGTTTAATTGTCTTCGTTATTTCAGAAATACTGTGTCATCTGAATGCCTTGAGCATACAATAGTCCCCAAGGTGTATCTATTATTCAGTCAGCTTTACTGATAAATACTTTAAGCAGCTGCTACACAAAAGCTTTGTAAAATTATTTGAAGAAAATCCAGGGGGCATTTTTCAGCAGCTTCTAATTAGATATGATTCACGTTGAGTTTTGTGTTTTTATAAAAGAGATACGAGGTGCGTGGAGATGGGGGAAATTATTAAAATTGTTACAGCCCTTGTTTTGTGTCCTATGAAATTCTAAAGAAAGAGGAATAGAACTTTGATTTTACTCATAAGACGTGATGGAAGCAAAAACCGAGTCTGTTAGGATTCATATTCCTCAGTTCCCTAAACCTCACTCTCTAAAATTATTCTGTCTTTTTGTCTCTGTCTCTCTCTCTCAATGTTTCTGTACAGCATGAGAGAGACGCCATTCAACCCATGCTGTCTCTGCTGGCTGTTTGGAAAGCAGTTTTTCTTTCTCCCACACCTTTGCTTTTGTCTCTGACCCTGCCCTGTCCTCCTTCTCCAAAACTTCCATTAGCTGTCTTAAAATTATCGAGGAAATCAGCTTCCAACAGCCTTTCAGGTACGTTGTTCTGTAGCCCAACAATTCTCTAAGTGAGAAAAAGTCCTCTCCAATATCCCCCCTTTATTCACCTTACAATTTCTCTCTGTCTCACACTCCCTCTCTCATATATACTTACCTTTTATTTTCTCAACCTCTCCCTTTCTGACCCCCCACAGCCCCTGCCCAACTAGTCCCCACCCCCCGCCCACCACAACCTCACTGAGGCACCACCGTCCCCTGCAACCCACATCTTGGACTGAGTTTCCTTCATATCAGTAACAATTCATGTCAGAAGCCTGGCTAGGAATGTATAACAGTTAGCCAGAACTCAACATCAGGGATACAGATGTCAGAGGAACTCTTGAGTAGGGGCAAGTTATGGTGGTTAGTACAATACAGGTTACTTTCAAATGAGACACAGCTGAAAATAATGGGAGGCATTTGAAAATGATTTTATCTTCATTTCCCATCTCCATCTCGGAAGAATGTAACTTACTTACAAAAGCAAATTTCCAGCCAGTTTTCGAACTAGCAAACACATTTTCAGTCCAGAATAATTTGTCATTAAAGTCAGGGTGGTCAGTAGATTGGGTGCAGGCAAAAATTCAGCTTCTGTCCCAAAACCGATCCACAATTTCTTTCTTGTACATTTACCGATAAGTAAATTAACAACGGACTTAGAAAATTTCTTCTGATTATGATCATTTCGCGGGAGATAAAAAGTAATGCTGGGCAGTACAAAGCAGCATATCTTGGAAGGAAAAATGAGAGCACCAACGTAAAACCAATGGTACAAATTAGAGAATGAAAAGATTTGCATTTTAATAGCACCCTTGACAGGCACAAGACATGCAAAAGCATTTTACAGCTTTTGGAAAATGCTTTATGAACTTTATTCATCATAGGAAACACAGCAGCAAACTGGGTCCACAGCAGAAAGCTCCCACAAACTGGAACAGGACAATGAGAAATCTCTTTTAATGAGGTTGCTTTGAAGGAATGCTACTTTACTTTGAAATAGTGACGTGTAATATTTTACATACTCCCAGCAATCCTGAGACAGTGCATAAGGCCCTTAGTCCTATCCTGGGGGGTTAATCTAAATCATTGCTCCTGTCTGTGTAATGGTAAATGAACCCGCAGGTTTCTGACTTAGAGACGAAAGTGGCATCCATTGAAAGGATGCAGAAATGGAGACACTTTGGGGTTGTAATGCACAATGCTTTGCAAGTGAGATGGCTGTTAAAATTGCATTTGGATTTGCTTGACTTTGTAAATAGCCGTTATGGTAAATCGAGATGTTATGGTAAATTCACAGCCCGAATCGTCCAAAGCCACAACCTCTACCACCTAGAAGTGTAAGTGATAGATGGGACCACCACCAGCTACAGGTTCCCCTCCGAACCACTCACCATCCTGACTTGAAAATATGTCGCTGTTCGTTCAGTGTCACTGGGTCAAAATCCTGGAACTCACTCCCTAACAGCATTGTAGGGGTCCCGAAACCATAGAGAGTGCAGCTGTTGAAGAAGGAAGCTCACCACCATCTTTTTAAGGGCAACTAAAGATGGGAAGTAAATGCTGACCCAGCCAGCAGCATTCACATTCAGGAACAAACGAATAAATTGAAATAAATCTTTTAAAATCATTGGTCAGGCTTCAGCTCGAGTCTTGTCTTTGATTCTAGGCACGGTCTATGAGGAAAGTTAAGGTGTTCGGGATGAAATGAAGGATAGGGTACCAGGTTGATAGACTTCAGCCACGTGGAGAGATTGGAGAACCTGAGATCATTCTCCTTAAAGGAACAAAGGGTAGGGGGGATTGAACAAAGATGTTGAAAATGATGTGACATTTTGTTAAGCTAAATCAGTAAGGCAAAGCTATAAAATAATTGGCAGAGGATGAGTTTTTTAACCGTTGTGAGTTGTCATAAGAGGGATGCATTAATTGAAGCTGTGCAGGAGCAGATTCATTTGGGCATTAGGACTGTAGACTCATAGAGTCATACAGTACCGAAACAGATTCTTCAGTCCAACCCGTCTGTGCTGACCAGGTATCCCAATCAGACCTATTCCCATGTGCCAGCATTTGGCCCATATCCCTCTAAACCCTTCTTATTCGTGTACTCATCCAGATGCCTTTTAAAATGTTGTAATTGTAGCAGCTTTCACCACTTCCCTGACTGCTCATTCCATACACGCACCACCCTCTGCATGAAAAAGTTGCCCCTCGGGTCATAGAGTCCGTACAGTGTGGAAGCAGGCCATTCGGCCCATCAAGCCTGCACCAACCATCTGAAGAGCATCCCAACCAGACCCACCCCCCTACTCTATTCCTGTAACCCTGCATTTCCCATGGCTAATCCACCTAGCCTGCATATTCCTGGACACTATGGAAAATTTAGTATGGCCAATCCACCTAACCTGCACATCGTTGGACTGTGGGAGGAAAATGGAATTCCTAGAGGAAACGCACGCAGACACAGGGAGAACATGCAAACTCCACACAAACAGTCATCCGAGGGTGGAACCAAACTGAGTCCCTGGCGCCTTGAGGCAGCAGTGCTAACCACTGAGCTATCATGCTGCCCACAGATACCTTTTAAATCTTGCCCTGTCACCTTAAACCTATGCCCTCTAGTTTTGGATGCCCCTACCCTAGGAAAAAGACCTTGGTAATTTACCCTATCCATGCCCCTCGTGGTTTTATAAAACTCTATAAAGTCATCCCTCAGCCTCCTACACTCTAAGGAAAAACTCTCCAGCCTATTCAGCCTCTCCCTAAAGCTCAAACCCTCCAGTTCTGGCAACATTCTTGTAAATATTTTCGGCACTGTCTCATGTTTAACAACATCCTTCCGACAGAAGGGAGATCAGAATTGTATGCAGCTTCCAAAAGTAGCCTAACTAATGTCCTATACAGTTGCCGAGATAACAAGCCCATGCTTAGTTTCCCCGATGTAGAGGAAGCCACAACGGGTACAGCGGATGCAGTATACCACATTGGCAGATGTGCAGGTGAACCTCTGCCTGATGTGGAAAGTCTTCTTGGGGCC
>JAHRHZ010000027.1:6501613-6528673 GCA_024137785.1 Ginglymostoma cirratum
AGGCCCGAAACGTCAAGTTTTCCTGCTCCTATGATGCTGCTTGACCTGCTGTGTTCATCCAGCCCCATTCTTGTTATCTCGGATTCTCCAGCATCTGCAGTACCTTTTATCTCCTATACAGTTGCAACATGACCTCCTAAGACTTTACACTCTACTTCGGAAGAAGAAAGATTGGATGGTTATGAAATTGAAAGTAATTGGATAGCTCTTTCAGAAAACCAGAGAACAGTAGATTATCAAACCTCCTATGTGTTGAATGGATCTTTGAAAACCATCCAAATGTTGGGTAGTCTATGACCCAAGGATGTGCCCCATTCACTTCCGTGCAACTCCCCAGCCATGATTTGCATTGAAATTAGGGTAAAGGAATTAGTCATGCTGTTCCTTAAGCATGTAATGCTTTACTATTCAATAATGATTCAACCAGACTCAACTCTTTTTACTCGATCATATCTCTATCCAATAAGAGCCCATCACTCTCAGCCTCCAAGATGTCATTTAGTCTCCAGTATCTTTGGGGAAGCAAAACTCCAGATTTCTTGAAAACCAACATAAATCTGTATCTCCTATTTAATGTTTCAGCTGGAGTATAGAACTGCAACAGTAATCACACAATCACAGATGATTAAGAGTTCAGAAGAAGGCCATTCAGCCCATCGTGTCTGCAATAGCTCTCCAAATGGATGTCACGTCTCAGTGGCATGCCAATCTCCTGCACTTTCCCAAAATCTTTCCACATTATTCCCATTTAAATTACCATCTAATGTGCTCTTAAATGCCTCAATTGAAACTTCTGCCACCACATCTCCAGGCAGCGCATTCCAGACCCAAACCACTCAGTGTGTGAATCATTTCTTCTCATTTCACATTTGGTAGTTTTTGTAGATCACTTTACACCTACGCTCTCGCCTTCTTGATCCTTTTACAAGGCTGCCCTCCTCCAATTCTGGCCTTTTGAACAATCCCAGTTCCCCTTGCAATGGCACACCCAACATTAGGGATTCATCCTCTAAACCTCTCTGTTTCTCAACCTCACCCTTCTCAGACTTTCCTTAAAATCTTTGAGCAGGCACTCCTTTCCCAGACATCTCTACCTGTGGGCCAATGTCTCATGTGTGTTTTGACAGGGCTCTTGTGAAGACCCTCAGGACATCTATTAATGTAAAGGAGCTACATAAATTCGAGATGTTGTGGTTATGTGACATGATGAGGGAGAGTTGTTGGGGGAGTTCAAAACTAGAGGGCATATTTTTAAGGTGAGAGGGCAAACATCTAAAAAAGGCAATGGGGGAAACTTTTTTACAGCGTTCATGTGTGGAATGAACAGCCAGAGGAAGTGGTGGGTGCGGGTACAATTACAACATTGAAAAGACATTTGGATAAATTCGGGAATAGGAACGGTTTGGAGAGATATGGGCCAAATGCAGGCAGGTGGGACTCGTTCAATTTGGGAACATGGTTGGTGTAGACTGGTTGGGCCGAAGGACCTGTTCCCATGTTGTATAACTCTATGACCCTATAACTCTATGGTGTTTGGTTTATTTTATAACATTTATATAAGAATTTTGAGATATTTCAGTCTGTTAAAGAGGTTATAGAAATGCAGAATATTATTGTCGTTAGACATACTGTTTCCATCTATATGCGGCCCACATTGATTTTGAAAACTTGTATCAGATCTTCTCTAAGCCTTCTTCTTTGCAAGGAGAACAGTCCCAGCTTCTTCAAACTATCTTCATATTTGAAGCATTTCATCCAGTTATGTAATTAGGCAGAAAGTGTCCTTTCCAATGTGATTAAATCTTCTTCAGGAGTTCCATATGGAAACCCCTCAGCAGGTGCAATGTTGTAGCTACTAGGAAGGTCCTATTTGTGCGGTGTTACCTAAAGTTAGTGAGAAAACCGAACAAAACACCAGGTACTCACCAATAATACCATCGCATGATATGCTAATGGGAATTCCAATGTCAAATACGGCTATACGTCTGTGACAGTAATCCATTGCATTACTCAATGAATCCATACGTATTTTCACCTAAAGATTTTATCATTTTTTTGTTTCTAAACATTTTATTTCTGAATGAAATGCATTTTGCATGCCCTTTTATCTCATAAACAACATTGTTTGATGCCTTGAATTCTAAGAGACACCTTTCAAGTTAAAGGGCGCATTCAAAATGGTTTCATTCTGGCTAAGATGTCAATGTAAAACTTTTAATCTGTCAAATTCATCAAGTTTTTCTTTACTCTCTGCTGCAATGTCTGGGAATAATTATTTCCATGTGCAGCGAGGTCAGAGGGCACAAATTTATCCATCGAATATTAAACTGGAATTTCTTTCTTTTCCTCTCTGCCCCTTCTGAGGGATGTGAAATGTAAAATTTTGGAAATCCAAACCTGCCTCAGATTTTTTTTTTTGCATATTTTGTTCTTCTAAGCGCATCACAACTTTGTTAATTCTGCAAAAAAAAACAAGACAGTCCCTGTACAATTTTGTAACCTTGCTAGTTCCCTCATTTGAGATAATGAAGATAAAAGGTATGTAGGACGGGGCATTGCATAGGGGAAGGGGGGGCAATAGGGAGGTGTATATTCACATGTATCTGGTGCAAATGACTCCTCTCCAGAAACAAAGCATCAGAATTTGTTGGCGAAATGCCAGGAAGTTAAAGACACACATTGTTATTCTGGGTCAAAAAAAAAAATCCCAGCAATTTGAGGCAAAAAGGATATTCCAGCAGAACAGTGAGGAGAGACATCCAGTACAGGGCCCATTCTGGCTCATCATCGCAAAGTACAGCTGAGATTATTATCTCCAGTTTTAATTCTGGTCCTCATTTTAACTGCATTCCTCTAAGAACATTAGCACTACAGCTTCTGATACTAGGAAGTTCAGTCTTGTGACAGACCACCTGTTAGAATTATGAGGTTTATCTCTAGGCTCGACAATTCCAATATTCACCGACGTTGCCTCCCATATTTTACAATCTGTAGACTTGAACTCATCAAAAATTCTGCATCCTTGGTCATAGTTTATGCCAAATCCCATCAGCCCTGTGCTTGCTGGCCTAAATCAACTCTTGGTCTCACGATAATTAGATTTGACAATTGCTTTCAGATCCCTCCATAGACTCATGTGGTCATACAGCATGGAAACAGACCTGTTGGTCCAACTAGTCCACGTCAACCATGTTCCCAAACTAAACTAGCCCCACCTGCCTGCATTTGGTCCATATCCCTCCAAACATTTCCTATACATGAATTTATCCAAATGTCTTTCAATTTTGTAACTGTACCCATATCCACCACTTGCTCTGGCAGTTCATTCCACACATGAACTACTCTCTGTGTGAAATAGTTGCCCCATGTCCTTTTCAAAACTTTCTCCTCTTACCTTAAAAAATATGACCCCTAGCTCCCCCATCCTAGGGAAAACACGCTTACTATTCACCTTATCCTTGCCCCTCAGGACTTTATAAACCTCAATAAGGTCACCCTTCAACCTCCTATGCTCCAGTTTATTCTGCCTATTTTCATAACTCTAGCCCTCCATTCCTGGGAACATCTTTTCTGAACCCTCTCCAACTTAATAGTACCCTTCCTATAGCAGGGTGACCAAAACTGCACATAGTAATCCAAAAGTGGCCTCATCAACATCCTGTACAACTTCAACATGATCTCCCAACTCCTATACTCAAAAATCTGAACAATGAAGGCAAATGTGCTAAATGCCTTCTTAACCATCCTGTCTACCTGTGATGCAAATTTCAAAGAATTGTGTACCTAAACTCCTAAGTCTCTCTGTTCTCCAACACTCCCCTAGCAATCATCGTATAAATCTTGCCCTTGTTTGTTTTATCAAAATGCAATACCTTGCAGTTATCCAAATTACTCGTCCCTCCATAACTCTTTAACCTGCTCAATTCCTGCAGGTGTCTAAAAACTCTGTCCTTCTCCAATTCCTCCCTCTTGGACAATCCCAGTTCCCCATTCAGCATCACACCAGCATTAGATGTGCCTTCAGCGGGACCTGGAGCTCTAGAATTTCTTCTCTGAGCCTTCCTGTCTCTCGAACTCTCTCTTTCTCGGACTTTCCTTAAGAACCAATATCCGTTTGTCTAAGAGTTTCTTCTGATCTCCTTCCGTGAGTCATTGCCTCGTTTTGTTTAATAGGCCTCTTGTGAAGGCCTTTGGGAATATGACGTTGTAGAACCTAAATCAGTTCTAGGTGTTGTTCTATGACTTGGTGTTTGGTTTGTTTTATTACCTTTAAAATAAGTATTTGAGATATTTTAATCTATTAATGATGGTGGAGAAATGCAGCGTATTGTTGTTATTGGATGTTCAGAATGATCAAGAAAGTCATGAAAGGGCAATTTTTTTCTCACGTTTACAATTATTGCCATTTTGTAGTAAATTCTGGGCTGGATTCAAATAAAATCCCTCTCTGCATTGCTCATCACGCACTGTACAGTTAGACTTAAGCACAGAGTAAAGCTCCCTCTGCATTACCTCATCAAACGACCCCTGGGCACATACAGCACAAGGTTAGATACAGGGTAAAGCCTCCTCTACACTGTTCGATCAAACATTCCCAAGAATGGTGCAGCACAGGGTTAGATATAGGGTAAAGCCTCTTCTGCACTGTTCCCCTGAAACACTTCCAGGACAGTGACAGCACAGGGTAAGGTGCAGAGTTAAGCTCCCTCTACACCATTCCACATCAAACTCTCCCAGGCCAGGTTCAGCATGGGATAAGATACAGAGTAAAGCTGCCTCTACACTGTCTCCTGTCAAACATTCCCAGAGCAGGGACAGGGCAGTTCTAAAGAATGGTCACTCAACTCGAAATGTTACCTCCATTTTTCTCTCTCTAGGGTGCTGCCACACCTAATGAGTCTCTCTAGCACTTTCTTTTTTAGCTTGAGATTTCCAGTATCCACAGTTTTTTTTATTTTGTTACAATAGGAGACAATGGGCAGAATCTAATGAGTCTGAATGGTGTGGTAGAAACATAGTAGAATCACACAGCAAGTCCAGTGAGGCTTATCTCGAGGTTGGGAAAAACTAGCTGCATCTTCGTTCTGGTCTTCGAGTTGAGATTCTCATTAGGCAGCGGCAAGTTGCTGATTAAAGGGGGATTATTGCTTGTTAACAGGCTCATTATCTGCAGATTTCACCTCATTAATATGTAGCTCCCTATCCTCCCACCCACTATGAACAAACTAGATGCTATGAATTCTCGAAGTAGAGACTGGACCAAGTATTTGGAAACTTCAGCTCACTGCTGGCTGGGAAGCAGCTTCATATTAGATACCAGGCACTAACATCTCACCATGGGCACCAGCCACACATACCCCATATCCATGGACATTGGCATCCAACATCTGCTAATGGCTAAGCTCCTAAGGTCTGTCTATTGCCCTGATGCACTTACGTAAGGTGTGATTTGCCTGCAGGGCATGGAAAACAATACTTTTCATTGTATCTCAGTACATGTGACAGTGAAAAATCAAATCAAAGAACACTCATGGCACATCTCTCATCCACTCCCAGGACACTTCTGCCCTTCAATGCCCTAGTAACTTTCATTGCAATGCTGCAGCAAGGACACTGTGCTCTCAGGGACACAAACATGAGAGGAGGATCATCCGAGTGGAATAGATAGTTTGAGTAAGATATGAAGGGAGAACTTGCTCCACTCATAGAGAGAAACTTCCACAAAATTCAATGAAACTGAGACTTACCCTACCCCAAAAAAACCATAAGATTCAGCATTGTGTAATTTCAGATTGAAAACCAGTATTGTGATGCAGCTTCTGGACAGTTTGTGGAGTTCACTAATTTACCTCAGATTTAAGTTGAATTTTCTGTGGTTTTAACAATCTTTGCTGCAAATTTCCTGCTGGCAGTTTGCTTACTGTAAAAGTCGTACAAAATTCAGAGGAAGATGATCCTGGGGTAGCTAGCAGCAACCGTGTTGGAATGTTTTAAAAAGCATGTGTGTTTAAAATGGCAGGGATCAGAATTTATAAACAGTTTGAAAGGCAATCCATATGGATATCATTACCCTGCTTCAGCTGAATTCTCGATATATTGATGTAAATGTTGAGGAATCATCCCAGGAATGATCTAGAGAGACACGGGGAGATCGGGAGGCTAGCACAGAGTGCCTGGTGTGTGTATGAAGTGTACTCGCACTCATACTGTCAACGTACCTCCATGCAACTTCTGACAATCATTATGGAACCAGTGAGAAGGTCACAGAGTAGGACACAGGAGAACAGGAATGAGAAAATGAATGGAATAATGGGTTCCTGGATAACATCCATTGACCTCGCGTGTTATCCTAAAGCCTTTCACAGAGTCAACAGGAGTGGTGCCGATGGAGTCATTGATGATAGGAGGATAAACAGATGCACAAATATAAAGACACAATAGTGCATGGGTACATGGATATAAAGGCACACATACACCTATGACCATGTACATACACAAACACATCTACAGTCTATCTGAGAGATAGTACAAACTGCCGATGCTGGAGTCTGAGATAACAAGGTGCAGAGCTGGATGAACACAGCGGGCCAGGCAGCATCAGAGGAGCAGGAAAGCTGACGTTTCGGGTCTGGACCCTTCTTCAGAAATGGGGCAGGGAAAGGGGGCTCTGAAATAAATAGAGAGAGAGGCGGGCAGTGATAGAAGGTGGATTGTGGGGCAGATAGGTTGGAGAGAAGACGGACAGGTCAAGGAGGTGAGGATGAAGCTAGTAAAGGTGGGTGTAGGTAGGAAGTGGGGGTGGGGGTTGGTAAGTGAGGTGGGAGGAGGGGATAGGTGGGAGAGAAGACAGACAGGTCAAGGAGGCAGGGATGAGACGGGGATCGGGGAAACCAAGCGGAGGTTTGGGGACCGCTTTGCAGAACACCTGCGCTCAGAGCGCAACAAACAACTGCACCTCCCAGTCGCGAACCACTTCAACTCCCCCTCCCATTCCTTAGACGACATGTCCATCCTGGGCCTCCTGCAATGCCGCAATGATGCCTCCCGAAGGCTGCAGGAACAGCAAATCATATTCAGCCTGGGAACCCTGCAGCCCAATGGCATCAATGTGGATTTCACAAGCTTCAAAATCTCCCCTCCCCCAACCGCATCCCAAACCCAGCCCAGCTCGTCCCTGCCTCCCTAACCTGTTCTTCCTCTCACCCATCCCCTCCTCCCACCTCAAGCCCCACCCCCATCTCCTATCTACTAACATTATCCCGCCCCCTTGACATGTCCGTCCTCCCTGAACTGACCTATCTCCTCCCTAACCCCCACCTACACAAACCTTTACTGGCTCCATCCCCGCCTCTTTGACCTGTCTGCCTCCTCTCCACCTATCCTCTCCTCTATCCATCTTCTATCCGCCTCCCCCTCTCTCCCTATTTATTTCAGAAACCTCTTCCCCTCCCCCATTTCTGATGAAGGGTCTAGGCCCGAAATGTCAAGCTTTCCTGCTCCTCTGATGCTGCTTGGCCTGCTGTGTTCATCCAGCCCCACACCTTGTTATCAGGGATGAGACGGGTTGCTAGTCTTGGGATGAAGTCGGGAGACGGAAGATTTTAACGCTAGCAAAGTCCACATTGAGACCATTGGGTTGTAGGCTTCCAAGGCGGAATATGAGTTGATGTCTCTTCACGTGCAAAATTATGCTTCCCAATTGTGAGTGTGTGACATTTCTGCACTTTCCCACAGAAGCCAGTACTGCGGGATTCAGGTGAGAATCCTGAATTGGAATTACTGCATACAACAGCTAATAGCACAGTTAACATGTACTAATTAGGATCAGGACTGACTCTCACTGAGATTTGGACTACCAGACAAAACCCACGCGATCCCTATAATCACACCCAGATATCTGGTCAAATTATTGCCAAGGTTAAAGGCACAAGAACACAGAACTGTGTGTTGATAGAGAAGGAAAGGTTTAATACATTTACAAAAATATATACGTGGAAAAAGCAAAACATCCTGTGCCGATGATCTATGCCCGTTAGGGTGTCTCCTCTTCCCCATTCTGTTAGTTCAAACCAAAACAGCTGAAAGATTTCAATTTACGCTCAGACTAACTTTCAGATGAAGATCCACGTCCAATTCTAAATGTTGTCCACTACAACAACTAGAGTTAATATTTATACAGCCCTTTCAACGTAATGAAATGCCCCAAGATGTTTTATAAGAGTATAATGTGAAATATGACACCAAGCGACATACAATATAAGGAGGCACTGTGTCAGATGACCAAAGCTTGGTCAAAGTGGCAGGTTTAAAGAACGGTCTTAAAATAGACAGGTGAGGTAGAGAGGGAATATCATTGCTTGGCGCTGAAGGAGCTGACAGCACTGTCACCAGTTATAGAGTCAGAAAGTCATACAGCACAGAAACAGGCCCTTTAATCCAACCAGCCTATGCTGACCATAGTCCCAAAATAAACTAGGCCCACCTTCCTGCATTTAGTCCTTATCCCTCCAAACCTTTCCTATTCATATACTTTTCTAAATATGTTTTAAATATTGTAACTGTACTCATATCCACGACTTCCTCTGGAAGTTCACTCTACACACAAATCGCTGTCTGTATAAAAAGTTGCCCCCCACCCCATGTCTTTTCTGATTCTTTCTCCTCTCACCTTAAAATTATGCCCCTTAGTCTTGAAGTCCCCTACTCTCAGTAAAAGACATCTGGCAAACCTCTTCACCAGCTTAGTAATATCCTTCCTATAACTGGGAGTGATGGAGGAATCTTAATTGGGAATGGTCAAGAGGCCAGGATTAGAGCAGTGGGGATATCTCAGAGGATGACGGAGAGTCGGATGGAGGATGGTTGGAGGAGAATATGAAGAGGGGGAGGACGGGTGAATTTCACAGCCATCATTCCTGTCCATTTGGCCAGCTCCATGGGGAGCTGTTAGCAAGGAGTGTGAAGTGGGTGAAAGGAGCAGAGAGATCTTTTGCAGGGAAGAGTGAGGATAGGAATGGGTTTGTTGCAGACACTGTCCTAATGGTATTATCACGAGATGATTAATCCAGAAACTCAGTTTTGAATCCTGCCATGGCAGATGATGGAATTTGAGTTCAATAAAAATCTGGAATTAAGAATCTGGTGATGGTTATGGAACAACTGTCAGGGATAAAAAAGAATTTGAGTCACTAATGTCCGTTAGGTAAGAAAACTGCTGTCCTTCCCTGGTCTGGCCTACGTCTGACTTCAGTACCACAGCAATGTAGCTGACTCTTAACTACTCTTAAGGCAATTAGGGATGGCAATAAATGCTGCCTAGCCAGAGCACCCACATCCTGTGAATGATTAAAAAAAATCAAGTTATAGTGTAGGGTGCCATCTCTTCAGAATTGCCCTGGATTCTCCGAGAAAATTAAAGTTTAATTTTCAGGGCCCTGTTATGAGGCAAGAACTGAAAGAAAAATCACAGGGAATGAAGAAATATCAAACGTTGATTTCATCTATTTTTTATTCACTTGGGGGACATGGGCGTCGCTGCCTGGCCAACATTTACTACCTGTCTCTAGTTGCCCCTTGAGAAGGTGGGGGTGAGCTGCATCCTTGAACCGCTGCAGTCCATGTGCTGTGGGTTGACCCACAATGCCCTTAGGGAGGGAATCCCAGGATCTTGACCCAACGACACTGAAGGAACAGTGATCTATTTCCAATTCAGGATGGTGGGCTTGGAGGGGAACTTAAAGGTAATGGTGTTCCCATGTATGCCCTTGTCCTTCTGGATGGAAGTTGTCATTGGTTTGGAAGATGCTGTCTGAGGATCTTTGGTCAATTTCTGCAGTGCGTCTTGTAGATAGTACACACGGCTGCTACTGAGTGTCGGTGGTGGAGGGAGTGGATGCTTGTGGGTGTGGTGCAACCAGTCGGGCTGCTTTGCCCTGGATGATGTCAAGCAGCATCAGAGGAGCGGGAAAGCTGACGTTTCGGGTCTAGACCCTTCTTCAAAAAAAGTTCTGCTCCTATGATGCTGCATGGCCTGCTGTGTTCATCCAGCTCTACACCTTGTTATCTCGGATTCTCCAGCATCTCAGGTCCTACTATTTCTGGTGTCAAGCTTCTGGAGCGTTGTTGGAGCTGAAAGTGAAAGATTACTATTCAATAGTCTTTCACTGAGAGTAGAGGAGCAGGGACTATTCACATTGAATATCAATGACTGAGACAAAGAGGCAGTGGATTAAAGAATCATGTGAACGCAGACTCTGAGGAGGACACAGAGAAGTTGCAAAGGGTAGAATATAAAGTTAATGAGTAGCAGAGAGAGTATTATGTGGGAAGCATGAGATCAGGAAAGCAGGCAGTTATGAAAGGTGTCAGCCTTGTAAATTTTGATGTTCAGAGAGCCTTCTGTATAATTGTACAAGGAGGACCAAAAGATAGCTTGCAAGGTCAGTGAGCAATTAGGAAATAAACTGCCACATTGACCTTTATCAAAAGTCCCATCATCGTCTTGTCTGATTAAATGCCCCCATCATGAAGCTCATCACCAGTGGAGGGCATAAGAATCTACTTCTGATTTCCATATTTAATGAAGGATCTGGGTCTTGAACTCTCAATCTTTCAATCTTCAGCCTGATACGACATATTATAAGCAACAGGAGCAGAAGTAGGCCATTCAGCCCATTGAGTCTGCTCTGTCATCTGTTGAGACCATGACTGATCTGATAATCCTCAACTCCACTTTTCTGCCTTTACCTCATCACCCTTGATTCCCTTACTGATTAAAAATCTGTCTATCTCAACGTTAAATACTCAATGACCCAGCCTCAACACCCCTGTGGTAAAGAATTCCACGGATTCACTACTTTCTGAGAGAAGAAATTCCTCCTCATCTATGCCTTAAACGTGCGACCCCATATTCTGAGATTATGCCCTCTTGTCCTAGAGAAAGGAGAATAACCTCTTCACATTTCCCCTGTCAAGTCCCCTAAGAACCTTTCATGTTTCTTTACGGTTGTTTTTCATTCTTCTAAACTCCAAAAAGTACAGATCCAATTGACTCCACCTGCCCTCAGAAGACATTCCCTCCATACCCAGTAACAGCCTAGTGAACCTTCTCTGGACTGCCTCCACTGCCAGTGTAGCTTTCCTTAGATAAGGGGATCAAAACTGTTCGCAGTATTTGAACTGTGGTCTGATTAGTGCCTTATGTAATTTTAACAAAGCCTTACTATTTTTTAATTCCATTCCCTTTGAAATAAAGGCCAACATCCCATTTGCTTTCCCTATTACTTGCTGAACTTGAATGCTCATTTTTAGTGATCTTAGATGAAGACTCCCAAATGCTCCTGTTCTGTAGCTTTCTGCAGCCTTTTCCATTTCAATTATGATAAGTTCCTTAATTCATCCTGCCAAAGTGCATAACCTCACATTTTCCAGCATAATATTCCATCAGCCAAGTTTTTGCCACTTGCCTATATCCCTCTCCGAACTCATCTGAAAATGATTCATTTGATCTAGTATTGACTCATTGTGGCTCAATTGTCAAAACTTTCCATTTTCACCTCTGCAATGTCCTCCCTCATCCTATTTGCTGCTGAAATCTTCATCTCAAATATTTCTACGCTTTCCCGTCCAGCCTCCTATCTTCTGTCCTCCATAGTCTATAGCTCAACTCAAACTGCTCCCTATCAAAAGTTGTACACAGATTTAACAATATTATTCATTCCCTTCACCATCTTCAACATCCATTCCACCACCAAGGGGCAGCTCAGTGGCAGCAGTGTGCACCATCGATAAGATGCACTGCAGCAATTCATTAAGACTTCTCCAACAGTACCTTCCACAGATGTGACCATTGCCCCCCAGATGCATGGAAACACCACCAGCTGCAAGTTCCCCTTGAAGCCATTGTTGAAGTTAACCCAAAACGTCGGCCTACAGGGCGTCTGCCTCAAGGTAGAGATCATGTGACTACAGAAAATTGGGCAGACATTATGCATGATTACATTTCAATACTTTCCTCAGGGTCATGTCCAAAGCCCAATCATCTTTAGCTGCTTCATCAGTGACCTTCCCTCCATGATACGGTCAGCAAAGGGGATGTTCGCCAATGGTTGCACAATGTTCAGCACCATTCGCGACTTCTCGGATCCTGAAGCAGTCCATGTCCAAATGCAACAAGATACATGGGAACACCACCCTCTGCAATGTTCCCCTCCAAGCCATTCAACCATCCTGACTTGGAAATATATCACCATTCCTTCAGTGTCACTGGGTCGGAACCTTGGAATTCCCTCCCTAATGGCATTGTGCATCAACCCATAGCAGGTGACTGCAGCAGTTCATAGAACATAGAATGTAGAACAGTACAGCACCGTCCAGGCCTTTCGGCCCATGATGTTGCTGCCGACCTATTCTCTTAGTAAGACCAAACTACCCTCCATACCCTACGTTTTACTATCCTCCATGTGCTTATCCAAGAGTCGCTTAAAAGTCTCTAAAGTACCTGACTCCACTACCACTGCCGGCAGCACATTCCACACGCCCACCGCTCTCTGTGTGAAGAACCTACCTCTGACATCTCCCCTATACCTTCCTCCAATCACCTTAAAATTATGCCCTCGTAATAAAAGTCACCTCTCATCCTTCTTCGCTCCAATGACAAAAGCCCTAGCTCCCTCAACCTTTCCTCATAAGACCTGCCCTCCAGTCCAGGCAGCATCCTGGTAAATCTCCTCTGTACCTGCTCTAAAGCTTCCACATCTTTCCGATAATGAGGCGACCAAAAGTGAACACAATATTCCAAGTGTGGTCTAACCAGAGTTTTATAGAGCTGCAGCATAACCTCGTGGCTCTTAAACTCAATTCCCCTGCCAATGAAAGCCAACAAACCATTGGCCTTCTTTACAATCCTATCAACTTGGGTGGCAACTTTGAGGGATCTATGGACATGGACCCCAAGATCCCTCTGCTCCTCCACTGCCAAGAATCCTGCCATTAACCCTGTATTCAGCATTCAAATTCGACCTTCCAAAATGAGTGATTTCACACTTTTCCAGGTTGAATTCCATCTGCCACTTCTTTGCCCAGCTCTGCATCCTGTTAATGTCCCATTGCAACCAACAACAGCCCTCCACACTATCGACAACTCCACCAACTTCGTGTCATCGGCAAACTTATTAACCTACCCTTCCACTTCCTCATCCAAGTCATTTACAAAGATCACAAAGAGCAGAGTCCCAGGACAGATCCCTGTGGAACACCACTGGTCACCAAGCTCCAGGCTGAATACTTTCCATCTACTACCACACTGTCTTCTATTGGACAGCCAGTTTTGTACCCAGACAGCCAAATTTCCCTGAGTCCCATGTCTCCTTACTCTCTGAATGAGCCTATCGTGTGGAACCTTATCAAATGCCTTGCTAAAATCCACATACACCACATCCACTGCTCTACCTTCATCGTGTTTTGTCACATCCTCAAAGAATTCAATAAAGCTTGTGAGGCATAACCTGCACCTCACAAAGCCATGCTGACTATTTCTAATCAAACTGTGCTTTTCCAAATAGTCATAAATGCTGTCTCTCAGAATCGTCTCCAATAATTTGCCCACCACAGAAGTACGACTGACCAGTCTGTAATTCCCAGGATTATCCCTATTCCCTTTCTCGAACAAGGGAATGACATTTGCCACCCTCCAATCATCTGGTACTACTCCAGTGGACAGTGAGAACGCAAAGATCATTGCCAAAGGGGCAGCAATCTCTTCCCTCATGTCCCAAAGCAGCCTTGGGTATATCCCATCTCACCCAGGGGACTTATCTTTCCTCATGTTTTTCAAAATTTATAGCACATCCTCCTTCCTAACATCAACAGCATATCTGCCTGTTTCATGCTGTCCTCACAAACGTCAAGGTCCCTCTCACTGGTGAATACTGAAGCAAAGTATTCATTAAGGACCTCCCCTACCTCCTCCGACTCCACGCACAAGTTCCCTCCATTATCCCTGATTGGCCCTACCCTCACTCTGACCCTCCTCTTGTTCCTCACATAAGCATTGAACACCTTGGGGTTTTCCTTGATCCTATCTGCCAAGGTTTTCTCATACCCACTTCTAGCTCTCCTAAGTCCATTCTTCAGTTCCTTCCTGGTTACCTTGTAAACCTCTAGAGCTATGTCCGATCCTTGCTTCCTCAACCTTAAGTAAGCTTCCTTCTTCCTCTTGACAAGGTGTTCCACATGTCTTGTCATCCAAGGCTCCTTCACCTTCCCATCCTTTCCTTGCCACAGTGGGACAAACCTGTCCAGTACCTATAGCAACCGCTCCCTAAACAACCTCCACATTTCTATGATGCATTTCCCTCAGAACATCTGATCCCAATTTATACTCTGTAGTTCTTGCCCCTAATAGCATTATAATGCTCCTTCCCCCAATTAAATACTTTCCCATACTATCTGCTCCTATCCCTCTCCATGACTATGGTAAAGGTCAGGGTGTTGTGATCACTATCGCCGAAATGCTTTCCCACCGAGAGATCTGACACCTGACCAGGTTCGGTGCCAAGCACCAAATCCAATATGGCTTCCCCTCTAGGCGGTCTATCTACATATGGAGTCAGAAATCCTTCCTTGACACACCTGACAAAATCTGCTCCATTCAAACTATTTGCACTTGGGAGGTTCCAGTCGATATTAGGGAAATTGAAGTCACCCATGACAACAACCCTATTACTTCTGCAACTTTCCACAATCTGCCTCCCAATCTGTTCCTCAGTGTCTCCGTTGCTATTGGGGGGTCTATAGAAAACTCCCAATAAAGTGACTGCTCCTTTCCTGTTTCTGACTTCAAGCCAGACTGACTCAGTAGACAAACCCTCCTCCATGGCCTCCCTTTCTGCAGCTGTGATACCATCCCTGATTAGCAATGCCACATCCCCACCTCTTTTACCTCCCTTCCTATTTCTATATAAACATCTATACCCCGGAACATCCAACAACCATTCCTGCCCCTGTGTTATCCAAGTCTCCGTAATGGCCACATTGTAGCTCCAAGTACTGACCTATGCTCTAAGTTCGTCACCCTTATTCCTGACACCTCTTGCGTTAAAATAGACACACTTCAACCCATCACACTGACCGCAGCTCTGCCCTATCAGCTGCTTATCCTTCCTCACAGACTCTCTGCATGCTCTCTCTGTCTGTACCCCGGCTACCCCATCCTCTGACCCGTTGCTCCAGTTCCCATCCCCCTGCCAAACTAGTTTAAACCCTCCCGAAAAGCTCTAGCAAACCTCTCGCCTAGGATGTTGGTGCCCCTCCAGTTCAGGTGCAACCGTCTTTCCTGTACAGGTCCCACCTTCCCCAGAAGGTATCCCAATGAAACACATATCTGAAGCCCTCCATCCTACACCAGCTCTGTAACCACGTGTTCAGCTGCACTTGCTCTCCACTCCTAACCTCACTAGCGCGTGGCACCAGTAGTAATCCTGAGATTACTACTCTGCTAGTCCTGGCTTTTAGCTTCCATCCTATTTCCCTATATTCACTTTTCAGGTCCTCATCCCTTTTCATAGTTATATAATTGGTACCGCGGAGTACCACAACTTCTGGCTGCTCTCCCTCCCCCTTAAGAATCCTGGAGACTCGATCCGAGACAACCCTGACCCTGGCACCCGGGAGGCAACATACCTCTGTCCATTATTCCAGTACATTTCATCCCATTGCATGAATTAAATCTATTAATTACCATTCTCATGACAATTATCACCAAGAAGGTGAATAGGATCCTCTTTAACCATAAACTCTACTGCGGACTCAGTGTTGTGCAGGCAGGTGGGTCAGTGATAAAACCCTTTAACTAATGAAGTCTTGCTCAGTACTACAGAAGGTTCAAGAAGGCAGCTGAACACCACCTTCTCAAGGGCAACTAGGGACAGAGAATAAATGCTGGCCCATCCAGCAATGCCCACATTCCACAAATGAATAAAGTTTTTAAAAACCCATACATTCCGCTATTGTGCAAAACCAGTGTGCATTACCATGTACACTCTTAGTTACCTATTTTCTCAACTATGTACACAATTATTCTTGTGCCTTAGCACCTATTTATTTCCATCAATCTCCGTGTAATCATTGCCCAGATAATCTTTAACTCAGAAATTGCTGGAGAAACTCAGCAGGTCTGGCAACATCTGTGATGACAAAGCAAAGTTAATATTTCAAGTCTAATGACCCTTTTTGATCTGAAATATTGACTCTGCTTTCTCTCCACAGATGCTGCCAGACGTGCTGAGTTTCCTCCCGTAATTTCTGTTTTGGTTTCAGATCTTCTGAATCTGCAGTTCCTTGTTTTATTTTAGTCTTTAAATTATGCTGGTCTCCTAATGGCATGTGCATGCGTTGTCATTGGCTGTTCATCTCAGCAAAATTGTTTGGTCATGGACTGTCATTTCTGTGTTGTTTGTCGTTGCTGTGGTCCCCAATGTTGTTCTATTTCTGTTGTCGATTTGTTGTGGACATCTAGGTCTGATGGTTGATGTGTGATCTGTGTAGGTGGTGTGTTCACCTATTCCTCAACTGCAGGTTGACTCTGTAGTTAGGCATATTTGCCTGTTGTTGTGATGGCATATGATCATGTTAACAACTGCTTCATGCCAAGCTGTCGCTCAAGCTGGCTTTTAGAATTGTAGAACCCTACAGTGTCGAAGCAGGCCAAGCAGCCTTCCACACAGACCACCCCTCTATCCAATCCCTGTAACCCAGTATTTCTCATGGCTAAGCCACATAACCTGTACATCTTTGGACTGTGGGAGGAAACCAGAGCACCGAGAGGAAACCCATACAGACAGGGGGAGAATTTTCAAACTCCTGAGGCTGGAATCAAACCTGGGGTCCCTGTTACTGTGAGGTGATAGTACCAACCACTAACCCACCATGCCACCGAAAATATTATTGAATGTTTGTTCCCAACTGGGTCTCCGATACTCAACACTGTCAAAGGTTTGGTCTTGTCAAAATTAAATATGGATTTCTGCCAATTTACTTTCTCACTCACACCTGTTATCTCCCAGGCTTCAGTAGCCATTCACTATCAGAAGAGTAGTTTATGAGCAGTGTGACATTAGTTTTTATATTTGATTCCTGACCATACCCTCAATAAGTGTTTTCTCCACTCAAGGACTGTCTTGGATACATCTGTGTGAGATTTGCTCAGTTCCATTATGTTTCCTTTAATTATTTTCACTGCCACCTCAGCCTTTCTATTTGACTGGGGATAGATTGGGAATGATGTGAGGTCTTGAATTTCTCAAATGTTTATGAAGCAACTGTATTCTTCACTCGTGAACTGAGAGTGACTTTAATGGCTGAAGTGTGCTTTGAGGCATCAGACAATCGGCAGTAGTCATCAAACTCAACTGGTTCACCCACCAGTATCAGAATAGTGATCTACTGTGACCAGATCATCAGTTCCTGTGAGTGGAAACAGATCTACTCCCAGCTTCACCCATGGCTTGTCTAGGCTGTTACGTGCCATCGGTGGCTCTGTAATTTGTTCAGCTTGGCACTCACTATAACCTGCACTGGTTGAAGAGCTCCTTAATCTTGTTGTTCATGTTTGGCCAATAGAGTGCATCTCTTGCTTCCCCAGACTTGCCTCAATTCCTTGGGGCTTGTATGGATGCTCTTTAATATACCTCCTCTCAATTCCTTCAGGATAGTGGCTTTACTTCTTCTGTACAATGTCAGACTGTCAGTTTATCTCTATTAGCCTATTAGTCTCTTACAGCAACAGCTTTGACCCTCTGATCATCCTTTAAGCCAACCTCAGTTGGAGATCTGCATCTTGTTGGATAGCTCGCATGATTTGAGCAATTTGCTTTCTGTAATATTCAATGTGTCTGCTGCATTGATAACTTCCAGAGCATGGCAAACTGCTGCTTCAGATTGAACCGAGACAATTTCACACTCTGTTGTGGTGTCTTTCCTTCATCAGGAGTGCTGCTTTCAACTGCATATCATATCCAGATGAAATCCCTGTAACCAGAGTAACATTCTTTGCTGATGCTTTACAGCAGAGAGTAGTAGCTTAAGGATAATATCTTGAAGTGGTGTGTGGTCAGGCTCACTATCACTTTGTCTCATCCAAGTTGCTGATGAAAATCTTCACAAACAATGACAATGGCCACGTTTTCTCCATTCTAATCTCTGTTTATGTTAGTGCCCTAAATGCAAATACAACCAGCATTACAGTTTCTCCAAGCCCTGCCTCATAGAATTCCAACAGTGTGGAATGAGTCTGCGCTAACCCTCCAAAAGCCACCCAATCTTGGTAATGGCTAATCCAGCTAACCAGTACACCCCTGGACACTATAGAGCAATTTAGCACGACCAATCCATTTCATCTGCATATGGTTGGACTGTGGAAGGAAACCTGAGCATCTGGTAGAAACCAACCCAGACATCGGTAGAATATGCAAACTCTACACAGAGAGTTGTCCGAGGGTGGAATCAAACCTGGGTCCTTGCTAACCACTGTGCCACTGTATTGCCTCTCTGGGGCTCACTGTAGCATTTTAGTATTTCAGCATTGCATGGCCATCATTAGTTGCTTGATTTTTGTAAAACCTGTTTCTTGTTCTGTGCCCCTTGTGTCCTTGGTCATGAATTGGTGTAAATGGTTCATGCTCTGACAACCTGTTGGGCAAGAATTTTGCCAAATGGTTGATAAACCCAACAAATCATTGCACTGCTGTGCATCAGTTGGTCACTGTCACAGCTCTTACCTTTTCAGGATCTGGGCGAAGCCCATGGCCATGTATTTGATCTAGGGTGTCTTCAATTCTAATTTCACCTTGTTCTACTTCAGGTTCATCTGGTGAGCTCTGTCAAACAGTCACACCAGATGTGAGCAATGGAAATGCCAAACATCATGCACAAATATCTGCATCTTCCGAAGAGGGTTTGGAATGCTGCCATCATTGAGCCAGAGACCATCCTTCACATCTCAAGTGGTGAAGGTTTTTGCCTTTGCAAGTTGTGGCAAATCTCTTTCAATCATTGCCATATTGTGGTGCAATCTCTTCAGGCCTTTATTTAATTCCTTTGTGTCAATGCAAACTCTCAGCTGCCCACATTGTTTCACTGTTCCCATGCGGCTAACTTAACCTCCCTTGTCTTCCAGCTCTTCTATCTCGTCTTCAGGCTGGCTTTAATCAGAACTGGATCTTCCTTTGGCAATGCTGAATTCCCACACGTGTGTGTGGATAAAAAGATGTACAATAACATATCCAGATGACCCCTGCAGAGATAGCAACTGACGATTCGAACAAGTCATAATATACCATACCACAGGTTGCTTCAGTCAAGTTGAGAGGTGAGACATGGTTGGTGGCCATTGGACTGAGGACTGCAGAAGGAAAACATTTGCATTTTCATTTACTTTAAGATGATATTGTCCTAGAAGGTGCACTAGCCCCATGAACACATCTTTGATCTTATCCAGGACGTATTACACGGTCAATACTTCAGTATGTTGCAACATGCTGCAGATCTCTTTCAGCACATGAACGGTCACCAGTCCAAACTTTAGACTGGCTCCAGCAGGGGTGAGTCACATTTGCTTGGAACTGCAGATCCTCATTCACATTGTTGCAATGGTCTCACAGAGTCTCTGTCCTCTGGATTTGAGTACGGTGCCATCATTTAGCCTTGATCTTACTTTCAAGGGCTTCACTTTTGGATTGTGATGTTGCTGCAGTTTGTGGGGGTCAATGAAGGTTATGATATTGTATGTTATGCCAGTGTCTATCTGATATTGACATAATGCTTTCCTTCTGCAGTCCTCAGTCCAATGGTCACCAATCATGTCTCACCTCTCAACTTGAGTGAAGCAACCTGTGGTATGGTATATTGTGATTTGTTAGAATCGAAAGTTGCTACCTCTGCAGGGGTCATCTGGATATGTTATTGTATGTCTTTTTATCCACGCACTTGTGTGCGAAATGGTTCAGTTTGTTGCAGGGAGCTGGACTTACCTCCTTCTGTTTTGCATGATGGGTTCTGCAGTATTTGCATCTTGCCCTCTGGTCTGTGATTGTCCTGGCCCCATGTGCTTGGATCATCTGTCAGCAGAATGTACGATCTGACCTATTCTGCTATGACAATACTCAAGCTGTTGATTCGTAACCTCAGCACTTTTGAACAGGGCAATTGTTTTCCCGGATGTAAGTTTGTCTTCTTGCAGAGTTTGTGCTTTTGCATTTGGATATCTTGTTCCTACAATCTTGTCTCTAATTAGATCATCCTTGAACTGTACACTTTCACAGGTTTCTGCAAGCTGAGTTAATGACATCACGTGTTGATCAATAGATTCTTTTTCACTTTGTTCACTGGTATTGAATACGTATTGTTTAATTGTAACATTCACTTGAGGCTGAAAGCATGCCTTGAAAGTTTTTAAAGTTTCTGCCGTGTGTTGTTTCTGCCCTTCAGAAAGGTTTAGGGAGGAACACAGTTTGAAATAATCTCTTCACAACAATCCTAAAACTGAACAAACTCACACTTCTTTGGGTTGGCTCAATAAATCTGTACCTATTGCAAAATTCTGTCACTGTTCATGGTAGAATTTCCAGTGTTGCCTCATTTCCCCAGCAATTGGAGCTGAAAAAGGAAAAGCTGCTTCCATTTTCTCTTAAGAAATGCTTTCACTGTCTTATCTTTATTAAAACATGAGAAATAGAAGCAGGAGTAGGCCATCTGGCCCCTCGAGCCTACTCCACCATTTAATAGGATCATGGCTGATCTTTTCCTAGACCCAGCTCCACTTACCTGCCCACTCACCATAACCCTTAATTCCTTTACTGTTCAAAAATCTATCTTTGCCTTAAAAACATTTAATGAGTGTTTTATCTTTATCAGTGGCAGCTCAAATCTCTGCAACAGCATTTTTCATTTCAGCTCTGGGCACTCACAATGTTTCAAGTGTTCAACACAAGGACTTCATTGAAGTGAAGCTTAAGATGTGAGCCTCACGCTAGAGGTAATAGGACCACGGACGTCTGTACACGATTACATTTCAGTCTAGACACAACCAAATAATTGCGATTATAGAACAGGAATGTAGATTCATTGTTGAAAATGAAAAAGCCAAGTTAATAGTTCAAATGAAGCCAATTGAGGCAGAACCTTCCCATTTTCGGCCCAAGCTCCAAAGGAGCAACAATTCATGCAGAAAAACCTGTGACCTGCCTTGATCAGAAAGACCACATGATCTCACACCAATCAGGAGCAAGACATCCCACTCACCTGGAGCTGTCAGCCAATCAGGGCCAGTATCGAACACAGCGACCCCTCCACATGCACACCCCTCCCCCCCAAAATGGTGTAGGATCAGGTTATTTACTGGGGCACCTGACCCCGGTCGCCCAAATGGTGGATTAGAGACAGGACAGGTCAGTGTGTTTTTTTTTGCAAGGGGGAGAATTGAGAGGGAGGGTGTGTTCCTGGGGATGAGGGTGTCACGGGGAGAGGGAGTGTCAGAAGTGAAAGCAGGCAGATAGCTCTCTCAGGCCACTGTCCTGTCCTAGTTTGGGATCCTCAGATTGCAGATTGATGTAGATTGAGAGACCATCGCGCAAACTGATAGTCTGTTTTTAATTTTAATTTATTCATGGGATGAGGGCGTCACTGGCTTGTGTGATGATAACTATGGCTTTAAGAGGCATATTTTGTCCTGGATTTTTTATGAAGAAAGGTTTTGCGTCAGGGGCAATGAATGGTCTGTCCCAAGCCAATAAAGTAAACAGCTTTTGAGGCCTTGGTTCTTTTTATTAAGTTGCGACAATAGAAGTAGCATGAATGAGTAGAGTCAGGTACCCACAGAGCCAGGGTTTTAGTTTAGCTTTCAGCATTTGTTGGGGTTTTGAAGTTGGATGTGGAAGTTGTTGTATCTCTCTTGACCACAGCAAAAAGCTGGAGTTCATACAATCCCTACAGTGTGGAGACAGGCTATTTAGGCCCAACAAGTCCACACCACCCTTCCAAAGAGCATTCCACCCAGACCCGTCCCCCGACCCCTGCATTTCCCATGTCTAACCTAAACATCCCTGGACACTATAGGCAATTTAGCATGGTCAATCCACCTACCCTGCACATCTTTGGACTGTGGGAGGAAACTGGAGCACCTGGAGGAAACCCACACAGACACGGGAAGAATGTGCAAACTCCACACAGTGACCTGAGGGTGGAATCGAACCAGGGTCCCTAGTGCTATGAGGCAGCAGTGCTATTTTACCGAATTTGCCTTTGCCAAGGGTGTGGTTATGGGATGTTATTATATTGGAACAGTTACTGTTTAGTAGTTAAATAATCTATTATTCTGTTAAGTTTTTCCTTTGACTTAGAGTTATATCAATTCTCCTATCTTTTGCGTGTATTTTCACTATAGGGCAAGAATAAAGTGTGTTTTGCTTCAAGCCGAGTAGCGTGACTAATTACATCTGGAACACAGCACCTTACACTTACCTTTAAATGAGATAAGAGTTAGGGTCTAGGCTATTTTGTTTGGTGCCAAACGACAGAGTGCAACCCGCGAACAGCTCGAGGCTATCTCCTTGAAATAATTGCAGATGGTTTGGTCTGGTCTATAACACTAAGTCAGCATTTATTACCCTTCCCTAATTGTCCAAAGGGCAATTTAAGAGTCACCACATTGATGTGAGTCTGGAATCACATGTAGGCTAGACCAGGTAAGGATGGCAGTTTCCTTCCCTAAATGGCATTAGTGAACCAGATGGAGTTTTCCGTCAATCGACAGTGGATTCATGGTCATCATTAGACTCTTAATTCAGATATTTTATTGAATTCAAATTCCACCATCTGCCCTGGCTGGATTTGAATCCAGGTCCCAGGAACGTTATCTAGGTCTCTGGATTAACAGTCCAGCATTAATACCATTAGGCCATTACCTTCCCTAACATTGCTGTCTCCACGGCTCCTGTGCGGTTATCAAATTAGCTCAACATAGCTCTAGCCTCATGGGCTCTATCTTCCCTGAGAGCTAGGTGTATGGACTCTCAAATCTTCAGGCTGTTTTATTGTCTCTATTGCTGAGTTAACCGCATTCCTGCCTTTACCTTATCCAAGGGTAGCTGTATATGACTCTTGGCATTCAACTCTTCATGTACGTATTTATGTACAGAATACTGACTTCAGATCTCTAGTCAACTCTTCATTCCTCCTCTTCAGTCTCAATGGCAGGTCTTTGTCTGTGTGCTGTCACACTTAAGAAAAGTCACCGTAGTCCCAGAGGACCATGGGGGTGCTCTACCATTATGGGGGGAGAGAGAGAGAGAGAGAGAGATGACTGAGTCATACAGTCATAGAGTTATACTGCATGGAAACAGATCCTTCAGTCCAACTCAACTGTGCCGACCAGCTGTCCTAAATTAATCTGGCCCCATTTGCCAGCATTTGGCCCATAACTCCCTAAACATTCCCTATTCATTTACCCATCCAGATGCCTTTTAATGTTGTAATTGTACCAGCCTCCACCACCTCCTCTGACATCTCATCCCATATATGCACTACCCTCTGCATGAAAAAGCTGTCCTTCATGTCCCTTTTATAACTTAGGGTCCCTTAAACCTATGCCTTTTAGTTTTGGACTCTCCTACCCTGGAAAAAAAGGTGTTAACCATTCACTCTATAAATGCCCCTCATGATTTTATAAACCTCTAAGGTGACCCCTCAGCTTCTGACACTGCAAGGGGAAGAAAATCCCCAACCCATTCGGCCTCTCCCTACAGGTCAAACCCTCCAACCCCGGCAACATCCTTGTAAATCTTTTCTGAGCCCTTTCAAGTTTAACACCATCTTTCCAAAAGGAGGGAGACCAGAATTGAGGGATAACAGTTGAACCTCCCCTTGCCTGAGACATCTCTCTCTAATGAGAGAATGGATCAATGTTGACTTCATTCATCCTCCATCATCTAATGTTAATACCTCAAGCCATTGATGAACCCAACTGATTTCTTAAAAAGAACAAATATTGGCTTAAAATAGTTGCCATGATCACCTGAACAAATTTAGGCAAACTCTTTCTCAAACCAGTGTGAGATAGACAAGACCTGTCTTCACTGAAATCCCTATTTCATCCAAAGACAGTGAAACCAGACACCTGAGTCAGCATCAGGAAGTTCACAGAGATAGTAGGAACTGCAGATGCTGGAGAATCTGAGATAACAAGGTGTAGAGCTGGATGAACACAGCAGGCCAAGCAGCATCATAGGAGCAGGAAGGCCTAGACCCTTCTTCAGAAATGGGGGAGGGGAAGGGGGTTCTGAAATAAATAGGGAGAGATGGGGAAGCAGATAAAAAATAGATAAAGGAGAAGATAGGTGGAGAGGAGACAGACAGGTCAAAGAGGCGGGGATGGAGCCAGTAAAGGTGAGTGTGGGGAGTTAGGGAGGGGATTGGTCAGTCCAGGGAGGACAGACAGGTCAAATTGGTGGGATGAGGCTAGGAGGTAGGAGATGGTGGTGGGGCTTGTGGTGGGAGGTGGGAGGAGTGGATAGGTGGAAGGAAGGATGGGTTAGGGAGGCAGGGACAAGCTGGGCTGCTTTTGGGATGCGGTCGGGGGAGGGGAGATTTTGAAGCTTGTTAAGTCCACATTGATAGCATTGGGCTGCAGGGTTCCAAAGCGAAATATGATTTTCTGTTCCTGCAACCTTCGGGTGGCATTGCAGGAGGCTCAGGATGGACATGTCGTCTGAGGAATGGGAGGGGGAGTTGAAATGGTTCGCGATTGGGAGGTGCGGTTGTTTAGTGCGAACTGAGCGCAGGTGTTCCGCAAAGCGGTCCCCAAGCCTCCGCTTGGTTTCCCCGATGTAGAGGATGCCACAACGGGTACAGCAGATGCAGTATACCACATTAGCTGATATGCAGGTGAACATCTGCTTAATGTGGAAAGTCTTCTTGGGGCCTGGGATGGGGGTGAGGGGGTAGGTGTAGGGGCAGGTGTAGCACTTCCTGCAGATGCAGGGAAAAGTGCCAGGTGTGTCGGGGCTGGAGGGGAGTGTGGAGCGGACAAGGGAGTCACGGAGAGAGTGGTCCCTCCGGAAAGCAGATAAGGGTGGGAACGGAAAAATGTCTTTGGTGGTAGGGTCACATTGCAGATGGCAGAAGTGTTGCAGGATGATGCATTAGATCCAGAGGCCCGACCAGTCCCCCTCCACTGACACTCTCATCCGCTTAGCCGAACTCGTCCTCGCCCTCAACAACTTCTCTTTCAATTCCTCCCACTTCCTACAGACTAAAGGGGTGGCCATGGGTACCCGCATTGGCCCTAGCTAAGCCTGCCTCTTTGTAGGTTATGTGGAACAGCCCCTCTTCCGTACCTACATGGGCCCTAAACTCCACCTCTTCCTCCGTTACATTGATGACTGTATCGGCGCCGCCTCGTGCTCCCACGAGGAGTTCAAACAGTTCATCGACTTCACCAACACCTTCCACCCCAACCTTAAGTTCACCTGAACCATCTCTAATACCTCTCTCTCCTTCCTGGACCTCTCTATCTCCGTCTCTGGATTCGACCTGGAAACCGATACCCATTTCAAGCCTACTGACTCCCACAGCTACCTGGAATACACCTCCTCTCACCCACCTTCCTGCAAAAAGGTCATCCCCTATTCCCATTCCTTTGCCTCTGCCGCATCTGCCCCCGAGATGAGGCATTCCACTCCGAACATCCCAGATGTCCTCGTTTTTCAAGGACCGCAACTTCCCCTCCACAGTGGTCGAAAATGCCCTCGACCGTGTCTCCCGCATTTCCCGCAACTCATCCCTCACACCCCCTCCCCGCAATAACAACCAAAACAGAATCCCCCTCATTATCACGTACCACCCCACCAACCTCCGAATCCAACGCATCATCCTCTGACACTTCCGCCATCTGCAATCTGACCCCACCACCAAAGACATTTTTCCCTTCCCACCCTTATCTGCTTTCCGGAGGGACCACGGTCTCCGTGACTCCCTTGTCCGCTCCACACTCCCCTCCAGCTGCGCCACCCCTGGCACATTTCCCTGCACCCGCAGGAAGTGCTACACCTGCCCTTACACCTCCCCCCTCACCCCCATCCCAGGCCCTAAGAAGACCGTCCACATCAAACAGATGTTCACCTGCATATCTGCTAATATAGTACACTGCATCTGCTGTACCCGTCGTGGCCTCCTCTACATCAGGGAAACCAAGCAGAGGCTTGGGGACCGCTTTGTGGAACACCTACGCTCGGTTCGTGACAAACGACTGTACCTCCCAGTCGCAAACCATTTCAACTCCCCCTCCCACTCCTTGGACGACATGTCCATCCTGGGCCTCCTGCATTACTACAATGATGCCAACCGAAAGCTGCAGGAACAGCATCTCGTATTTCGCTTGGGAACCCTGCAGCCCAATGCTATCAATGTGGACTTCACAAGCTTCAAAATCTCCCCTCCCCGACCGCATCCCAAAACCAGCCCAGCTCCTCCCTAACCATTCCTCCGACTTCAAGCCCCACCCCCATCTCCTACCCACTAACGTCATCCCGCCTCCTTGACCTGTCCGTCCTCCCTGGACTGACCTATCCCCTCCTCCCTAACTCCCCACCTACTCTCACCTTAACTGGCTCCAACCCCGCCTCTTTGACCTGTCTGTCTCGTCTTCACCTATCTTCTCTTTTATACATCATCAGTCCGCCTCCCCCTCTCTTCCTATTTACTTCAGAACACCCTTCCCCTCCCCCATTTCTGAAGAAGTGTCAACGCCCGAAATGTCAGCTTTCCTGCTCCTCTGATGCTGATTGGCCTGATGTGTTCATCCAGCTCTACATCTTGTCATCTCAAGAAATTCACACGTTGTTTAATTCGCACTTGCTGATAAGTTCACACATTGGGAAATGAAAGATTGCCTGTGGGGTATTCAGTTTGGATAAACCATAAGCAGAATCATTAATATGCAAATTAATCTATATCAAAGGTGTCTGAATCAGCAAAAGCAGACAACTTTTCAAAGGATATCAGAGGTAA